>JAJGRW010000724.1:102677-272572 GCA_025461045.1 Carex parvula
CTGACACTCTCACCCGGCCGTACACCTGCGCACACACCCCTTGCCCTTGGTCCCCCCTCTCCTACATAAAACGCACCGCCATTCCATCAAAATTCTCTTTTCCGCTATACTACTACTGAAACCCCTGCGTTAGTCTCCGCTTCAACCAGCATAGAGAAAAGAGGTGAGGGGCCTTATAGGCCCTATTGTTTTCTGTGCTCTCACTTGGTGCAATGGATCTAGAGGATAACTATGATCCGGACTGTGACGTATCTCGTTTCCTTGCTTTCCCTGATCCGCCACTTGAAGGGCTCATGTTATCTCCCTGTGCCGAGCAACTGTCCTTGCAAACCCCTGCGCCTTTTCCTGCACTGTCTCAGCACACGCTTGATGCCAATGCACAATCTTTGTCACTGGTTGCAAGTGGAATAAACACTGCTTCTCCGGTTCCAAGCATACCACTGCCTCTTAGTGTTGATGGAGTCATCATTTTGGCTATGGAAGGGGTTAATGCTGAGCCTACATGCGAACCAATATTTGAACAGTATTTACCGGGACAAAAGGACTGCACTGGTTGCGTTACCTTGAGAGAAGTGACTCACTGTAGTGGTGCGTCTGAGAAGAAAAATTGAAAATTCTAAGTTTCGTAATTCTCTTTAAAAATGGATCACTAAGATAATGTTCTAAATTTTTTTAATTAATTTCATTAATTTCATCGTTTGTAGCAAGTCGAAATCTGACCTTCACAGTCCATGGTGGATTGGGAACATTCAATCATGCAGTGTTTGATGTTGAGTACTTCCGAGAAGGTGGCCAGTTATTCAAACGCGAACTCTTCTATGTGAAGTAGGAAATTTCACAATCGCCTTTGTGCCATTTACATACTTGTATTCAAGAAAGATTGTCCCTCTCTATCTACCTTTGCTTCTTATTTTATTTTATTTTTTTTACAGTTTAAGCACAAGATCACATGACTGGGTAAAAACCTTCATGGTTGGTTGTGTAACTCGTCTACAAACAGATTTAACTGGAACCACAAAGGACTCTCTGTGCTCTTTTTATGATACCCTTTGTGCTGATATGAATACCCCCATTGAGGAGACAATGGACTTCGACTTTGGGCCGACATTTTACTTTGAGGATTCAGACGATTATTCCATTCAGCTACTTCCAAACTTTGAAATCGGAGGTATGTACACAGCACTGGTAGACCTTTAGAAAGTCTGTTAAGGGGTGGTAGGGGGAAGGGGGGAATGTTGTAAAACATGAAAATAGGTTATTTCAGTAGACAACTCAGTCAATTCTTGATATAATATAGTATGAATTGTAAGTAACGTTTCTTTCATTTTTCTTCTTCTTATTTGTTTAACTATCATTGGTGATATTCAGTGCTAGTGAAGCACTGACCTGCTTGGCTGCTTCTAAACGTCCTTTCTTTTTCATTTTTAAGGCATGCAAACAATTAATGTTTGAGTTAAAACTAGTAATTTCAACTACACAAACATTCTTACATATATATCCTGGATTGCCCTAACTAGCATTAAAATGTAAATAAAACTAAACTTTTGGGGAACTGTTCTATTACAACTCCTGATTGGATAATATTTCTATTGAAAAGCATGCATGTAGGATGATTATTTCAGCAGAGACAACTAAGTCAATTCTCGATATAATATATATATAGTATGAATTGTCAGCAATGTTTCTTTCATTTTCTTCTTCTTATTTTTCTTAAAAACACTGACAGCGGCTGTCCGTGTTTTCTTCTTCTTATTTGTTTAGCTATATCATTCATAATCTTTAGTACTAGTGAAGCAGTGGCCTGCTTTCAAACTACCTTTCATTTTTTTAGGCATGCAAACAATTTTTGAGTTTAAACTAGGAATTTCTATTACATAAACATTCTTACATAAATATATCATACATTGTCCTAGAATTAAAAATTAAAAATGTAAATAAAGCTACTGATAATGAAATTTTTGTGGAACTCTTCTATTACAACTCCTGATTGAATTATATTTCTATTAAAAAAACATGAATGTAGGGTTATTTCAGCAGACAACTAAATCAATTCTCGATATAATATAGTATGAATCGTAAGTAATGTTTCTTTCATTTTTCTTCTTGTTATATGTTTAGCTATCATCCATGGTCTTCAGTACTAATTAATGAAGCAGCAACCTGCTTGGCTGCTTCTAAACTTCCTTTCTTTTTTCAAGGCATGCAAACAATTTTGAGTTAAACCTTTTATTACACAAACTTTCTTACATATATCCTGCATTGTCCTAGCATTAAAATGTAAATAAAGCTATGGATAATGAAACTTTTGGGGAAATCTTCTATTACAACTCCTGATTGGATAATATATCTATTAAAAAACATGAATGAAGGGTTATTTCAGCAGACAACTAAGTCAATTCTCGATATAATATATAGTATGAATTGGTTAAGCAGTGTTTCATTCATTTTTCTTCTTCTTATTTGTTTAGCTATCATTAATAATCTTCAGTACTAGTGAAGTAGTGGCCTGCTTCTAAACTTCCTTTATTTTTTTAGGCATGCAAACAATTTTTGAGTTAAAACTAGTAATTTATACTACACAGACATTCTTACAGTTACACATATCCATCATTGTCCTAGCATTACAATGTGAACAAAACTATTGATAATGATAACTTTGTGGAACTCTTCAATTACAACTCCTGATTGAATATACTTGTATTATACTTTGCTTAATGTATATAATCCCTTTAAAATATTGGCAATTGTATGTCGCTGTTTTTGTTGTTGTAGTTTTTGAGGTGCTCGGAAAGTTTTTTGAAGTACATGGAATTGAACCTTATATTTTAAGCAGTTTATTAGTTGATGTTTTACACGCAAGAGTATGTTTAGATCTCTCGAAAGTATCTCACTTTGGCATGATACTTGGAGTTTGAAGTATTATCTGTTTCATTAATAAGCAAAATAATGTTTATATACACTTCAAATTAGTCAGTTCCAGTAAAATATGTAATGTATGTCTGATTTTGTTTATTTTTAGAGAAGTTGGAACTGAAACATCCAATTTTCACTAACAAAGTGTATTTTCTGTAGAATTTCTCATAAATAGATTCAATATTTCAAACTTTATGTGTTTGAAGACTGACAAATGGTGGTGAATGAAGACAGCTCCAAGTAGAAGGAAGAAGATAGTGCAAAGTTCTTAGTGACTGTTATAATAGTAATATAAGCTTCCATTGTGTTTAGCAACTTATATGTGTTTTGTGTGGGACATGTTTTTTAGGAGATATAAAACATTATATAGGTAAGAAATAGGACTATGAACTGAAGTAGATTAGGAACATGCAAGCTAATAAGTTTGGTCAGTCCTCAGAACAAACAATTTTTAGGCTCTAGTGCAGGGTCATGGATCCGGGATTCCAGGGTACTAGTAACAACTTAAGTTGTGTGTAACTTAACCTGACTTGCTAAATGTAAATGGTCATTAAAATGCCTTTTTTTAAAATAATAATAATAATTGTTTTTTTCATCATGCATGTAAAACTGAAAAAACTAAACTATTGTCCTTTTACAGTATTATAAATTTCATACTAATCATCTTAATTATTTTAAAATGAAAAACTAATTATCTTCTTTAAATGATTTTTATAACTTCTCTATTTTGCATGTAGAATCATCAAGGACTAATGATGATGTGCTGAATGATAATGGTTCCAAAATTGATTTGCCCATTGGAAATGAACCAACTATTGTGATACCCAATCCCACAGCTCAAAGACCATCTGGTAGTACAAGTGCATCAACTGGAACACCAACTGGGGCAAGCACCAATTTCATGGAGGTCTCTGGCAGCTCAAGTGAAGGTCCTACTATTGTTGAATATGCACCACTACATGACTCAACAGTTGAACCTTCTGATGTTATCCGACGAGCACCAACCAGAACACCCCTTGCTTTGCAGGTACCCTTGAAATAAATGATTTTAAATAAGGGTTAAATTAGATCTGATTGCAAATATATAACAAAGCGAATGCATTTCATTGCTGTATGTGTAACAGCGCCAGCGGACAGCCAATATGAGGCTGGCTGAACTAGTAAACTACTTGCACCTTCCAATGGCTGAAGCTGCAAGGCAACTGGGGGTTTGTTCTACTGCATTGAAGCATGTTTGCCGGAGAAATGGACTTGCACGTTGGCCGAGCCGCCAAGTAATCCCTCCTACTTATTTAATTTACATATTGTATATATATTTTTTAATTTCCTTATTATGACTTTCTGTCCTACATAAAATTATATCATGACTCAAGCTTGACTTCTGTACATTGATTTTACAGATTCAGGCTATTGATAGGCAGATTGCTAAGTTGGAACGTGACATGGCCCGTGGAAGTAGGCGGTATGGATTGTTTGGCATCAGGGAGGCAATTCAATCACTTCAGGTAAAGAAAGCAGCAATTTATGAGAAGATGCTTAATGATAGTTGAGGACATTATTATCGTGCCAAATCTATTTAAGACTGATTATATCTTGAGTATATAAAGCATGTGAAGGACTGTTTAATATGGAGACATGCTTGAATATACTTGTGAATAACTGTTTTATTTGATTATGTAGGGAAATATTTATATATTTATTTTCAGAACAAGATAAGCATGCTTGAATGAGCCCATGAATAAATGCTATATATTTCTTGTGTCGGGGAAAAATAGTTGTTCCCAACCATGACAATTATTAATATTAATTATTATTATTATTATTATTATTTTTTATTATTTTATTATTATTATTATTAATATTAATATTATTAATATTATTATTGTTATTATTATTATTGTTATTGTTATTATTATTGTTATTATGATTACTATTATTATTATTATTATTCTATTATTATTATTATTAATTTTATTATTATTATTATTATTATTATTTATTAGACGTAATTTGCTATACATATATTAAAATTGTTGTTGCATAAATTCTGCTTAATTGCATTGAAAAGTATGATGACTCACAGTGTTTAGAATGTACTAAATTGGTTAGGATCAATACTTAAAAAAAAAGTTCGTATATGAGCACAGGGCTAATGCACCAAGGTGAAATCTATGCGGTCTATTTATACGAAAAACAATATGTGACATGTATGTGGTCTTCAAATATGTGATATGCAGTTTGTAGTCTGCAATAAAATGAAATACTCGATATGTAGTTTACATATGTATATATATCCATACAGAAATCTACATATTCGCCCATATATAACGAATAGATGTTCGTACGTAGCTTTTGTCTATAAACGGAATAGAACATTTTTAATATATTAGTGGAATTCTTGACAATGTTATTCACAATTTTTAGAACGCCACTAGTAGATGAAGTCTAAATTTCACCTTACATTTGCATATGTTTATGATATAGCAATACTATAATGAGTAGAACTAGGGTGTTCCTAAGTGCACCAAACCCCTTTGTGAACTCAACTCTAAAACCTATTTGATTGGTTTCAAACGACGAATCCAAATCGTTGAAATCCTTCTACCTTAGAAGTGATACGTCTACATGTGAAAATTTTAAAATTTTAAAATAATTTTGGATAGAGTCAAGTGGTCAAAAGGCGTCCAAAAAATGAATGCATTAAAATTAATTTATAAACCTTCATACTAAATTAATTCAAAACTTTAAAATTTTCATATGTAGACGCATCACTCATAAGATAGAAGGATTTCAACAGTTTGGATTCATTATTTGAAGCCAATTCGGTAGGTTTTAGAGTTGAGTTCACAAAGAGGCTTGGTGAACTTAGGAACACCCTAGTTCTACTCATACTATAATATATGTTGTGCGTATAACAATGTTAATTTAAAAATAAATTGGTTTAAATTTAGTATTTTAAATTTAACAATCCTACATGATGCTTCTTTGAGTTATATTTCATTCTTAATTACCATAACTACAATCTAATTTTTCTTCTAAGAACTTATTTAAATAAAGACAATTTCATCGAGCTAGGAGGAAAATGTTTTAGAAGATTAATAAGTGCAATCTTTTACAACTCCGATGAGTATACTATATTCATATTTAACTGTATATTTTCATGAAGTAATGCTTCTTCAACATAAAAATGCAAGTTCAGTATAATACGATGTTCTTGTAATATGAAAAGTAGTCCTAGTAAACTACAAAAGGTTTGAGCTTATAACGGATGGGTAAGGGCAAATTTTAATTTGATTCAAATTTAGTTAAACATTTTGTTTTGTAATATGTTATGGCAATCTTAAGGTAAAAAAAAAATCTTAATTTGTCGCCCTTGTACATCATTTGGAAAATTAAGAATATATATTTCCAGGATTTTTTATGACTTGCATATGACTGCCTCTGGACTAAAACTGCTTTAAAAGTATACTACAAAGGTTGGTACAGGAGCCGAGGAGCGGACCCAAGTGAGTTCAAAGTGGGGCCCGATTTTTTTTATTAGTACCCTCCAAAAAAAATTACTGAATCTACCCACGGTTTCCAAATATTTCAAAAAATACCCTGACCGACCCACAGTGGGGCGGTTTGCTTCCATACCTGACTACCCCGAGAACGGAGTAGGTCCGATGGGCATCGGACCTACTTTTAGGTTCAACGAGCATGATAACAGTCTGATCTAATTTAAGATTTGTGCGCACAAAAATTGAAACAGACATGCACGGAGTTTAAAGCGTTCTGCATGAATCTTAAAGCAAATTGACGGTGATTAAACCCATCAAACCAAAGTAGGTCCAATGCCCATCGGACCTACTCTCAAGTGGACTACCCCACAGTGGGGCGGTTTGCTATGAATTTTTTTCTCAAATTTTTTATAGTAAACCGCCATACTGTGGAGCGGTTGGGCTATGTTTTTTTTTTTTTTAGAGATTGTTTAGTATGTATAAAATGATTGTCTCACTGCTTCTATGATTTCTATTTTTTTTCTCTTTTTTTGGATACTCTTATTGTTTGATTTTGGTCTATATTGGTCTCACAGTAAATCTAATACAATCCGAATCCAAAATCCATTAACAATAAGTAAATAAATAAAAGAAAGATGGCACAAAATGACTTATGAAAGATGGCACAAAATGACTTAAAAATAAAAGAAAATTGTATTTTATAAAAGAGAACAAGAGTATATTTTAAAACATTCATTCTATACATACTAAATATCTCTAAAAAAATAAAAAAAATAAAACAAATATAGCAAACCGCCCCACTGTGGGGCGGTCAGGTATGGAAGCAAACCACCCCACAGTGGGGCGGTTAGGGCGTTTTTCAAAATATTTGAAATCCAGAGTATATTTGTTTTTTTTTTTTTTTAGGGTATTTAAAAAAATCGGAAGTGGGACAGTTGACTCCCTTAGATTTTGAAATTTTGTAGAATATATACAAGTCTACAAAATTTTGCACACCCTTGAAAATAATTTTGACCACCTCTGAAAAGCCCATAGTCCTAATTTACTTAGTGTTTTCTTCTTGATTGTATGTACAAATTAAGTAAGTTAATCTCTTATTTTTTTTCAAATTTGTCAATTGGAGTATTAATTAGAATTAACTAATGAGTTTGCACCCGATTAACCATTTATACCAGATTCACTATTTTTTTACTCCTTGACGAAAATTCTATTCGGCCCCTGGGTTAATACCACAAAATTTGGATGGTGCGCAACTGTTTATTTCTTTATTGGAATGCAAACTCTTAAAGATGTTTTTATTTGGTCAATTAAATGGAATATCAGAAATGGACGAGGTGCTTTTTTGGTACTGACACAATTTACAAAGTCAAAAAGTCCTCTTTTGGCAAAAGGCCTCTTCTATAAAACTGACTCAACAGAAAGACTCCATTGTCTGGAAATGGAAGTCGGTGGTGTTCATGCTGTCAAATCCGTCTACAAATCACTATCTCAAGGAGAGCACAACTGCACAAGTGGCCTTTTCGGCTAGCCATGGGCCCATGGATACTGGCTGTCACAATTTTCATTGTTTCTTTTATTAGACTTCAGAAACAGAACGTGATAGCTGTTCTTATTTGGTTTTATCGTCATATATTATGCGCTGCAATTGCTGCTCTGGAACGATGACGCACTTGTTCTTCCACAGCTCTTGTTGTTCACCTTAGGGGCCCGATAGTCTCCCACTTGCATTGCACACGAGTCATTTTGGGATAGTTCACTCCAAACAATTTCCTGTTATTTGCGTTGTTACTGACTAGTTGGTATCCTACTATTTTTTTTTTTAGATTAATTTTAGGTCAAACAGGTGTACCTGGTTTCAGGGCTTGAATTATTTTTATTTATTTTTTTCAACTTTAGTATTGTGTTGCAACGCACAGGTTGCTCAAAAAGAAAACAAAGATGGGAGAAATTGGGCTGTGAGAAGAATGACCTTCTGTTTGCAATTTCAAATTTTCCTAGGGACTCAAGCCCGAATTGACATCTTGACTCCGGCAGAAAGGACTTGAGAGTAGGTCCGATGGGCATCGGACCTATCTCGGTTCGATGGGTTTAATCACCATCGATTTGCTTTTAGATTCGTGCGAAATGCTTTAAACCCCGTGCATGTATGTTTCAATTTTGATGCGCACAAATCTTGTACTAAATCGGACGGTCAGCGTGGCGTTGAACTTAAAAGTAGGTCCGATGAGCATCGGACCTACTCCATTCTCGGCAGAAAGATATACCCTGCTGCCACGCAAATTGAACCCAACACCGAACCCGAATTATGCGATGAAATAAACCTAAGCCAGAAAAATTA
Organism: Carex parvula; assembly: GCA_025461045.1. NCBI lineage: Eukaryota > Viridiplantae > Streptophyta > Magnoliopsida > Poales > Cyperaceae > Carex > Carex parvula. The sequence goes on from JAJGRW010000724.1 coordinate 111,429, forward strand.
TTCGGCCGATGTTTGATGTAGCGCTTTCTAACAGAGGAAGAGGATATATATTTAGATGATTTCCTTAACTGTATGTTAATTCACCTCAATTTCCATTGAAATTACTTGAAGCAGCGGTTTCTAACAGAGGAAGAGGATATATATTTAGATCTCTTTAACTGTTGTTAGTTCGCCTCAATTTACACTCACGGGATACGTTGACTTGTTCTCCGAAACTAGGGCTGCAAACGAACCGAACCGAATCGAACTTATTCTCAGTTTGAGTTTGATTTGAATTAATTTCGAACTAAATTTGATTTGAATTAATTTCAAATGAACTCAATTTCGAATCGAATTTTTTACGAACTCAATTTCGAATTTTTACGAACTTTCTTACGACTTACGAGTTATAACTTATGGTTGAACCATAGTTCGAAATTACAACACTTCAATAAAAACTCAGACATTCTGAATTCTAATTACACAGTACACCAAAGTTTATATCAAAGTTCATTACAAATACCAAAATTTATATCAAACACCAAAGTTTAGTACAATCAATCAAAGTTCAGTACAATCACATAATCCAAAGTTTTCCAAATAGCCAACATGAGCAACATCACCAAAGTTTTCAAATATCCAAAGTATTCAAAGTACAATTTAAATATCAATAGAAGTACAGAACAATCACCAAAGTCTTAGAATTATTACAAACCCAAATATTATCCTAAATAAAACATTAAAGTTCATTATCAGCGGAAATCAACAGTTCACGTTTGAATTAATTTTGAACTAAGTTTGATTTGCGAACCTATTTCGAACGAACTAGGTCCAGTTTGAGTTTAGTTTGAATTAATTTCGAAATAAGTTTGGTTTGAATTAATTTCGAACGAACTCAATTTCGAATCGAACATTTTACGAACTCTTTCGAATCAAACTCGAATCGAATTACTAACTACGAATTTTTGTGCAGCCCTATCCGGCACCATTTACACAGTAATATAAAACTCAAATATTGAGAAATTAAGAATTAATTAGATGCCCTCGGGAATTAGTATTCGAACATATTATTTCACTAGGTAAACCCCAATCTCCCAATAAACTTCACCTTTGTATTTGTACAAATATAACCATTATTTGCCGTCCCAGATTAGTCACTCCACCCCATTAGAGTTTCAAATTTATCTTTTCTGACCATTTGAAAACCTCTGAAAAGACCTGATCGCCTATCTCCTCCCCAGTGGCCCCTGCTGCAACTCTGATAACATCCTCAATTAGAGCGAAATTTCCCATTATATCCACATGGGCCCCACTCTGCGAGCCCCTCCCCTCCAAGAAGTTACTTGGAGGTGAATGGCTATATTCTCGTACAAAGGTTTTGATACCAGCTGGGTTAAACCTGGTTTTACCCCGCCATCCTCTGGCACACATGAACCCAGCGCTCAGGACTGGTACAGTCTCATCTCCATCTGACAAATAGACCCCACCTTTTAGGCAAGGGTTGTTGGGTCCGCCTTCTGCTGATGTGTTGATCCGGAAAGGTATGGAACACTCAGCTGATGAAGCCATCTTGTACACATATGCTCGTTCCGTTGGCACACCAACTCCATACATGGAGAATATTTCCATCTCAGGTGCATCAGGTAACCTAATAAAACATATTGCGATGACATTAGCAAAGAAGAAATGTATTTTCTGCAAAAACACTCCCATTTTCATTTACTATAATTGCAAATGATAGCCAACATTTCCATCTCTAACAAACCCGACTACGCATTTGGAATATGTATCCCAAATAATACCAGACAATTTACACTTGCGTGACAGAATGTGAGACCTTTAGATACAGGCAACTCTGTGCATGTCACAAGTGAGCCTTGATGCTTACTAAGCTCGAAACTGATATTGACTTTTAACTTTCTCAAGTTTCACTTTTGCAAATGTGACAAACAGCATTTGTAAATTGCAAATATGTAAATGTCGGGTGTGAAATCAAAGTTGCAATAGAACCCATTAGAAAACACGCCCTCACATGTAGTCATGAATCAAACAATAATGCTTCCCTAGAGAGTTTCATATACAGATAAGACAAGAAAAGAACACAGCACTAGAAGTATATATATAAGCACACTCACTTGGTCTCCAAGGGGTTGGACCAATATTTGTAGTGGCTGTACTTTGGGTCTTCCAGGTCATCAGCAATCCCATATGAGAAGTGGTCACTCCCACGACGCATCATTTTAGGAGCTATAAACTGGAGGAGGTCGAGAACTGAGCCGGCTGTGTACACCTTATAATCAGCCACGGCTTTCCTCCCAACTGACCCCAGCTCATGGTATTCTGTCCACACATCCTGGCACGACGCATTTGAATCCGCCATCACATTTCCTTTCTTGGTATCCTGGAATTTTGTTTTTGTAATGAGGCTGTTACTAGTTTTCTATCAGAATGGTTTGGATTTTTATGATAAGATGCAATAATTTAGGTATTCATCACGGTTGGACAATTGAGAGGTAAACTTGAATGTCAAATGAATAATTTACACTTTTGAAAGGCAAATGGTTTGGATTTTTATGATAAGATGCAATAAACTTGAATGTCAAATGAATAATTTACACTTTTGAAAGAATCGAAGTTTATGATAGACGAAGAACTTTGTTGGACAATTGAGAGGCAAATATAACAGTCCCTGTCATTTGAAAGGGATGCCAGAAATTTTGCATTATCATTTTGCTTTGCCATTGGTTCTTGGTTGCAGAGGTGATTTTTAATTAAAAATAAATTGAGGCCGTACTGCATAGCAAGGGAAGATTATGGCAAAGTTGTGTTAGATTAAGGCTTAATTGGACGTCTATAGGGAATCAGTACTAGCATACCTTACAGAAAAGCTTGAACAAAAATATAATATAGCAGCTAATTTTGAACTACCATGTCAAAAAACTTTAGAAATGTAAAAGCACTGCTCAGCTGTTGATAGATATAGTGATAGGTCAAAATTTACAGAACCACACTGCCACCTTTGCTCGTAAAATTAAGTTGTACTATACTATGCTAGCCATAGCATGCACAGTGCAACTACTAAACCATTCAAAAAGTAAGAACATACCCGAAAATCTAGTTGTTCTATGACTGATGAAGGTGCCTCTGCTACATCCTTCCCGAAAGAAACCATTCTCCCATAATTAACCCTCGGCCTCTCTACACCTGTCTTTGTCTTGTTTCCATTTCCGTTTGGAGAACCATTGTTACCGTTCTTCTGTTGCTTTTTCTGGCCGTTGCTACACTCATACCCGTCTTCTGGGGCCCAGTCGAGGCCTCCCCAGATGGTGTCTCCACCTTTTGGGATCATTGACATGGTTGCATCCCACGTACGCGTCATGCGCATGACGTGCCGCAGTGTTTGTAGCCCAAGAAGGTCAAAATCCAGTACATCAGGCGCAAGAGCTCTGTTAGTTAGAAAGGCACTCACCTGATATTAAAATACAATTTATAGTAGAACTCAACCAATACTACAGCCAGAAAATTCATCAATCCATTAAAATTTGAGATAGTTATTGCATTGCAACTGTTATCACATTTAAGTCCCTGAAGTCAAAGTGCATCAACAAAGTAAGTTAAATTTGGCCCACTATTGCTCAAAGAAATTTGAATTCCAATTGAGTATGGTAATTTAGTTGACACATATTGAATGCGCCAATTTAATAATGTGTCGGCAGAGATTTTGGGCAAGAAGAGATCTCCCGTGGAAGTATTAAATGGTAGGAACAGTCACCAAGACAAAAGTATATATGCTTCAATTAGGAAAAAAAATAGAGTGAGGCTACGGTACTATGCATAGCACCGTTAGGTCCGTGCTATGGCTCAATATTTGAGTTTTCAAAATCCTAACGGTCAATCCAAACCGTTCAACATGATTATAAAATGAATATGTACTTGCAAACCAAATTTTACATTTTTTCGATTCTTTTTACTATTTTTTTTATATAGGTAGAAAATCACTTGATCTGAAAATTCTGGACCATCCAAAAACAAAACAGTGATTTTCTACCTATCTAAAAAAATAGTAAAAAAATTCGAAAAAATGTAAAATTTGGTTTGCAAGTACATATTCATTTTATAATCATGTTGAATGGTTTGGATCGACCGTTAAGATTTTGAAAACTCAAATATTGAGCCGTAGCGCGGACCCAATCCGTGCTATGCATAGTACCGTAGCCTCACTCAAAAAAATATATGAATTAACAATTCAGAAAACTATTTCTGCAGTAATAATTACGTAGCAGTGGGAGATTATTTGGAACAATTATCAATTTTAGGACGCCCTTTTTCTTTCCAAAAGAAAAAAAAATCAGTACTCTGTGATTTTGTTCTGCATTGAAGTATTCCCCAATATCACATAGTTGTCATTACCTAGCAACAGCAACATCTTTGGCTTCAGCAGAGAAAAGACCGGTAACGGCTTTTGGAACCCCTAGAAAAGGTCCCCCAATATTCATCACAGCTTTAATGTGTCTAGCGCACCAGTCGGGCCCACCACCACCACCCATAGGAACTGGCGCTTCAACCCACTTCATGAAATGCAAGAAATAAAGCACGCCCATGGAATGCGGGATCACCACCACTTTCTTCCCCCCATTTGTCGCAACCATTAGCTCTATGTTACTCTTTATTCTACTCAAGGATTGATCACGTACCTATCAAAATTAATTTTACAGTATTTTTCATAAACAACTTTGAGAAACTGATTTCAACAGAGTGAAGTTAAATTGACTACCTCAGTGTTCTGAAAAGATATCCTCCAATCATAAGCAGCCATGTACATTGTCTTCTCTTCATACCCAATGCGTGCCAGGTTGGCAATCAGTACTGCCCAGACGAAATAGCCAGGTACGAAATAATCAGCTGCTACAAGCCCACTTACGGACCTCACTCTTATTCCTGGAGGGTCCAGTCCCGTCTCATTGTCCAGCGACATATGCTCCACCCAGCATGACGGCCTGCAAAAAAATGTAAATCGGCCAAATTTGCGCAATTTATATTTTATTAAGAGGAGGGATCCACTTACAACATTTGTAAGTTACAACATCTTACAACAATTCGGTTTTGCAATTTTAAAAGTCCAAATAGTCGATCTAAACATATCAACATGATATCTATATTAAAATGTACTTGGAGATAAAATTTTACATTTTTTTGAATTTTTTACTATTTATTAAGTATTTTACAAAACTGCTGTTTTCAGTGATCTAGAATTGTCTAAAAACAACAGTTTTGTAAAATACTCAATAAATAGTAAAAAAATTCAAAAAAATGTAAAATTTTATCTCCAAGCACATTTTAATATAGATATCATGTTGAACGGTTTGGATCGACTGTTTGGACTTTAAAATTGCAAAACCGAATTGTTGTAAGATGTTGTAACTTACAAATGTTGTAAGTGGATCCCTCCTCTTTTATTAATCTACCAGTAAAATACCACATGCTGTATTTCCCTTTTGCTAGCTTTTATTATTTTTTAATTTTTTTATCTTTTTTTTTATCTTTTTTCCTACTTGCCAAGTAGTGCCATTGAAACAAGTACTCATAGTCAAAGGCCGTTTCAAAAAGCAAAACTTCTTATGAAATCATCGTGACCAGAACCGATTGCATGTATTACGGTGATTTGATATAAAGTAAGAAGTGTTGAGATATTTGTATGTTTTCATGTTTCTGGTTTTTTAGGGACCTATTGGCATATAGGACATAACGAGATAATCTAGGGTGTTATTCGTAAGAGTGTTTTGTAAGGCTTATATAAGCCCGAACCATTAGACAATAAAGTAACTTTTTTGGCTCAATTATCTTTTTGGTATCAGAGCCCCACTAATTAGGGTTAGGGTTAGCCATCTCTCTTTTCTGCGGTTACTGTAGCACCCTGCTACAGTAGCGGATCCGTTACTGTAGCACTCCGCTACTGTAGCGCCACCTCACCAGCGACCTAGCAGCCAGCTCGCTAGCACCGTCGCCAGCTCGCCAGCACCGTCGCCAGCTCGCCAGCACCGTCGCCTGGTCGCCAGCACAGCCGCCAGGTCACTGCTGGTGCCTCCGCCTGGCTGCTGGTGCCTCCGCCAGGTCCTGGCTGGCTCAGATCTGGACCGCTCCAGGTTGTCTCCGCCCTGTGCCGCCTCCGCCTAGCAGATCCGATCTGACCTCCGCCTCCTAGTCCGATCTGCTTGCTCCGCTGCTAACCTGACCCGCTGGTTCACACTGCTCCGCCTTAGCAGTACCCTCTCTCTCTCTTTCTCAACTTCAGTTTTCCAGCAGTAACCTCTCTTCTCTCTCTCTCTTCTACTCAGCTACTCTTTCTCTCTCTAGGCCGAAAGGTCAAAGGTTGATTGTTTGGTGATTTGGCCGGCGTGGGGGGCCTATACCTCACGATACCCGAGAAGCGGGTTTGGATTGGTTGATCGGGTTGTTTTGAGCTCGAATCTTGATGAGATGAGATCAAGATCGGGCTAAAAGAAAGAGAAAGAGGTTCGAGGTGATGAGGATCGGGTCTTGAGGGTACAAGATCGGGTCTTGAGGAAGAAGGAAAAGAGTTTGACTAAGAATTGTGTGAGTAGATTGAGTTTGATCGATGACTCAAGAGGGTACAGGCGAGGAGGCCAAGAATCCCATGGAAGAAGCCTTGGGGAAGCTGAGTGGGGATGAGATCACTATGCTGATGAGGGCATTCAAGGTGGCTGCTAGTGAGAGTGCGCCAAGGCCAGCACCGAGGGTGGAGCTACCACCGATTGATGTGAAACTCGATGGTCCAGCTTCGTACTTGAGCTGGTCGCGTCGGGTAAGGTACACTCTGGTAGGGAGGAAACTGGAGGGGTACTTGACTGGAGCGATCACTGAGCCGGCAGAGGGGACTCCGGCATGGGATGAGTGGAGGTCCACTCACATGCTGGTATACATCTGGCTCCTGAGCTCGATGACACCACCGATTGCAGCCAATGTGGATGGCATTGAGGATGTGAGGCTGGTCTGGGAAAAGCTGAGGAAGACGTATGATGGAGTAGGGAACAATCTGAGAGTCTACCAGATCAAAGGAGATATCATTGCTTGTGTACAGGGAGAGAGGTCTGTACAGGAGTATGCCATAGAGCTGGAGCGCCTATGGCTGGAGCATGACCATTGCGATAGGACATTGTGTTGTCCTGACCCTGCGTGCAAGAAGACCGAGGCTGAGATGCGAGACAAGACTATGGGGTTTATTAGGGGTCTGGCTCCAGCCTTCGAGCAGAGGAGTGCGATGTTACTAGCACAGCCGAAGATCCCTTCACTTGATGAGACAGTCTCGGCCATGATACAGGAGGAGACCCGGATCGCACTACAGGCTGGGCCAGGGGGACTTCCAGGGGTGAAGTCGGCCCTAGCTGCCTCAAACTCGGGAAACACCAGGTCTAGAGGTGAGACCCGGGAGTGCTACAATTGTGGAGAGGTAGGCCACCTGAAGTCAGCTTGCACTAAGCCACCAAAGGTGAGACGCGGCCAGTCTGGAGATCGCGGTCGAGGTCGGGGTCGCAGAGGAGGTGGAAGAGGAGGCTACCGGGCAAACCTGATGGTAGCAGGTGAAGAGGAGGAGGCAGATGTGGTCTTCACTGATGAGGATCATGAGTTTTTGGAGGCACTGAAGAGGAAGCAAAGAGCAGCAGATGGAAAGAGTGTGGCCGATGATGCATCCACCTCATCCTTACCCAGGGGTAACATTGCTTCTTATGCTCATTCAGCCTCAGGTACTTGTGACTCACACGCCCTTGCCTCTATACCCACCACTAGATCACCATGGATCGTTGATTCAGGTGCTTCTAGACATGTGACGGGTGCTGCTGGGGAGTTTTCTTCCTATACTCACCTGGCAGTCCCTGAGAGTATTCAGACAGCAGATGGTACGGCCCAGCCCGTGGTGGGTAAGGGTACTGTGCGATGTACCAACTCTTTGACTTTGTCCAATGTTTTGCATGCTCCTTCTTTTCCAGTGAATCTCTTATCCATAAATGCTATTATTCTCCAACTAAAATGTGTTCTCTTTTGATATTCCTAAGGTGGTCTTCCAGGAGAAGGGGACGGGCAGGAGTCTTGGGACTGGCACATGGCATAGCGGCCTATGGTACTTGGATAGGGAGAGTTTGGACTCGGCTCTTTCGTCCATTGTAGAGGGTGCTGGAGGAGTCGGGAGGAGTGTGGAGGATCTCCTGTTGCTTCACCATAGGCGGTTGGGTCACCCGTCTTTTTCTGTTTTGAGTAGGTTGTATCCGCCTTTGTTTGAAAAGGCTAATAAAGAAAAGTTGGTATGTGATGCATGTGAGTTAGGGAAACACACCAGAAGCTCTTATTCTAGCTCTGGTAGTAGGAGTTCTTTTCCTTTTGAGTTGATACATTCAGATGTATGGGGGCCTTGTCCCACAACTACTTTGAATGGAGTTAGATATTTTGTTTCCTTTATTGATTGTTTTTCTCGTGTGACTTGGCTTTATTTGATGAAAAACAAAAGTGATGTGTTTGCTTGCTTCAAAGATTTTCACAAAGAAGTTCAGACTCAATACGGTGCAGTTGTGAAGGTATTGAGGTCTGATAATGGGACAGAGTACATCAATAAGGCGTTTGGAGAGTACTTATCATCTCAGGGAATACAGCATCAAACTACTTGTCCATACACACCAGAGCAGAATGAGGTGGCCGAAAGGAAGAACAGGCACCTACTTGAGGTGACCCGGAGTATGATGATGTCGATGAAGGTTCCCAAATACCTGTGGGGGCAAGCAGTTCTGACAGCGGCTTACTTGATCAACAGAATGCCCTCGCGGGTATTGGAATGGAAGACTCCGATGGAGATGCTGAGAGGTAAGAATGGTGATATTCTCCCTCTCAAAACATTTGGCTGTGTGTGCTTTGTGCAGGACAACAGACCAAATGTGGGCAAATTAGATCCAAGGGCAGTGAAATGTGTGTTTGTTGGGTATTCGGCTACCCAAAAAGGGTATGTTTGCTGGAGTCCTGTGGAGAGGAGGTTGTTCGTTAGTATGGATGTCACATTTCGAGAGTTTGAGCCATACTACTCTTCTCAGGTCACTTCACCCTTTGGAGACTCGCTCGATACAGGAGGTATGAGGCGAGAGGGGGAGACTAGCAGTGGTAGTGAGAGGAGGATGGTGAGTGTGGGGGATGTTTCTTGTCCGATTGATGAGGAGTCGGCCGTTGTGCCGGAACAGGAAGGGAATGATCCCGGAAATGGTGGAACTCAAGCTCAGGGGGAGCTGAGAGTGTATACGAGGAGACGAAAGCAGAATGAGGAGGTAGTGCCTACAGCGCCGCTTGTGCCAAGTCCCTTGTCCCTGCCTACCCCGACTCCTGAGACACCTACACCATCTACCTCAGATTCAGAGTACACAGGTGATATGATTCCTCTCTCTACTCCTCCCACTCCCCTATCGGTAAGGAGAACTTCTCGCACCAATGCGGGGGTTCCACCTGATCGATACGGTTTTCCCCATGACATTGCCCAGTTTGTCTCTTACTCTCACATATCACCTACGCATGGAGCATTCATTGCATCTTTGGACATTGTCTCTATTCCTAAGTGTTGGCAGGTTGCTAAGGAGGATCCAAAGTGGAAAGCTGCCATGCTAGAGGAACTTGAGGCTCTTGCTAAGAACAAAACCTGGAAACTTGTGTCACTACCACCAGGCAAGAAGGCGGTTGGGTGCAAGTGGGTCTTCACTGTGAAGCAAGGCCCGGAAGGTCGGGTTGAGCGCTACAAGGCCCGGTTGGTAGCAAAGGGGTACAGTCAGACCTATGGCATTGACTATGATGAGACCTTTGCACCTGTGGCAAAGATGAGCACAGTGCGGACACTTGTCTCCTTGGCAGCAAATGGAGGGTGGAAGTTGCATCAGCTTGATGTGAAGAATGCCTTCCTTCATGGTGATTTGATGGAAGAGGTGTACATGGAGGTCCCACCGGGATTTGGCACGAAACAAACGAGTGGCAAGGTTTGCAGGCTCCAGAAATCTCTTTATGGGCTGAAGCAGTCTCCTCGAGCCTGGTTTGACAGGTTTAGGAGGGCTATGGTAGGCATGGGGTATCGGCAGACCAATGCAGACCATACAGTGTTCTTTAGGCGACATGGAGTTCACATTACGATGCTTGCGGTGTATGTGGACGACGTGATTATCACTGGTGATGATGAGAGTGAGATAGCTCAGTTAAAGGCCAGATTGGGCAAGGAGTTTGAGGTAAAGGACTTGGGACAGCTGAGATACTTTCTTGGGATTGAGGTAGCTCGTGGTGCAGAGGGGATTGTGTTATCTCAAAGAAAGTATGTGCTAGATTTGCTTACAGAGACAGGTATGCTGGGGTGCAAGCCTGCGACTACTCCCATTGACCAGAAGTCCAAATTGAGTGCTGAGGCAGGAGAGCCAGTTGATAGAGAGAGGTACCAGAGATTGGTGGGCCGCTTGATCTATCTGAGCCACACTCGTCCCGACATTTCCTTTGCTGTGAGTGTGGTGAGCCGCTATATGCATGATCCTAGAGAGGGTCACATGGATACTGTGTACCAGATTCTGAGATACCTTAAGAGTGCACCAGGGAAGGGGTTGATTTTCAGGAAGAATGGACATTTGAGCATTGAGGGCTATTGTGATTCAGACTGGGCTAGTTGTGCTGATGACAGGAAGTCCACGTCTGGATATTGCATGTTTGTAGGGGGCAATTTGGTCTCCTGGAAGAGCAAGAAACAGACAGTGGTTGCGAGATCCACAGCCGAGGCAGAGTACAGGGCCATGGCCTTAAGCGTGGCAGAGATGCTGTGGTTGAGAGCCCTGCTGGTGGAGCTCAAGATGGACCAAGGGGCCCAAATGAAGTTGTGGTGCGATAACAAGTCAGCCATCAGTATCGCTAACAACCCAGTGCAGCATGATAGAACCAAGCATATCGAGATCGATAGGTTCTTCATCAAGGAGAAGTTGAACAGTGGGCTCCTGGAGTTAGGCCATGTCGCAACCAAGGACCAAGCAGCAGATTGTCTGACGAAAGGACTCAATTCGTTGGACTTAGCGAGAGGATGTGACAAGATGGGCTTAGTGGATATCTTTCGCCCATCTTGAGGGGGAGTGTTGAGATATTTGTATGTTTTCATGTTTCTGGTTTTTTAGGGACCTATTGGCATATAGGACATAACGAGATAATCTAGGGTGTTATTCGTAAGAGTGTTTTGTAAGGCTTATATAAGCCCGAACCATTAGACAATAAAGTAACTTTTTTGGCTCAATTATCTTTTAGAAGTTTTAGTTTTCTTTTTTCCTATGAATGTTCTTATTTCGATTAAATCAGTATATAATATAAGTAAACTGTTAAGTCTACTGATGTTTGAATTTACATTCAAGTCAAACCATTACAGGAGTATTTAAAGGGATATTTAAGAATTAACATTTCCCTTAGTCCCTACTTCCTACTATAGTGAATGACCTAATTAATAAACTTTATTTTTCACGCACAAGACAGAAACTTTTTGTTCACTCTGAAAGAGATGCTTCATTTAATTTGGAATTGGACCAGGTTGTAATAAATTGAACTCCCCTGCCTTTAAGTTACTATGATGCTTCAGCCTAACATCGTATTTTTCTAATTTCAGATTTTATGAAAAAAAAAATGCAAGTATAAGAAAACCAATTCAACACACCTGAAGTACTAATTTTCAAATTCAGAAAAGAAAAATTTTAACTCTAAATTTCTCTCCCAAATCCCGACTTTCCTCGTAATTTCCTCCCAACGATAACAAACCGGCAAATTGAATTGCAAGGCATGCAAAACAATTAGAAAAAAAAAAAAACAATAATAATAACAGCACAAATTTACCCAAAACAAAACCCAACAAAATGACTCCAAATTAACAATCACGCTAAAGATAAATAAACCCAAATTTATACATACCTCTTGTACACCTCACCAAAGGTACCGCCCCATAATCTCTTCCTAAATAGCACCTCTGCGCACTGGCGCCCCTCCCAAAGCTCCAACCCACCTGTCACAATACCGGGCACGAATACTACCGGGTGCTTCGCCCGCAAACCTTCCTTCTGCAACTTGACCCCTGGCGAGTCGGGCAGAGGACCCGTTATCGCCTCTGTCACGTATTGTGGGAACGAAGCAGGCATCGCATTGTACAAGAAGAGAAGAAACCACCAAGTCGAGCACACGAAGCCTATCCACCAACAACAACTATCGAGGCAAGACCACCTAGCCTTGCCACGCCGTACCAAATCCGGTACTGGTACCGGAGTTGCCTTGCTAGCCTTGGTCGAGTCGGCATCCGACTCGTGTACCAGTACGGGTACAGGTGCCTGGTTCTTATCAGAGTCGGATGGCTTTCGCCGCCTGAGCAAAGACATGGTCGGAGGAGATGATCAGCCTACTGGAACCCTTAAACCCTAGTATAGGGAATTTTCTATTCAACTTCTTTGGTCATGGGAGGAGGCACTGTGTTCATAGTTGTACAGAGTGGGGAAGCATCGAGCTTCGCTCGGGGGAGAGAGGAACAAACAAATGGAGCAGTCTCAAATCGGACAGCCGTCGCGGATCTTTATAACACGTGGAGGGAATCTAGGTGCGATGAGGGTTTCGTAACGTGGGCCCGGAAAGGTAAGCAAGGCTGCAAGGGGAGAGATGTAGCGTGTGCTTTTTGGAGCGAGGGATCGGCTGTTTCTTACCAAACACTGGGGAGTGTGTAAAGCTGTTTTGCTTTTCCGGTTCAATTTCATTCGTTTTTGGGTTGAATTGTGTAGAAGCAACCATTAATTATTTCATTCAACATGCATGATAGGAAACTACTAGATTTCCTGTTGCTCAAATCAGTATACTTGTGGGTTATAAATATAAAGTTGAAATTGTACGATGCTTCAAATACATTTTTTTTCTTTTTAAATATCGTGTTATTTTATTTAATATTAGTGAAGTAATGAATCATGCCTAAAAGAAAACAAGCTTCTCGTTCAAATATTGTAACGCTTTGTAACGCTATGTTAACCAATTATATAAAAAAAAAAGATTGAACTCTGAGTTATACCTATGTGTTGAGCATTATTATTAATTATTTTCTAGATAAAAAATACATGGCAAGTAGATCAAAAATTAATTTAACTCAGTTATGTTATATCGGTAACTATATGTAATAGCAACATGTTACTGCAACTCTACAAGTTATGTTAAAAAAAAATCATCAGATTTTTTTTTAACTCAAATATGTTATTTTGTTCATTCATTTATACAAGAATACAATTGATGTCAGTCAATCTCTAAATTGTTTGTATTAATATTAATTTCTTTAGAAAATAATATGATAGCATATATAAAATTGTTGTATTAATATTAATTTCTGTAGAAAATAATATGATAACATATATATAAAATCTACATAGTAAACTAGTTTACACAAGCATTTATTTTTCAATAAAATTGAGTTTTAAATTGTTGTATTCATGATATCTATATATGCATCATGTTGGACTCTTATTTCCTATATAGTCTAAAGACACCACATGTCACGGTGATCTATTTTCACAACACGTGTATGAAATAAAGACAAGTAAGAAATTCACTCCTAGAAATTATCGAAATGGATCATACATATTTATAAGAAACTCTGCTCCTAAAAATTATCGAAATTGATTGTACATCACATCCTTGGCGTAGCTACTTATCTTGTAGAGGTCGTAACCGAATGTGGTTAGTTATTTATAAAGACGGTGACAAAAAATGTTGCCAAATGTCAAATGTCAAATTTAAATAAATAAAAAATTCAAAACAAACAGTGTAACAAGAGGTTTCATTTCATTACATAAATTGGTAATATTTTGAATTCAATCTTAAAATTTTCAATTTGAATCATTAATCTCGGACTACATTAGTTTTACCTTATTTTGTATAAGATTAAGAGTTGAACAAATAAACAACATATTGATTGTCATAATAAATTAAAATTAAAAGTGTCGATTTAATACTCTTTGAATTTATGCAAAATGCTAATTAAGTAAAGCCAGATTGAGCTTAAACTGACTGAACGTTGCACATACATCAATTATAATTATAATGTAGAGTCCGGCTACTATACCACTAGTGTCATTCCAAACTAAATAACACCACATCTTAAACCATTGGATCTACTTTAATATTCGTGTACAAGATAGCGCTGGAATGACACTAGTGTCTTGTACGAATATTAAAGTAGATCCAATGGTTTAAGATGTGGTGTTATTTAGTTTGGAATGACATTAGTGGTATAGTAGCCGGACTTTATAATGTAAGATCAATAGTTCTAGTTAATTAGTAATGTGATACGACTTATGGCCTATAAGAGCCCTTTTATGAATTTATACTAAATAAAGTATATCAAAATAATTACAGCATTTGAACGATAACTTGTATAGCACCAAGCCACCAACAACATATATCAGTTGTATAAGTATCAACGATGTGCAATCCGCAGAAGATCTCGCCGTATTTCTTTTAAATTAGTCTGGACTTTCATTTTCCCCAGATAAATTTAAACGGAAGTTGGAAGAAGCATCACCGAGTGCGTATCCTCTGAGATATCTCATATTTTCCGTGACCGACGTGTCCGGTGCCTATTCGCGGATAGCGCAGGGGTCAATATTATTTGAGCTTTAAGATTCGTGCAGAACGTATTTGAACAGTTGAGATTTTCCATAAAGTCAAGCAAAATATGAGATATCTCAGAGGATGCGAATTCAGCATCACCGTGGGGGACACCAGAAATGGGTTTGTATCGTGCTATCGGTTACGACTCTGCTTCCAAATATGAACTACCCGATGATGATCGAACGGTCAAGAATAGTTACTCGATGTCACATGCAAAATGCGGCCGTCTATCTTGAACTAAATCTGAGCGTCAAAGTTTAAATCGGAGGGTTCTGTTAATATATCGCCATAATGATAGGGATTGCAGCGGATTCCAACTTGACAAGCGGTAGTAAGTTTGCGATGCAGCACATGAACTTTTCAAAAATTACATGAATACCCCCAGGATTGTTATCTAATCAAGACAGTAGAGACGTGTCTGAAGAAAAGAGAGACTGAACAGAACTCCCTGATATATTTTGTTCTTTTACGAAATTGACAGATGGAAATAGAAAACCCTAACCACCTGTGAAACATCCGTTAAAATAAAAGCTAGAGCGGGTCATCACTTGTGGATTTTAAGACCCGTTACATGAATTATTATTTTGAAAGAACTAATGATTTTTTTGTTGAAATTAATAAGGATTATAAATAAAGACTGGCCCAGTCAAGCAGAAGAGCGTAGGAGACTGGAGAGTGGAGACCAAATTAGAACCGAAATCTGGCTTGCGGGAATCCCGCAGGAAAATTTTTATACATTTTTCGGTTTCTCCCTTTTCGAAACTACTGGGTGCTGTCTCTGTGGGATTCTGCACGAAAGTAACTCAAATTTTGAGTGTGGATAAGGACCGTCCGATTAGAATCGAGGACAGTTCAGTCTCGGATCAAATGTAGATCGGACGGTCCGAATTTATCTCAAAATTTGAGTTACTTTAGGAGTCCGAAGTCTAGAAAAACAACCATCGAAGTTTCCAGAGTTGGGATGCCTTAACCAAGGTCTAAAGATCTTTTTATTAGGCAGCTGCTTGAGATAAAAAGAAATAGAACAAAAAAATATTACAGATTAAATTAATTTAATATTTCTAGTTATCAAAACAATTAAAAATATATATACTTATTTTTTTCAAACATGATGAGACAAAAGTAAATATTCTTAAATTAATTTAATAATGTTCACTAGATTTCAAAAGATATTATTTTTACATTCTTTACTAATTACAAAAATATACGTACCACTACAAGCCCAGCAGCCTCAAATGCGGCCTCAGCAGTCGCTGCCTCCTGTAGGTCTGAGAAATCCGGCTCTGGCGTGCTCATAGGCTCCGCAGAATCGTCATCGTCCATGTCTTTCAAATCTTCATAGCGGGGAAGATCTGAAAGCCTGAGAACCCTCTCGAGCTGATCCTGGTACCCGGCGACGACGACAGGCGGTGCAGCCATACACAACCACTTCTTACCGAATGCCTTCCAGCCTCTTGTGACGGCGTATCTTGCGCTCCTAAGCACCTGCTTGATGTTCATGAGTGCCTGCGAATTAAAATAAATAAAATTAGTTCGAATTGCAAATGAATTTTCATAATTTTCTTAAACCAAAAAAATTAAAGACTTACAATCTGTGCAGCCGGGCCAGCGCAGGGAATGAAGCCATACTCGTCGCTAACCGTGTCGCGTCGTACGTGGAGCGGCTTCGTGTTCATCTCCGTGATCTGACCATGCAAGTACACCGTGAAGGCACAGTACTCCTGATACCAAGTGCGATAGGTCTGATCGTATGTATCGAAAGCATACGACTGGAGCTCGTCAGGGATCCTGTCGCCCATCGCCTCAAGCTGAGTCACATAATCAGCGTGCACGGTCCGCCAATTCTTGCCGAGGGTAGTGGCCAGATCTTTGTGAAGCTCGTACCACTTGTCCTTGGAGATGGGATCTGGGACGGGAAAGGGCTGACACATACCGAACTGACACATCACCCGTCCAGGATAGTAATGCTCGACCATCTGGTAGAACACAAGTCCCTCAGCCACTCAAGCAAACATCCAGGGACAGTGGCCCCCGATTAATCTGGGAACATCCAGCAAGCAAACTGATACCTCGCATATTTAGTCTATTTTAAGCCTGTTTTAGTACCAGATTCGTGCCCTAATTCACCAGAATCATGTGCATTTCATCGATATATCTTTAGAATTTGGTACTGCTGAGTGTTTGTTTGTTTTCTGCAGGTTTGGAGCAAAACACACGAAGAAACGGCGATTCAGATGATGAGGTACGACCCTTACCAGGCTTGGTACGGGTCTCACCAGACTTGGCCATTTTTCAGCTCATCACGCCTGGTACGGCCAGGCCGTACCAATTTGGTACGGGCCGTACTTAAAGGCGGCCTGACAGATTCAAATTTTGGCAGAGGCTATTTAAAGCGGGGAACCCTCCAATTTCGACATTCATTCCATTCCAGATCCATTTGAGAGCACAGTAAGAGAGAGAAAGAGAGCTAAGGAGCTAGGAGCAAGAAGGAAAGAAGAGGAAAGAGGCGAAACTCGACGGATCAAGCTTCCTCCTCTCGATCCCTTCGATCCATGGCTTTCTCTATCACTCTTATTGTATTTTTAGATCAGATCATGTGCTGTGAGTAGTTATTTTAGTTTCTAGGGTTTAGAGATGGATTCTTGATTTGTTTTGACTTTCTTTGACTTGTATCTTGTATGAACTCTTTTGATTGATTGATTGTGATTTCTTTGCCATCTCTTGCTTTGATTGCTGTGATTGTGTATGATGAACCTCTAGGTCTAGATCAAACCTATCAAGGTCATGTGATCATCTCAATCTCTCAACCAAATCAATTGTTTAGGGTAGACTTGTTCGAATTGAAGCCGAGAGGTTGAATTCTCCTCTAATCGACAGATTAGAGGGTGCCTTAGGTCTCCAATCAACCAGCTAGGGTAGATCTGTACCAACACATGAGAATTGAGGTGTAGAAATCCCTAAAAGGCAATCAATTGCATTCCAACCTAGATCTTGATCCAACACACGACAGTTGAGGCTTAGGAACCTTAGGTATGGTCAATTGAACCTTTCTAAAGAGTTTAGCACGAGGTACCAGCAAGGAATGCATCAACTCGAACTGGTAAGCTCTGTTCTGGCAAGCCAGTACGGGTCTTACCAGAGTGGTGCGGCCTTGCCTTACCAAGTAGAGTACGGCCTAGCCGTACCAACTTGGTACGGGCCGTACCACTAGAGGCAGATCACAGATGAAATCTGAAACCCTGGAAACGCCTTTTATCCATAATCAAAACACAATTTACATTTCTTCTAGCATTTTATTACATTGTTTGAATTGCTTGAATTGACCTTTTTAGGAACTTAAATACCAAACCAAAACCTTCTCACTTCTAGTTTTTAATTGAGTTAGGTGAATTCTAACCTAGTAATTGCCCGTCCCTGTGGATCGATACCCGATTATACTACTCGATAGGGGTTGTGCACTTGCAACCCTTACTCGTGAAGTGTAAGCGCGGTTTTTTTAAAAGGTACGCCCTCAAGCGTACCGAAACTTGCGTTGCGCTTCTGCGCGAACAAGTTTTTGGCGCCGTTGCCGGGGACTGGTAACCAATTGCCTAGTTAGATTTTACCTTACTTAGTTAATCTAGATTTTATCTTGTATCTTTCTTGCATTTTCTTATTCAAAATCACTAAAAAAAAAACTGGCTTTTGAACCCCCCCTGCAGGCAAATACAGGTTGAAATATAATCTGAGAAGCAAGGGCCCGCTGTTCGATCAAACTCCTCCAGACTCAGCCGAGACTGCTCAGCCACCCCCTGGTACGGCCCGTACCAATTCAGGCACGGCCAAGCCGCACCAATCAGGTCAGACCCGCACCGATTCAGGCACGGCCAGGCCGCACCAACCTGGTCCGACCCGTACCAAGACACCCGTACCTGAAGAGATGGCTGAGGCAGAGAACGAAGCCCGACTCAGAATGGAGGCAGAGGCCAGGGAAAGAGAAAGAGAAAGGCGAGAAGAAGAAGAAGGCCGCATGACGGACGATGAAGCGGATGGTTTCATGCCTCGGACGCTGCGAGAGTTCAACGTGCCGAGAGCTGGAGACGCGCGAGGTGCGATCCGGCTACCACACATTCCAGGACAGCAACCGAACTTCAATCCGGGGGTTGTCAACATGGTGCAGCAGAACACCTTCCACGGACTCGACCACGAAGACCCGCACGCTCACCTCCAGACCTTCCTCGAGTGCATCACGACCATCAAAACCAACGGTGAGAATGCTGATTACACCAAGCTTGCTCTATTTCCTTTCACTCTTAGGGATAAGGCCAAGAAATGGTTAGGATCTTTGCCTAGGGACTCTGTTAGGAATTGGAGGGATTTGTCCAAATTGTTTTTGACCAGATTTTTCCCTCACAAGAGGACAGCCAAGGTAAGACAAGACCTGACCAGCTTTAGGCAGATTTTTGATGAACCCCTGAATGAGGCCTGGGAGAGGTTTAGAGAATTGCAGTACTCCTGTCCCCACCATGGTATACCCGACTGGCTTTTAATTCAAACATTTTACGACGGCCTGAATGAGAGCACTCGTGCTTACGTGGACGCTGTTGCGGGAGGCGCGTTGATGTCAAGGGAGCCTTTAGAGGCTATGAACTTGATAGACAACATGGCGCAAAACCAGTAGTGGTCCGGCCGCGACACGTCACGCCAGCGAGGAGGCCAAGGAGGTGGCAAGTACGAGCTCGATCACATCACGGCTCTCACCGCAAAGATGGACGCCATGCAGCGGGCGATGGACAAGCTCAGTGTCAAGGCAGTCGAACAGCAACCTCAAGTCTGCGTCATGTGCGGAGACGAGAGGCACGCATACGAGCAATGCCCGCTGGTGCAACAAGACGAGGAGAGTGAGCAGGTCAACTCTCTCAACAACGAGCCTTCCTTCTTCCCAAGACCTCCCTTCAGCCGATCCTACTCCAAGGATCAGGTTGAGCAGCAGCACTGGAGGTCGAACCAGAACAACCCTGCGCCTTTCAACAACTCTTCGTTCAGACCGCCCTTCAACAACAACAGCTTCCAGAGGCCGCAGTACAACAACAACAACTGGAACAATCGGGCGAACAACACTGGAAACTACCCCCCTCCGAACAACAACGATTGGAGAGCCCAAGGATGCAGAGCATGACCACTCAAATGGCTGTCCAAAGCAAGTTGCTGGAGCAGCTGAGCCAGATGGTCACCTCAAGCCACTCTCGACCCGAAAAGCTTCCAGCTCAGCCCGAACCAAATCCAAGAGAAGAGGCTAAGGCGATCACTCTGAGAAGTGGGACCCAATACGACGAGCCACCAATGCCAAGTGAGGGTACAGTTGATCCGATCCTTGACGCGACACCTGACGCGACCCCGACCCCTGTGTCAATTCCACTGAAGGAGGTTAATCCAGAACGAGCTGAGGTCATCCAACCTCAAGCGAGTGCAGACTGCACCAGCTCGGCAAGATCTGAACAACCTCCATCCGAAGCGTCAGATGGTCAGAAGAAGAAAGGTGCCGAGAAACCACCTCCATACCGGCCACCTGTTCCATTCCCCCAGAGATTAGCTGAGACGAGACTGAACGAGCAATTCGCCAACTTCGCAAACATCATCAAGCAGCTGCAGATCACCATCCCTTTCACCGACGCTTTGACCCAAATGCCCACCTATGCCAAGTTTCTGAAGGACATCCTTTCCAACAAGAGAAGCTTAGAGGGGCACGCGACAGTCAAGCTGACGGAGCAGTGCAGCGCAATTTTTAAAAGCGAGCTACCCTCCAAATTGGACGATCCTGGAAAGTTTTCCATTCCATGCACCATTGGGAAGGCTACAATCAAGAAAGCCCTGTGTGCTCTAGGAGCGAGCGTGAGTCTCATGCCACGCACCATCTATGATCGCATAGGAGTGGGGGAGCTCAAGCCCACAAGGATGACACTTCAGTTGGCGGATTCTTCAGTCCGACTTCCACTTGGTGTGGTGGAGGATCTGCCAGTTCAAGTTGGGAAGTTCTTCGTGCCCGTCGATTTCGTCATCATGGAGATGAAAGAAGATAAGGAAGTCCCAATCATCTTGGGGCGACCTTTTCTGAGTACAGCTGGCGCGATAATTGACGTGAAGCAGGGCATCCTGACTCTGAACTTTGGAGGAGAGAAGGTGAAATTCCAAATCGATCGCGCCATGAGATATCCGTCACGATCTGAGACATGTTTCAGAGTTGACGGGATAGAGGAGTGCTTGGCTGATCTGGCCAAGGACTACTTTCTTGAGCAAGTCAACAACTCGCTGCGCCAAGACGCTGAATTCCTCTCCAAGTTGCCAAGCGAGGCGAGCAAGTCAATTTGTGCAGCAGATGCGATTCCTGAGGATCTGGAGGATCGTACATCACACTCTGAGACGAGGAGTGGAACGGAGCCTGCCAAGGCCGACGTCTCGACAGCACACGAGTCAAATCACCCAGATGCCACTCGTGACAACGATCAGCCTGAGCGTCCGACTCCTGAACTCAAACCTCTTCCAACCAATCTCCGATACGAGTTCCTCGATCCAGAAAAATCATGTCCCGTGATCGTCAATGCGAGTCTAAACCCCGATCAAACCGCCAAACTTCTGGAGAAGCTGAGATTTCACAAGGGCGCGATTGGGTACTCGATCAAGGACTTGAAAGGGATCAACCCAGCCATCTGCTCACACCGGATTCTTCTCGAGGATGATCACAAGCCGTCTGTGGAGCACCAGCGGCGACTCAACCCCAACCTGAAGGAGGTGGTGAAAAAGGAAATTCTCAAACTCCTGGATGCAGGCATCATCTATCCCATCTCTGACAGCAAGTGGGTGAGTCCCGTTCACGTGGTGCCCAAGAAGGGAGGCACGACAGTGGTGAGAAATGAAAAGGACGAGCTAGTCCCTACTCGTGTGGTATCTGGGTACCGCATGTGTATTGACTACAGGAAGCTCAACACTGCCACGCGCAAGGATCACTTCCCACTGCCGTTTGTCGACCAACTCCTTGAAAGGCTGGCGACTCATTCTCATTTTTGCTACCTTGACGGGTACTCAGGATTCTTTCAGATCCCCATTCACCCGAACGACCAAGACAAGACCACTTTCACATGTCCCTACGGTACATTCGCATACCGTAGGATGCCATTCGGTCTGTGCAATGCACCTGCCACCTTCCAAAGAGCCATGATGGCTATCTTCTCAGATTTCATCGAGAAAGATGTTGAGGTCTTCATGGACGACTTCTCTGTCTATGGAACCAGCTTTGACTCATGTCTAGCCAACCTCTGCAAAATCCTGGAGAAGTGTGAAGAGGTCAACCTGATCCTGAACTGGGAGAAGTGTCACTTCATGGTCCAAGAGGGAGTTGTCCTTGGACATGTGGTGACCTCCAAAGGAATTGAGGTTGACAAAGCCAAGGTGGAGGTGATCGAGAAGCTGGAGATCCCAACAAATGTCAAAGCTGTGCGAAGCTTTCTGGGATACGCTGGCTTCTACCGCCGATTCATCAAGGACTTCTCGAAAATCGCGAAACCATTGACCAACCTGCTCATCAAGGACTCTGATTTCATCTTCACGCAGGAATGTGTTGATTCGTTTTGCCGATTGAAAGAAGCCCTTGTCTCAGCACCCATCCTGCAGCCTCCAGACTGGACCTTGCCATTCGAATTGATGTGCGATGCGAGTGATTACGCTGTGGGAGCGGTTCTTGGGCAGCGGAAGGAGAACAAGCCATGTGCTATCTACTACGCTAGCAAGGTGCTAGACCCTGCCCAGATGAACTACACAACAACCGAAAAGGAGCTTTTGGCTGTTGTGTTCGCTCTCGACAAGTTTAGATCCTATCTGGTTGGTTCCAAGATAGTGATCTACACTGACCACGCCGCACTCAAGTATCTGTTGAGCAAGCAGGATGCCAAACCTCGCTTGATTAGGTGGATTCTCCTCCTGCAGGAGTTTGACATCGAAATCAGAGACAAGAAAGGAGTCGAAAACACCGTGGCTGACCATCTGTCCCGGCTTCGCTGGGAAGATGAGGGCTCTGGTAGCCTGCCAATCGATGACTCGTTCCCTGATGACCAATTCCATTCGATTTCTGCCATGGAGGAGATCCACTCGGTTGGTACACCGATGCACGCGACTCATGCGGTGCAAGATCGGACGTTCCATGCAACTGACCGAGTGAACACCAAGTCAGCGCCCTGGTATGCAGACATTGCGAACTTTCTCGCCTCAGGAGTACTTCCTCCTACCATGTCATACCAGCAGAAGAAGAAGCTGCGATCGGACGCCAAGTTCTACTTCTGGGACGACCCCTACCTCTTCAAGACTGGCGTTGATGGCATCTACCGACGATGTGTGCCATACGACGAGACGCGCTCCATTCTTGAGCACTGCCACTCCTCAGCCTACGGAGGACACGCTTCATTCTCCAAGACTGCTTTAAAGGTCCTGCAATCCGGCTTCTTCTGGCCTTCACTTTTCAGAGATGCTAGGACCTTCGTTGCAGCTTGTGACAAGTGTCAGCGCACCGGGAACATCTCCAAGAGGAATGAAATGCCTCTCCACTCTATTCTAGAGGTAGACATCTTTGATGTCTGGGGCATTGACTTCATGGGACCGTTTCCACCCTCGCGTGGGAACGAGTACATCCTGGTGGCAGTTGACTACGTCTCCAAGTGGGTGGAGGCAGTAGCGTGCAAGAATGCGGACTCCAATGCAGTGAAAAGACTGTTCACTGACATCATCTTCCCTCGCTTTGGAGTTCCAAGAGCCGTCATCAGTGATGGTGGCAAGCACTTCATCAACCGCCAGTTCGACAATCTCCTGAGTCGCCATGGAGTCACTCACAAGGTGACCACATCCTACCATCCTCAAGCCAACGGTCAAGCCGAGATTTCCAACAGAGAGATCAAGTCTATCCTGGAAAAGACCGTTGCTCGAACGAGAAAGGATTGGTCGCTCAAGCTGAGTGACGCACTTTGGGCCTACCGTACAGCCTTCAAAACTCCGATTGGGATAAGCCCTTTCAAATTGGTGTACGGAAAGTCCTGCCACTTGCCCGTGGAAATTGAGCACAAGGCATACTGGGCCACACGGGCCATCAACATGGACTTGCTCTCAGCTGGAGAGAAACGCATCCTTGACTTGCATGAGCTAGAGGAGATGCGTCTCAATGCCTACGAGAACGCGAGAATTTACAAGGAAAGGACCAAACAGGTTCACGACAAGCGCATCATGCCTCGTGAGTTCCATGAGGGAGACCTGGTCCTCTTGTTCAATTCTCGACTTAGGCTCTTTCCAGGAAAGCTGAAGTCCAGGTGGTCCGGTCCATTCCGGGTGAGGGCAGTGTTCCCATTTGGCGCCGTGGAATTGGAAAACAAGGAGGGGGCAGACTTTCAAAGTCAATGGTCAGCGTCTCAAGCACTACATTGCTGATCATCCCAAAGAAATGCGAGTGAGCTTGGATCTCTCTGATCCATCTCCAACCAAAGCCTGAAGAGAGACGGTCGAGCTCGAGACCTAAAACGAGCGCTCCTTGGGAGGCAGCCCAAGCCATTTTTACCTGTTTTGCATCTTAGGAACAGATAGACATGCATTCATTCTTCTGCATTGCATCACGAGCGGCTTGAGAAGTCACGAGAAAGAGAAACCAAAAAAATTTGAGGTTGGTTCGGCTAGGCCATACCACATTGGTACGGCCTGAAAATTGAAGGGTTGGTACGGCCCGTACCAATTTGGTACGGCCAGGCTGTACCTAGGTCAGTGACGCGAACAGTTACATTAACTACCGCCTTTTTCCAATTTAAACCCCCCCGCACCCCTTCCCCTTCCCCTTTCCTCCCAGCCGCACCTTTCTCACTCTCTCTTCTCTTTCTTCTCCCTCTCTCCATTTTTTCTCCATCTCCACTCCTTCTACCTCTCCTTCCACCCTAACCGAGCACAAGGAGCACCGGAGCACCAGCGCACCACCAGCACCCCACCGGTCCGACCCGCACCACGTCCTTGCTCTCGGTTGGTACATTTTCTTCTTTTTCATCGTTTTTCTCCATTTTCTTCCATTTCCCTCTCTTCTTCTCTCGGTTCTGCCCCATTTCTGTCAAACCCTAGCCTGGTACGGCCCACCCGTACCAGGTAGGTACGGCCCGTACCGACCTCTCTGACCTGACACCAAACCTGTACCAGTTTGTACCAATTAACCCTTACCAGCCCAGTTCTGTGTTATGTAATATCCTTGTACTGGTTTAGGAGTTAATTGGTTGCACCAAAATTCCAAATTGCCATTGGTACCAGCTGGTGCGGCCCTTACCAGCCCACACCAAAACCCTAAGTTAGGTACGGCCCGTACCATCCTGTACGGCTAGGCCGTACCAACTAGGTCAGACTAGGCCGTATCAACTAGGTCAGACCAGGCCGTACCTACCCAGTCGGCCCTCAACCAGCCAACGCCACGAGCGTCTGAGAGATGCGTCGGCAATCCTCTCGCTTCTCCACACCCTCTGACGCCTCCGTCCCTTCCGCCACTGGCCCGATGGCCAACATCCCTCCTGCTGATGCCCCCACGTCATCTCATCACTCCCACCGGAGTGCGTCTCGTAGTGGCTCCCGCGCATCTCGCCACTCCCAGGAGAGTGCAGCCAGGACCGGGTCCCGCCAGAGTGTTTCCCTTCGGGACGCAGTTGAGCCCCTCTACTATGAGGGTGAGACCACATCCAGTGAGTCTCCGTCCGTTCACCGGAGCCCACAGGAGAGCCCCTCCTACCACCCATCTGCTGACCAGGATCAGGGCTCTGACGAGGCCTCTGACCAGCCCTCCATCCACGGCTCCGACCACGCCTCTGACTCCTTCGGCACTGATGCGGCCCTCTCTGACGCCACCCAGCGTGCCGATTGCGTACACCGAGGAGTACTTCTTCATGCCGACCCGTCGGCAGTTCAAGTACTTCGATATGCTGCTGAAGAAGAAGATCAACAATACGAGGATTGTTGATTTCTCTGCTCTCCAGACGCTGGGACTTGAGGCTGAGTTCCTCCGTCTTACCACCCGGATCGGGATCACTCCTGCCTTCTGGACGATCGCCCAGAGGGGGTACAGGAAGCTCACCATTGAGTTTCTCTCCTCTCTGGAGCTCAAGTACACGCGGCAAGATAACCCGTACATCAAGTTCCGCATGCTCCAGGCGACCCACCGTGTGCTGCTGTCTGACATGAGGGAGTGGTTTGGCTTTATGCCAAATCCGACCACTGACACCCTCTCTTTCTCTGAGGGTCTGGAGCGCGACAGTTTCTGGGAGCTGATCTCTGGCAGCCCTGCCGGGTCAGCTTTCAACAGGGACTACAAGCAGCTCAATGTCCCTCACCCAGTCATCCGGTGTCTGCTGCGTATCCTCGGTTGCACCATCTTTGCACGTGGCGAGACGTTCGCCCGTGCCAATGTTGAGGATATGCAGCTGGTGGATCATATGCTGCGCCCCGACAGCACTCTCGAGCGGCCCGATCTGATGCTCGCCATGATCCACCACTGGCTCGACATCCAGAGGCAGCCCAAGCCGGGTGGCGTTGTCTACATCTCTGCCTATGTCACTCTGATCGCCGAGCGCTTACACCTCCAGATCATCGGCGACGAGGAGTGCAGGAGCTCCCGATCTCTCTCTCTCACTCAGTTCACCACCTACAAGTTCATCGAGTCAGCAGCAGGACGCGAGGGGCGAGGTGCTTGGGCTTGGCGCATGCCTGACGGGAGGACCAGCTATGTCATGCCTTTCCCAGTCACTCTCTCCTTCGTTGACCGGAGCTCTTGGTTTTTCCGACGTCCGCCCCGCGTGCAGCTTGCCCCTGAGGCCCCACCTCCTCCACCTCCACCACCACCGCAGGGCGATGAGGAGATGATCGGTGCCACCACCTCTCCAGTCCAGGCTCAGTTTGAGCAGCTGCATCCTCTCTCTCCTCATGTGCACCCATTCCCCGGCCAGGCTCCCCCCTTCTCCGAGTAGGTACATGTCCCACCCTTTGATGCAGGTACCTCATCATATGGAGCTGGCCCTCACACGTACCAGACTGGCCCATCCACCTCCACCTACGCTGCCGGACCCTCTGCCTACGCAGCCGGACCATCCACTTCCTCCGGTAGACCCGTGTATCCCCCTCCAGTCTCTGAGCCCACCATCCGGGATGTCTACCACCTGATGTATGACATGCGTCAGGAGCAGGGTGTTGCACTCTATGAGCAGGGCGCCACACTCCGTCAGCAGGGCGCCACACTCCATGATCTCACGCAGCGAGTGACTGGGATAGAGGAGCGGTTTAGCGACTGGCTCTAGTACGACCACCCCGAGGACTGATCAGGTTCGCTCTCTTTTCCCCGAGCTTCTTTTATCTCTTTTATCTCATAGTCTTGAAGCATTGAGGACAATGCTCAGGCTAAGCTTGGGGGGATGACATTTGCATGTAGGTCATGTTTACTTTACTTTTATTTTCCTTGTATTTTTTTCGTATTTTCGTGCATTGTTAGGTGAAGATTTGCGTGATTTGCTAGAATTGAGAATAACTTTAAAACAATTTAGTTGTGATTAGGATAGACCTGAGTGAATTGGAACTAACCCATGATTGGTTATTGAACTACTTAGGTTGAGATGTTTTTAATAATGGAAAAGATGAAACAAACTTAGAATTGAATCGAACGAGATTATTCGAAAAAACTGAACTGTGCCTTTAGGAATTGGGATTTTCAAATTAAGAAAGTTTGGAATATCCATTGGTATGAATGAATACCAATAGATGTGTGTATTCATGGTATGAGCAAACCAAAAAGAAAAAAAAAATTAAGAGAAAAGAAATGAAAAAGATGGAGAACATAAGAGTACTGGCAATAAGCCTCGAATGGGCGCCTTTGAGCTCGTCTCCCAATTAGAAATAAAGAAAGAAAATTTTGCTCATACCAACACACTTCGTTCGCAACTTTCTTACCCTTAAGCTTGATTCAAACTTGGGGGAGGGAAAATGAAAAGAAAAATCACCTTGAAATAAAAGCACTGATTCGGAAAAAGAATGAAATTGTTTCGATCAAACCTAGGTAATTAGTCTTTCCATTGTTAGAAGCATCTCAAATTAAGAAGTTCAATTGACTAATTGGTGGAGTGAATCAAGGTTTATAAAGGGATGTTTGAATTACAACCGACTCGATTCTAGAAATTCTTGACTATAGCAGACTCACGTAGGTTTTTACATTTAGACTTGTATCTGCATTTAGATTTAGTTGTCCAGCACTTTTACCCGAGTTTGAAACTTTTTGCTTGAGGACAAGCAAAGGTTCAGCTTGGGGGAATTTGATACCTCGCATATTTAGTCTATTTTAGGCCTGTTTTAGTACCAGATTCGTGCCCTAATTCACCAGAATCATGTGCATTTCATCGATATATCTTTAGAATTTGGTACTGCTGAGTGTTTGTTTGTTTTCTGCAGGTTTGGAGCAAAACACACGAAGAAACGGCGATTCAGATGATGAGGTACGACCCTTACCAGGCTTGGTACGGGTCTCACCAGACTTGGCCATTTTTCAGCTCATCACGCCTGGTACGGCCAGGCCGTACCAATTTGGTACGGGCCGTACTTAAAGGCGGCCTGACAGATTCAAATTTTGGCAGAGGCTATTTAAAGCGGGGAACCCTCCAATTTCGACATTCATTCCATTCCAGATCCATTTGAGAGCACAGTAAGAGAGAGAAAGAGAGCTAAGGAGCTAGGAGCAAGAAGGAAAGAAGAGGAAAGAGGCGAAACTCGACGGATCAAGCTTCCTCCTCTCGATCCCTTCGATCCATGGCTTTCTCTATCACTCTTATTGTATTTTTAGATCAGATCATGTGCTGTGAGTAGTTATTTTAGTTTCTAGGATTTAGAGATGGATTCTTGATTTGTTTTGACTTTCTTTGACTTGTATCTTGTATGAACTCTTTTGATTGATTGATTGTGATTTCTTTGCCATCTCTTGCTTTGATTGCTGTGATTGTGTATGATGAACCTCTAGGTCTAGATCAAACCTATCAAGGTCATGTGATCATCTCAATCTCTCAACCAAATCAATTGTTTAGGGTAGACTTGTTCGAATTGAAGCCGAGAGGTTGAATTCTCCTCTAATCGACAGATTAGAGGGTGCCTTAGGTCTCCAATCAACCAGCTAGGGTAGATCTGTACCAACACATGAGAATTGAGGTGTAGAAATCCCTTAAAGGCAATCAATTGCATTCCAACCTAGATCTTGATCCAACACACGACAGTTGAGGCTTAGGAACCTTAGGTATGGTCAATTGAACCTTTCTAAAGAGTTTAGCACGAGGTACCAGCAAGGAATGCATCAACTCGAACTGGTAAGCTCTGTTCTGGCAAGCCAGTACGGGTCTTACCAGAGTGGTGCGGCCTTGCCTTACCAAGTAGAGTACGGCCTAGCCGTACCAACTTGGTACGGGCCGTACCACTAGAGGCAGATCACAGATGAAATCTGAAACCCTGAAACGCCTTTTATCCATAATCAAAACACAATTTACATTTCTTCTAGCATTTTATTACATTGTTTGAATTGCTTGAATTGACCTTTTTAGGAACTTAAATACCAAACCAAAACCTTCTCACTTCTAGTTTTTAATTGAGTTAGGTGAATTCTAACCTAGTAATTGCCCGTCCCTGTGGATCGATACCCGATTATACTACTCGATAGGGGTTGTGCACTTGCAACCCTTACTCGTGAAGTGTAAGCGCGGTTTTTTAAAAGGTACGCCCTCAAGCGTACCGAAACTTGCGTTGCGCTTCTGCGCGAACACAAACATCTCCATGATGTAAGCCCAGGTCCACCGATCTACCGTCTCAGCATCAGCATCTGCGTCCAGGGCTCCACTGTAAATTCGAACCAATTTAGTGAAAATTGTGAAAAATAGACATCAAATAATTACATTTATAAAATAAATGTTACCTGAACCGCTCCCGCAACTGTGATAAGCTGATGTCATTCTTCGAGTAGACGTACCCCTTCTTGGTCGACCTCCGCTTCATCAACCCGTCTCTCAGCAGGTCGGTGACGAGCTGCGTGAAGTCTCCGTACTCCACACCCGTCACCGCCTCTCCGGTAATGGGCAGACCCCAGAGACAACTCACGTCCTAGAGAGACACCGTAATCTCTCCGACGGGCAAGTGGAAGGTGTGGGTCTCCGGCCGCCACCTCTCGACCAATGCAGATATAAGAGCGACATCTGCATTTAAGTCACTGAGCTGTGACACATGCCACAGACCCAGCCTCTGCAATGCGGGTGCAAATCGAGGGTCGTAGAGGATATTCATCTGGTTGTTCCTCGTCGACGTCAGAGTATGAGTCTGCATTTAATTTCAAAATAAACACAAATACAATTTATTATTTTATTCAAATGAAATGTATATTATTTGCAAGTGGTATAGAGATGTAAACTTACATATGAGTTTCTAATCTTGTGCTCCTTGTAAGGGAACCAGCAAACGGGACTGATATACTCTGTCGTCAAATGCGGAAAGACGATCCGGGCTAACACTACATCCAACTCCACATCGTCATGAGGCCCACTGGTGTGCTTGGTGCCGCTGGATGACGCCATACTATAATTTGGTGCATTTCTAGTCAAATTTGGTCTTAAGTACCTCAAATATGGTACTTTAATAATTTACTAAATATTTAATACAATTCTACTCTGTTTGGACACTATTCTAAATATTTAATATAATTCTACTCTGTTTGAACACCATTCTAATTATGTAATACAATTCTACTCTGTTTGGACACCATTCTAAATATGTAATACAATTCGACTCTGTTTGGACACCATTCTAAATATGTAATACAATTCTACTCTGTTTGGACACCATTCTAAATATTTAATACAATTCTACTCTGTTTGAACATCATTGTAATTATTTAATACAATTCTACTCTATTTGGATATCATTCTAATTATTTAATACAATTTTACTCTGTTTGAATTTATTTTGAACACTATTCTAATTATTTATTACAATTCTACTCTATTTGGACACCATTCTAATTATTTACTACAATTCTACTCTATTTGGACACCATTCTAATTTACAATTCTACTCTATTTGAACCTATTTTGGACACCATTCTAATTATTTGGACCTATCTACTCTACAAATAAATAAATAAAAAAGTTAAAACTTTTTTGGCCGAAAGGCTGTGCGCGGAGTGCGGAGCAAAATGAGCTCTCCGCACCCTTATACGGTGAAAAGAGGCGTCCGCTAACCCAGTCCGCGCACCAAGCTGGTGCGCCAACCCAGTCCGCGCACCAGCCATTTTGGTGCGCGAACTGGGTTCGCGGGGGTGGTAGATAGTGATAAAGGGTCAGACGGGTGGTAACGATTAATTCGGATTTTTAGCCGTGGTAACAATAAAAATTTCGGCAATTGGGTTAGTGTGGTTTGTGTTATGATTCATAATTTAATTAGGATTTTGCTTTTGTTTGTAGTACGGTGATCAATTAATTTAAGAGATAGAACTAATCCCTGCTCTGTTTTTAGAGGTAAAAAATTATAAACAACTACAAACTATAAAAAAACAAGAAACAATTCAATATATATAAAGAAATGAAGTTAAAATTCAATTTACTACATGTTAGTTTCTCCCTGATTAATGTTACACAACAGCGATAGAAATTGAAAAAAAAAATTAAAACAAAACTTTTTATTAATTTAAGATAGAATATATATATAATTTTACAATTAATTTATAAATTAAGAATATTTTTATAATAATTTTATGTACAGAAGTATACTATAGAGGTATATTTAACGAGTTAAATTCTCTTAATTAGGTAATTTGAGATAATTTTGCAATTTTTTCATTAATTCACTTCGAATCAATCTTAGATTAAGCCACAGGCGTGGACCGTTAAACCATCTTGATAGGTGGCTTAATTTTTACATTTTAGGTTGGCCTAAAAATCGGCTTATGCCATCTTAGTCCAGCTCAATTAAATCTCATTTGGTAGCTTAAAAAAGGCCTAAACCCTTTATTCAGAACTAATAGAGAAAATACTAAATGTTAGGTGGAGTCAAATTCTAAATTAGTAGGAAAAATAACCATTTTTAATATTTTTCTTTTTTGGGTGACAAGACGGGGGATGGAAAAGAAAAAGAAATGGAAACTGACCCCCAAATTTAGGCGGGAATAAATAAATTTGATTTATTTTATAAAACGAAATATATTTTAACAGCTTGCTATTCTACTACAGAGTTCAGTTCATACAACACACATATATTACAAATTACCAATAAAAGTAAAAAAGAAAAGAAAATAATTCAGAGCCCAGGCCTAATCCAATATACAAACCAGCCTCCTAAGTCCAAAAAATGCTTGAAGGCTCATCTAGTAGGCTAATAACAAATAATGAGTATCAGAATCATAAAACAAAAATCACAAAAAAAAGAAAAAAATTCTGAAACTGAAAAACACGAGGAAAAAAATAAAACCCCCAATTCTTCCCATTATGCCCCGTTTTCCTCTGGCCCAGTAACAACATCAGAATCCAGTATCCAGATTCAGTACAATGCGATATTCTCAATATCACTTTTATAACACCTATCCAGACTTCCAGTGATACCATAAAGAGAACATATAATTATAAATTACTTGTGAAGAAATAACCCCCTCCATTGAATGCCCGTTTACTTCTTAAATTCCATATGACCCAAAATACTGCACATAATAGATAGTTCAGGATTGTTTATCTTTCATGCTTGGGGAAAAAAATTGTGGAATTTTTTTTCACTTGCATTCAACTATAGTTATTAAATGTATACATTCAAGAATTCAACGTAATATCGTCAAGCTATTTACATGTGGAATATAATTATTACTTTTTAAACCCCAAATTGATACATAAAGAATTCAATTTTAGATCCGTATTTGTAAGGGGAATTTTTGTAAAATAGTCTTCCTATCAATAGTTGATACAACATTCTCTCACTTCTAAAATTCATGTTTGTTCTTCGCTCCCATTCCTTTCTTTTACTCTCATTATTGCCAGATTTCATTTAATTTCATAATTTCAATTATTAGTTTATCTATTTAAGTAAATTGAGTACACATTTGACATTGTCTTTTTTTTTTAGTTGAAGGCCCTTAGGCTTTGATTGAATTGAAAAATTGTCTCTAGTACAGTGGTAAAAAATAAAGACTCAGAAATTAAATCCTATCTATTCGACATTACCTACAGCTATCTCTAAAACTCATAAAAGTAAAAAAACTTTCTTCTCCTAACTCTATTACAGCATTAGTTGTTGTCCAGAGCTGATTTACTGGTAAGCTGCTGTAAAATTCCTTTGCTGCCCCTGAAAGACTCAGTATTGTACTTGGAAATCTTCCTGGTTGAGTGTTGCTTGAATGGTGAAATTCAACTCTGAAACTTCTCCCATTGTGCCTCGAAAACTTGTTCCTGTTCTTCGAGCCCAGGCCCATTGTACACATTTGACATTGTCGAAAGATAACTTTTGCCCAGGCATACGATTTAAGATACGTAACTATAAAAAGGGAAAGGGCAAAGGCAAACACATTAGTACCCACTTTTTAATTATATTTTTGACATTCATTAGTCACATATGTTAAACCTGAGGAAAGCCTATTCTAGGCCTTCCTTTTTGGTCCATCTCTAAATGACTAAATTGCAACAACATAACCGGCCATTAGTAGCCGACTTCAAATGGTCAAATTATTAGTAGCTTTTTTTCCTTTCCTTTTTTAGTACCACATCCTGCACTGCACATCTTTTCTTTTAATTTGACAGTGGCTGTCAAGGGACACATCCTGCACACATGATAAGGATATTAACGGTGTTGATTTGACTTGATGTCAGGCACAACCAATAAAATTGAAATAAAAAAAAATTGATATGTGCGCTTCATCAAGCCAAATCAACACCGTTAATATCATTATCCTGTGCAGTGCTATCAAATTAAATTTGTAATTTAATCCTCATAGAATTAATTTGATTTGAGCCTCTTCAGTGGGAATCTATGATATTACTATTAGGCCGAAATCTCAATGACCACCGATAGTTTGCTTATAGGTTCTTCTCCTTCCTCTCCTAGTCTCCTATTTTGAAGAAGTACAGGCAATGCTCCTATTTGAAATACTACTCATACTTTTGACTCTTCCACCAAACATTACACAAGATCCTTGATTTAATGAATTTAGTCAGTCGACACTCGCTATCATGTGTATCTGATATGTGGAAACTTTGGAGAATTTTGAGTACCTAAACTACTGTGGTAGCAATTTGATTTATTTCAAAATCAAAAGCTTAAGATGTAGACAAAATTCTACAGTTTTTTTTACATCAGTGAGATTCCAGATCAGAGAAGTCGGAGAACAATTCCAGATCAGAGAAGATTTCTTGCTTGACAATTGACAACGGAGGATGTAACCAAAGAGCCAATTACTACGAGCAAAACAAAAAAAAATTACATCATCCGTTACAACAATTCACACAACATATCACAAACAGAACTAGAGGAATACCATTATTCTATTGAAGAGAGGAACTA
Source organism: Carex parvula (assembly GCA_025461045.1). Taxonomy (NCBI): domain Eukaryota; kingdom Viridiplantae; phylum Streptophyta; class Magnoliopsida; order Poales; family Cyperaceae; genus Carex; species Carex parvula. The sequence goes on from JAJGRW010000724.1 coordinate 145,674, forward strand.
TAAATTCATTTTGGATTGTGTTTTGTATGGCATTTAACTGACGTCAAATAACACTGCGATATAACCCCAATCATCTTGCATTTGTTAAAATCTAACTACAATTGTACCTATTTATTACTCAGTAGTCAATATATCAGACATACCCTATTCCAATCTTGTCCACATCGTGTTTTATAATCAGAAAACAAAAATGTATAGTAAGCTACAGTTGAGCTCTATCCAATCCGCAGCTGCTCCGTATTTATCCCTCAAAGCACAACTTTAACTAAAAAAAATATAATCAAAATAAAACATAGTTCTATAAGTCAAGGAGTGGTATCTCATAAGAGTCAGTTTGGTACCAGTACAGTACCAATATAGGGATAGCAGGAGTTGCTTCTATCAATTGCATTCTGCTATGCCTATGGCCTAGGTTGCATATTGGTCTGATGTCGATACAAAAGAAAAATCGATAAACTAGTGCAAATTGAAGCAAAAAGACTTGGTAGAGTAGGCATAATCCTAACAATTTACACATTTGATTCCTATACAAAAGCATCATTCCCTCACTGTAGAAGGTTAGCAAAATAAAGAACAACAAAAAAACTGAAACTTCTAATGTAACAAATTATACAAAGAAACAAGAAAGAAAATAGAAAGTGCTAAGAGAAATTAAGAAAGATAAGCATCTATGTACATATCTCTTAACCTTCATCCCGTTTACAAGATAGCCTTTTCAGAAACTCATATGTCGTGATCATAGTAGTTGCCGAGACTGACATAGATGCCCATCTTGGCCCAAGCCCACGAAAACATGCTCCCCATCCACCTTCTCTGACAAGACTCCTCACCGTCCGATAAACAGTCACACGCCCACCATCCCTACCATCCATCACCTGCATTCTAGTTTTTATTGTGTCTAGAGGCATTGTTGCCAGTGCTGCAGCCCCACCAGCCATTGCTGCACTCGCTGCTTGTACCACCACAACAGTCCTTTGATCTGGTTTCAGAATCAAATCCTGTGGGTCTGATTCCTGGAGCCCATACCGGTATCGGCAGAGGTAGAACCCAATCCCTTCCCAAATGGCCTTTTGAGAGAGGGAATAACTCGCCCACCAGACAGCATTTGATGGCGCGTAAGTTAAAATTGACATGCCGAAGCCGCGGTATAGACCATAAATTCCATCTGAACAGAGAATTTTCCTAAAAGCATCTAATCCACCTATGTACTTATAGTGTGTGCTGTTTCTACTATTACCTTGAACCATTAGTCTCTGGCTGACGACATCAATCGGGGTCCACACAAATTGGGCTGCAACAGCGGCTGACACCCCAGCCGCAGCACTGGCAACAGCTGAAGCGGTTGGGTCAGACATGCCGAGCTGGAGTGCGGCATGGCCGACAGTTGATTTGGTGAGCTCCAGTGCAGTCATGTACAGGGCCCGTGCCGGGACAGTACCGGCGAGAGAGGTAGCAAAGCCACGGTAGAAGGCAAGGGGTCCCTCTTGGCGGTAGATCAAGAAGGTGGCACAGGTGGCGGACGGGAACGGCGGTTTGGCGACCTGGAGGCGGGTCTTGAGCACCACGGTCGGGTAGAGCGCGGTGGAGACGGCAGAGAAGAGAGCGGCGCCAAGGAAGAAGAAGCGGGACTTGTCGAGTCTCTCCCAGTTGATCTCCGCCGGGAGTTGAAGAGACGGCGAGGGCTCGTCTGAGTCGTCTGTCTCCACCATTGAGTTGCGAGCGGAGCTTGTTTCTATGGTCGCTCTTTCATCTCCATTAGTACTGATTAAGAAATAAAAACTAGGGTTAGCGCCTTAGCGGATCCTTCATCTTTGTACAGCATTAGTAGAGGATCTCGAGAGGAGCATCTAACAAAAGGGTGCCTATTGGGAGGGGGAGAGGCCATCTCAGCCATTGATAGATCCAAGGGGTAGGAAATCGAAGGTCGAGGAGGGATAAAGGGAGGGAGAACGACTGAACGAGGGATTTGATTGGCTTCGCGTAAGTATTGGTTAGAAAATGGTGCAAATAGAAGTAGTTAGCATTTTTTTGCTTCCAGTGGTAATTTGGCACGTTAATACTTAACAGCCTCCAGCAGTAGAATTGGAGACGGGGAAAGGCCGGAAGCAGAGCCTGGAGCGGCGAAGGCGGTGGATAAGTTGGAGTTATTTAAATTTAAAATTTATACGTAAAGAATTTTAAACCATTTTTTATTTTGATATGAATTTTAAAATTATTCATTTTTATTATGGTTCGTCAATTTTAAATTAATGCCAATTTTTATAATCAATCCAATTTAGGACAATCTCAACTTTTAAATTACCGCAATTTCACAAATGATTTCTTTTTTTTTAAATAAAGCATATTAATGCCGGTTTCATTAAGGAACTAGTTATCGGTAGGAGTGTCAACGGTAGAAACATTTTTATACCCTTGTTCGTTATGTTAATGAAAAAACACTTTATTCTTATATGTACCAGATAAGATAAATGAAAAAAAATCTTATCCGTACTTGTCTTATCAAATACGGTATGAATCGGGTAAACTGATAAAAAAATGCTATTAAAAAATATTTATGAGTCATGAATAAAACTATAGCATATTATTCATAATCTGTGTGTGTATTTTTTATTTTTAGTTATTATTGTATAGGATAACGGATAAGAAATATTATTTATTCATATATTACTCGTATCCCGGTAAGCTAAACTAAAAAAAATCTTATTCATAATCATCTTATCAAATACAGTACGAATAAGATAAACCAATAAAAAAGTGCCATTGACGTGTCTAGGTATGGGTTACATAGTGCTACCAGTATCAGTTATACATCAGCAATTCCAAGTAATACTCACCTAAGATGGTGCCCATCGCTGCAACTTTATATTATTTCAGTGCCTTCATTTTCGCCGTTATTTTTTGTCGGAATCTTAAGATTTGTCTTATTCGTTTCAGATGATTCATCTCAAAAGACATGTGTCAGATGTTTCTGATAATATTAGAAGCACACCGTGCTGCTGCTGACACTGAGATGATTACCAGAATCACATATCAATCACAGTGCATTAATTATATAACTGATTCTGTTGTAACTACTTTAAGCTTTTTCTATTTCTTGATTGCTATATAAAAACAAGTGTAATTGTAATTCGTGATATCAAGCAATACATAATTCAATAATCAAACTCTCTATTTCTTGATTACATCTAACCGGCCGGATATAAATAAACATGATGTTACAAAGAATAACAACAGAATTCCAGATAGAGACTTTTACTTCAGTTACCTAGCCACTTACAGATCCAGCGTTTTGCACCAATCGAGATAGAGATACAATACAAACATGAATGATGAATCTCACTGTAAATATATAATTATAATATCTCAATTAGTGATCCATTCATAATATGGTGCGCGTCTTCTGACAGTTGGTTAACAAGTTAGATTTTAAACAGAAAAATAATCTGTAAGAGTTCAATTCAGTTTAACAAATAGTAGAGCAAAAGTAATTTGAAATTGAATTTATTCAGAGTTTTACTCATATGCTCACAGTAATAATCCGACGTCTTAAAATTCGCAAAAATATATTTCAATGACAATATTAATTATCACGGTACAAAAGTCATATCATGTGCACAAATTAATTATGCTAACTGAGATTTACAGTTGGGAATAATTATCAGAAATTGAAGAATTTGAGCGGCTAATTATTAAAATTAAGAGTTTGGAGCGTGATAGGATGAAGGCGGAAGAGTGGGGATTCTGTCACAAGTCAAACTTTAGAAGGGTCTTATGATATTATTCCAATTTAACTGTTCTAAGTTGATATTTTAATCAAACAAATTTAATATGTTTATTTGTGATAATACATAGGTTTTTAAAAGATTTGGAGGCGGCACAAAGATATCGGAATCAAGCAGTGTATTGATTATTTGATGCTTTCTCTTTTTTCATTCCATTTTCGACTTGTATATATATATGAGGAGGGATCAAGTTATAACAATTTTGAGTTACAATAAAGTTACTACAATCATTTTCTACATTTTAAAATTCCAAATCGTCGATCCAAACCGTTCAACATGATCTCCACAATAAAATGTGCTTCTAGATCAAATTTTACATTTTTTTGAATTTTTAATATTTATTAAGTATTTTACAAAAACTAGTCAAATTTAGACTATTAAATTTTGTACCCATATTAATAAATAGTAAAAAAATTCAAAAAAATATAAAATTTGATCTGGAAGCACATTTTATTGTGGAGGTCATGTTGAACATTTTGGATCGATGATTTGAAATTTAAAAATGTAGAAAATAGTTGTGGTAACTTTGTTGTAACTCAAAATTGTTATAACTTGATCCCTCCTCTCTCTCTCTCTCTCTCTCTATATATATATATATATATATATATTACGTATATAGAGATATTTGTTATAGTTTTCGACTTGCAAGAGTTTCGACATGACACATTGTTTGTACGGAGAACAGAAAAATAAAGAGGGAACAGCCGAACAGAAATTGTATAATTGATTTTTTGTTAGTCGGATATTTAATATGAGGTAAACTTGATGGAGGTTAATTTTTTAATCTTTTTTAAGAATTCAGAGTTAATATTTTGTTTTTCAAGACCAGACGAATTAAATAAGAGAATCGAACAAAAACAATTTCTACTTGGTCCTCAAGATGTTCATTTGAGACTTAATACACTAAAAAAGGTAAGCACTACATGCCATTCCGAAGTGTTGATATATCATGCCATTGTGATTTTGACGAATAACTTTGGTTAGTGCTGCTTGTCATAAAGGATTTACCACAATCACACTGCCCTTGGAACTTTGATTTGTAAACATAAACTCTGACCTACATGAATACCGAAACCAAAAACCAATTATTAAATTATGCCACACATTAATTAATAGAAATGGAAATAAATGAGAAAAAAAAGGAACGTAACAATAGCATACCAGAAGAGCAAAGGAAGCTCGGGGAGGGAAAGAGATCAGGCCTTGAATTGCCACTCGCGACGGCACATGGGGCAGTGAGGGGTGGAGTTCTGGCTGTTGACCCACTTGAGGATGCAGTGGAGGTGATACGCATGGTTGCACACCCCCCATATCAGTGGGCAGTCGTCCCCTGGGAATTTGCAATCCGGGCAGCACCCATCAAAGGCCATACGGCATATGCCACATGTCTCGTCCTGCGCGTCCCACGTCCACGAGCCCACTGCGTGCCACTGCAGTATCTTCACCTTCATTCTCCTCCTCTACCTTCCTTCAACTTTCAGAAAAAAATATATGGATGTAAGTATGAGCTGAGGTTCTGATTTACGAGTTTGCAAGTTAAATCATGAAATCTGACTAGCCTACAACTACCAGTAATCATGGCATGCTACTGGCAGAATGGAATCTTTGGTAAAATGACAAGAACCCCAGGAAGGTTAATATGACGATACCGGTACTGGTATAGGTCCAGTGGGAAAGGTTTCCTAAAAGTGGAGAGAACACGAGAGACTGATAAAAACAAGAGAGAACAATAGTCCCTCTGATTTTACCAACTTCCTAAACAAGTCCTCACATCAACGAAAAGCTGTACCAGCACAAAGGAAAAGCACTGGTACCGAATGAAAGAGTGTCTAGAATTTATTTAAAGCATCACATAAGAGAGCAAATGCCCAAAAGTGCACCATAGCCAGCCACGGTTTACAACTGTTACCGAACAGTTCCGGTTTGGATTTCCTTAAAAACAAAATATACCAATTTTCCATCAAAAATACTTCACAATTTCTCAGATTTTAATAGATAAAAGGCATCAGAAATTTAATGAAAGCAGCTCCCAAAGTTCATGTTTAAATACGATCTGGAGCAATCTTATTCACGAAAGCAGCTTCAAAGCTCAACAGAGAAAGGATAAAAAGAAAATAAGAGAAAAATATCAAGAATCCTTTGAAGTCCTTTCTCTATTCAAGTTCTTACACTAGAAGAATCAATCACACTTCACAGACACACAAGCAATTTGAGAGAAATGCAAAACCCTAAGAGCAATGAAACTGGTTGTAACTTGTAAGAATGCATCTAACTAACAATGAAACTCTGTAAGTTTTAATACTAACGTTGTAAATATTTTTATTATGTTTAATGCAATATTAGTAGGTATTTGGCAACTACTTTGTGGATGTGAAGAATCCTTTGAAATCCTTTCTCTATTCAAGTTCTTGAACAAGAAGAATCAATCACATTTCACAGACACACAAGGAATTGGAGAGAAATGCAAAACCCTAAGAGCAATTAAACTGGTTGTAAGTCAAACTAATAATGAAACACTGTAAGTTGTAATACTAACCTTGTAAATATTATATTTTCTTTAATGCAATATTAGTAAGGTATATTTGCCAACTACTTCAAAAAAATAAAATAAAATAACACTAAGATTGTTAAATATAACAACTCTGGTTTGCCCTTTATCCATGACAATTTTGCCCCAGAGAGCAGGGGCGGATGCATGATTTCTGTCCGGGGGGGGGGGGGGGGGGGGGGGCGCAGAAATCAGATTCAATAGCTTATTGGGTTCAAAACCATTAGCTAATCGGGTACTTTATAAAAAACAATCAACATAATTAGAGTACAATTAAATCTACAAAATTAGGGTTCAAGTAAATTTAACCTAATTTATTCTAAATTTATCCTTATTTGCCATTAACAAACTTTGTTATTGTTCTACACAGCTACACTTCTACTAATTATAAATTTATATCCAAACAAATCAAACAAGCACAAACAAAATTGAATGTTACCAAAAAATGCTCCAATCGAGTGAGACCGTGAGATTCGACTTGGAGAGAGAGCCGAGAGGAGCGATTCCTACTTTTTTTTTTTTTTTTTAATTGACGAGCGGCTTCAAAGAGGAGCGGCAATATTTTTTTTCTTATTTCATAGTGACAAACGATTAGAGTCAGAGAGGGAGAAGGGTGAAATTGGAGTCCGGATCCCCTAATGTAACCCAATTTTTGAGTTTTGACGTGTACGGTGCCTATTCGGTGGTAGCGCAGGGGGCCAGTATTATTTGTGGGCTCCAGGTTCTTTAAGATTCGTGTTAGAGCACCTTGGACGGTTTGGATCAAAACTCAAAAATTGGGTTACTGCACTGGATCTGAATTCGTGAAATTGGGTTTGCTGTAGGCAAATTTCTTTTTCGGTTACTGTGCGCTAGTGGCAACAGAGAGGGCTAGGCCCATTTGAAAGTTTTTTTTCTGGTTAATAATTGTGCGCTAGCAGCAGAGGGCTAGGCCCGTTTATTTTATTTTTTAAAACTGTGCTCGAATTTTAGAAGGTTTGGGCTTATTGGGTTAGGGAGGGGCAATTTAATTTTCAGAAAGGGCAAACTAAAACTGGGCCTATCTTTCTGTACTGAATTTCAAAATCCAGAGGCAGTTGCCTCTTTCTGGACCAATGTGAGTCCGCCCTTGTAACTGGTTAACTTTTATGTACTTCCAATATTTGCAATAAATTTTTTAAAACCATAATAACTTAGGGCAAACTGGAATCATTGTACAATTTTATATCCAAACTAGTTCTCAAATTCAAGAATATCGGAATAGCCTTTTGCTTTCTCATAAGGAAACACAATGATTTTTTTTTATTCTGTTCAAAGAATAGTGCCAACCTGGGTTAGCGACTATTCCGAACTACTATTTTATGTTTGGATGTGTTTGGGTTACCAAAAAGGAACTATTTTTTGTTTATCTTTTAGGTGATGTTTGGTTGAGGACTAACATTTAGGAGGTGTAGTTAGTTATTCGAACTTAGATCGGACTAAATTATTTATGTTTGATTGAGGTTTAAAGTTATGTCATGACCTAAGCTATGTTTTATTTGATAGAAATTTGGTGACTTAAGGACATAACTCAATTTATTATTATTTTTTATAGGTTTACTGCAGCAATTTTTCTTTTGGCTATGTATATTTCCTGCTTTGTTGCATGTTTTTTTTTTTTTTTAACAAAATGGGATATGTTATATCTAAATTATTTTTCAATTTCAAGTTTGCATTTTAAAACTGTATATTTTTTTCTTTTTTTTTTTGAAAACCCAGCTGTATAGTTGCCTAGGGGATGTATAATTTCTTTTGAAGTTTGCATTTTTGTATTTTTTTTTTTTTTTTACAAAAAAGAGCTATATGTTATTTCTTTATTCATGTTTTGAATGTTTATGGTATATAATATATGTAAATACTTTATCTTACATGTATGAATATTTTTTAACCATAGCTGGTACCAGGGGCGGATTCAGAATTTTGATCAGGAGTAGGCACAAAATATTGACAAGAGTATAATTTTTTTTTCTCCTGACGAATCGGATCGGAGTAGTGGATAGAGATCTAAAAAAGTCACGGCACGTGTGCCGGTTACGTGCTGTGACCATCTTTCAAAAATTTAGCACGACAAGGCACGTCACACAAAGGTTGAATCTTAAATAAAATAACATAAATTATGAAAAAATAGTTAAACGTGACAAATGTGACCGGTCATGTTTGGACACGTCACGTGTGATTACGGCGTGATTAACGTGTTGTGACCATTTACGTGCCATAACTATCCTTCCAAATTTGGTCACGACACGACATATAATCCAAGTTACGACGTGACTAGTCACGGCACGGTACGTATTTATATCCTTAGTAGCATACCTCTTTTTTCTCCTAACAAATCAACGATTCTTTTAAGTAGAGTAACGAATCGGACTACGTCTTTTTTTCTGTCTTTCTTTTACGTGAATCAGTCTGAATTGACTTTCTTTTCCGCACAATTTTCTTCTACTGGACTGTGAATTAAATTCAGGGGTAGACATTATATCTATCCAGGAATAGGCACAAGTATAAAATACCACTGTGTCTAAATTTTTTTTCAAATTCAAAAATAGACACTTATCTACTCCTGACCCTTCTTGGGTCTGCCAGTGGCTAGTACAAATCCACCATGTACTAGTAAAAAATTCATGTACCAGTAAACTAGTACATGCAAAAGAAGTTTTGCAAACAATATAGATGGTGCTTGCAAACACCTATAAATTCATATACAAGTAAAATTTGAACTTTAACAAGCTATCATACAAGAACTATAATACAGATGTAACTATTTCATCTTACGTGCATAATTTTTTCTGATCATAACAAAATCTGGTTTTAATAATTTGATAGTTTATTTTATCGAATTTAATTCATTACTGGTATGGTATGAAGATAGTTTGAAATTGTTCTTCTCTACTATTACAGTATGTAATACAACAACTAATACATACTATTTTATAGAAATCAAATAATTGATCCAATATATCAGCATCTTTCCTTCTATACCCTAAGGTTAGGCTAAACATGGGCAGTGATATGAACACCACATTTTATTTTATTAACACAACATTTTTAAATATTTGAGTGGAATGGACAATTTTGTCCTCTCATAAATGTCACTGTAGCTATTGACATATTTTTCTTTATGTAATTATATGCTATGATTATTTAATATTTATTACTAATTGGTTTCCATAACAATTCGTTCTTCTCTTCTTTTTTTGTAAACCTTTTAAAAGAGGAAAAAAAAATCTAAAATTTCAACTATTAAGTGATAGGAGAATGAACCAATTATTATCTTGTTCATTATTTTTTGCGATAAATTCAATAAATAATTTGGTATATGTATTTTATTGATCCAGAACAACACACCTATATTGCTTGAGATTCGTTTAATTATTCTTCTAGTTATATACTTTTAAATCTATAAGCGTATCTAAATAAAATTTAAAGAAACAAATTATAATTCAGTTTTGTTATTATATAAATCAAATAGATGAAGAATAAATGAAGAAAAAGATATATGCTTGGACAAGATTGAAATTCAGTAATTTAATGACGTTGATTGAAAAATCAGTTACTTTTATGGAGAAGAAGATATTAGAAGCTCAAGGATTACATACGAGATATGAAACTATGTTTAATGAATTTATTGTTTAATTGTTTTACTTTTAGTATAAGGCCCTATCATATATGAGGAGGGATCCACTTACAACAAATTTGAGTTACAACAAAGTTACAACATTCATTTTTTTCATTTTCAAAGTCCAAATCGTCGATCCAACCGTTCAACATGATCTCCACAATAAAATGTACTTGCATATCAAATTTTACATTTTTTTGAATATTTTTACTATTTATTAAGTATTTTACAAAAAATAGCCATACTTAGACCATTGAATTTTGTACCCATCTTAATAAATAGTAAAAAAATTCAAAAAAATATAAAATTTGATCTGCAAGTACATTTTATTTAGATGATCATGTTGAACGGTTTGGATCAACGATTTGGACTTTGAAAATGAAAAAAATGAATGTTGTAACTTTGTTGTAACTCAAATTTGTTGTAAGTGGATCCCTCCTCATCATATATATGGTAATTAATATACCTATTATTTTGATTTTCACAAAAGAAAAGTAAACAGAGAAGAAAATAGAGGAGACATTAATATACGTAAAAGATTTATTTTGAAATGGAAATATTTAATGAAGGGCAAATTTGTCTAAATAATTAAAATATTTGAATGTGTTCTGTTAATAAAAGAATTAGTGTTGTTAATATCATCTCCCATGAGGCAAAACTTAAACCACGTAGAGAGGTGAGTTAGTTTAGGCCAGTTTAGACTAGCTTAAATTTAAGCTTACGTCTAGTTAGGCCAGCCTATTTAATACTTGTTTGGACTTTGGTGGAATAACTGAGACCTAAAGCCTTCATTCCACTATTTAGTCCACAACCAAGCATCCCTTATGAATTAGCATGCTATTCTACTAATTAACCCAACAAAAAATTGAGTTAACTCACTATCTCAAATTTGAATTAACTCACTATTCTCACTAACCCAAGTCTACATCCAAACGCAACCATAGGAACAATACCACCTGTTTCGGAAAACATAGAAAAACAATGCTAAAATTCGGATGCATTCGCTCAGAAGCGTTGACAAAAGACACGCATTTAGAGTTTTAAATGTCATGTTTTCTCCAGAGTTTCTACTCAGAAACTCACAAACATGTAATTGACTATGGTTAATGAAATATGGGCTAGACCCTTATTGTTCCTAAAAAAAATGTCATGTTTTCAGGATATTATGTTCTTTGAGATTTACAATCTGACGCTGCCCCAACAGACCAATTATTTACTGTCGTGTAAAATAAAATAAAATTAGGAAACTAATTACTAACCAGACAGTGGAGAATAGCAGCAGGACGGAGTCGCAGAGACCTGAAAGCCGCAAGAGTGGACTGGTAGAGGCGCGCACCGGGGGGGGGGGGCCGGGAGAGAGAATTTTGTCGGAAGAGAAGAGTGAGAGTGAGGATTAACAAAGGGCGAAAAATAAATGGCCTATTTCGCGGAGGAGAAAGAGAGATTTTTTTCGCTCACACGGTGCGGTGGGCTAGGTGTGATGTGCTCACTAAGAGGGTTTGGTGAGCACAACTCTAAAAGTATATCGGATCGGCTTCAAACAGCGAATTTAAACCGTTGAAATCCTTGTACTTCATGAGTGATTCATTTACATGCAAAATTTTGGAAGTTTCGAATTTATTTGCTACAAGGTCAAAAGGTCAAAGAAATGATGAAAAATGAATATATAAAATAACTTATACAAAATTCATTTCTTTAACCGCTTGATCTTGTAGCAAATAAATTTGAAACTTTTAAAATTTTGCATGTACATGCATCACTCATGAAGTACATGGATTTCAACGGTTTGAATTCGTCGTTTGAAGCCAATCCGATATACTTTTGGAGTTGTGCTCACTAAACTCTGTTGATGAGCACATCACATCCTAGCTTTGCTCTTGTTTATATATATGTAGGGACCGTCATATTTAACAATAATAAAGCCTATTTAACAAAAGTAAAAAAAAATTACTCCTGATTTGATTGTTCGCGGTTCGAGTGTATTGACTTAATAATAAAGCCTATTTAACAAGAGTTCGTATATACCAACGATAGATACGAACCATGTGCATGCCTTTTCTGATATGCCTAGTTTAACCTCACTACTGCTGGCTGTGATCACGGATAATTATATTTATCATACTTTATATGTAGCAACCCTGGATATAAAAAAATCAAAGAGAGAGAGAGAGAGAGTGCAAAAAAAAAAAAAAAAAGTGCCTTCGACATTTTTTTTTCCCGCTAGCTGCTTAAAACTTTTAATTCTCATTCACAGTTGATATATACTTGATAGTTCTAAGTCTGCCATGGATAACCTATCCTATAGATATAAATTACACAAGTTCTACAGAGTAAAGTGCTTTAAAAAGAGAAGAATTCCTAAAAATTGTAAAAGAAAACAGTGTTACAGAAGTCTAAAATGCTTTTAAACAATAAGTGTTCTCAGAAAAATAAGGAAAAATATAAAAAAAAAAAATTAGAACTCATTTTTATGCATGGTTTGGCATTTAGATCAAATATAAAGGCTCACATCATAAGTCGGATCAAGCCTCAAATATTCAAGTTTGGAACCGAAGCACACATCCCAAGGCAGTATACAAATTAAACCCTAGCTAGTGCAACAAAACAATATGACTTGGGCCACTAAATTTAAACGAACATGCTTTTCTTGTCCAAGAACAGCTCGACCATGCTAGCTGTGTGCTATTTATAGGTATAAATTGGCATTTGCTTTTATTGCAAACTTATTAGGGTTCTGACTTTAATAAGTTGAATTTAGTTTGTACTCTTTAGGAGTAAAATAATTGGGCATCTTACATAGAAAGCGATCGATGCGATGCCCTTTCTATTATAAGTTGGCACTAAGCAGTAATTGGTGTACATATAACTATATTATTTCAATGAATATGATCATATGACAGATTATTCTGTACCCGTCCTCGATCATAACTTTACAAGCTAGTCCCAAAGAAAAAAAAAAAATACAAATTCCAAAAATTATATAACATCCACAGTCTCTCCGTATATCCATTTACAAGCATAACACCAGATGTGTCGGCTCTCAGTACTTCATGGGCCTTCTCTTGAGTGGTTATATTATGTCTGGCAAATATAAAGGATTTAAGTCTTTAATTACTACCAAGTACCAACCATAAACAGAAAAATACATGAAGGAAAATAAATAAATAAATAACATTCTTCTCCATAGGAATTTTCACGTGCACTAATATGTTGGTGTATGTAGAAAATACATGAGCCAACCAGAAGAAAATAAGTAAATAACATTTGACAAGCAGTAATTTGTAAAGACATATCTAATTTATATGATTAGCATGTAATAAGCAGTAATTAACTTGTAGTGATATCTCTCTTATTGATAAAGTGGACTAGAAGTACTGCCACAAACAACATTGTAATTCGTAATAAAATTACACTGAGAGTTTTTCTCTGGTATTGTTGCCATCAGAGGTAGTCATGTTATCTACGTACAGATACTGATAATTCAGAGTATCATCTTGCAAAAAGTCTTTCAAACTTCTCCAGACTTCATAAATTGAACAGAGTTTGAAACTTTGAATTTGAAAATTGATTTGGGGTTTTCTTCTAAATTTTTCACTATGCTATCTGTGCTAGTCAAATCTAGCTCTCATCGGATACTGCTAACTTCAATTAGAAAGTAGAAAAAAAAAAATTAGAATACTGCCAAAAGTAGATGTAGATAGAACAAGGTTCACTGTATCCTGAACTGAATAATTTCTTTCAGGTTAAACACATCTATATTAAAAAAAGAAAAAAGATCAGCATATATAATATATATATATACCTTGAATTTAGTTCATGGTAACATGCCGCGAACTTAGCCGAATCCGAATCATTATTTACTGTATTCTATAAAGGTTTATTTGATTGGAAGGTTTAATTATTTAATATTTATTTTGGTAATGTAGTAAGAAGATTTGGTGTGCATGGACCACAGTAGAAAAGGAAAAAAAAAAATAAGGAGCATTCTTTACACGGAGCAGAGGTCCTCACCATGTTGTGCATTAAAGGAAGCTCAAAAATAAAGAATGGTTATATATGATACCTAACTGGTGGTTTAAGTTACGCCATTATACAGCTGTCCGGTCATCCATCGTGCAAACTTGAGCTTTTCTTTAGATACTCACTACTTGGATATTAATTAATATTTCCTTCTTTCTTCTTTTAAGGTAATATTTGTTGGCGTGCTGGTCCCGATGGCTTCTCTTTCAAATTTTACCAATTCTTTTGGCCTTTAGTGAAGTCTGATTTACCCCTTCTATGTCATAAATTTCATCTTAATGAGCTTAATTTAAGACACATTAACAAATCAGTTATTTGTCTCATCCCTAAAGAACAAGAGGCATCTTTGCTCAAATGATATCGACCGATTGGCCTTGTCAACTGTAGCTTTAAGATTATATCCAAGTTACTTACCTTCCGATTAGACCATATTATAGATAGACTCATTGATTCTTCTCAAGCAACATTCATTCCGGGTAGGTTTATTTTGGACAATGTAGTTCTTAGCCAAGAGGTGCTCCATCATACTCAAAATATGGCAACACAAGGGGCTGTTATTAAAATTGACTTTGAGAAAGCCTCTGATAAAATTAATTGGTCCTATCTTTTAGAAGTTCTCCATAGTAGACAGTTTGGTGTGAAATGGGTCCAATGGATCCAAACTTGGCTCACTAGCTCCCAATCTTGTATTAATATTAATGGACATCTTACTCCCTATTTTAAGTGTCAACTAGGGGTTCGTCAAGGTGAACCCTTATCTCCTTTCCTATATATCTTAGCAGCTGACACTTTAAGTAAAATGTTTAATAAATGTAGAAATTTAGATTTTATTATTGGACTAGGACCTCCTTGTCATCAGAATAAGACAGTGACGAATTGTCACTATGCTGATGATACAATCATCTTTGCACAAGCTGATCCTCACAACATTGAACGAGTTTGGTGGACCATGAGGGGGTTTGAAGCCCTTTCTGGTATCAAAATGAATATGGCTAAAACTGAACTATACCCTCTCATTATCTCTACTGAATATGCCCAAAATTTGGTTGATATCTTTGGGTGTAAACTTGGTTCCTTTTCCTTTAAATACTTAGGCCTTCCCCTTTCACATTCTAAACTAAGAGTTAAAGATTGGGATTTTTACTACATAAAGTATAATGTAAACTTCAAACTTGGAAGAGTCAGGGGTAGACTTACTCTACTCAATTCTGCTTTATCTTCCATTGCTTTATATGCTTTGTCTATATACCACATCCCAAAATCAGTTCTACTCAGATTGGACAGAGCTAGGAGAAAATTCCTTTGGCAAGGGTATGGTCTTTCTACACATAAATATCGCCTTGTTAATTGGGCACAAGTCTGCCTCCCTAAAAAACATGGTGGTATGGGTGTATTAGATTTACAATTAATGAATACTACCTTGTTGGACAAATGGAGATGGAAATTTAAAGATCCATGCTGTTTTGGTTTGTGGAAAGCAGCAATTTCTCTTAATTACTTTTCAGATCAACCTCTACCTTCCTTTTCACCTTTCTAGCAAGCAGTTACTACTCACACTTCTCTCTATGACAGGGGGATTAGCTATCATGCAGGGGCTCAAAGCCCAATTCAATTTTGGAATGATATATGGTTTGGAGATTGTCCTTCGGCTACCTCTTATCCTTTTTTGTTTGCCTTGTGCAGTAATCCTAACATCTCTCTTCCAGCAGTTATTGCATCTCAAGGACAGTGTGTCACTTTCTTTAGAACACTCACTAGTGTTGTTAAATTTGAATGGCTTGAAGTTTTACAAATCATCTCCAATTTTGCATTGGACAAACCTCAAGAACATATCAAGTGGCTGTGTGATCACTCAAAAGAGAGCAATGTTTCTTTTAATATTTATAAATTCGGAAATGCTATCGGTTCGGACTACAAGCACACAATCCTATCGAGTAGTATATTCGAGGTCGATCCACAGGGAATATTGGTTCGGAGTTTTGAGCGATCGAATCACAATCTTTCGAAAGGCTAGACGAAATCTGAAAATTGAGAGATATTATTGTGATCAATGTAAATTAGGAAACAATTAAAAGTAATTAAAATAAAGATAGAGATGAGAATTCCTAGGGTTTCGGCACACCGTTGCTACTCAATCCGTCTTGATAATATATTCCTGTTGCGTCTGAGTTCCTGTTATTGTTTTATGAAAGACACCACATAGGTCACTGCGATTTATGTTATGCAAGAATGACAGATCTTTCATCGAGATTCTACATAGGACACTGCGAGTTTCCTTATGCAAATGACTGATCTCTTAAATACACAAGTTACTACACAGATCACTGCGATTTTCCTTAAGCAAGTGATGGAACTTGGTTCGCGTTTTGTTGGTCTGGTTTATGGTTTTCCCGCTAAGATTTTCTTCACATAAACCTAATAGATCTCAACGAGGCTAATTCATACAAATAGTTTATCTTACTATTAAAGTACTGTCACTACCCTAACGGACTAAACTAGATCATTGAAGTTAGATGAAGAGATAGTAAATCACAAAAGCATTTCGATTCAACAACAATAAATCATAATCAACAGAAAATATATATATCAAAACATCAAGAGTAACAAGGTTTACTGCCTAGCCCTAAGAAAAGGAACTTAGCCGCGGAACGGCATAGTTACAAGCATTCCTCTCTTCTCACTTTAATCAAATCTAACCCTAATTACAAAGATAAGTTATTCTTCTGTCCAGAGGCCTTATATAGGAGTGGAGGGACGTCTGGAGGTTGAGTAGGGGAATAAGAAACTGATCTGGATACAGCTGTCGGCAGTTATTCCCCAAGAGGCGCCTTCAGTTACTGGTCCGTATCAGGTGATATGGTCCGTATTAGGTCCTTGTCGCTGAGGGTTTTAGTGCTTCTCACGCTATCTCCTGGTCTGTGCTAGGCTTAGTCCGTATCAGGCAATACGGACCGTAACAGAGACTTCGTCGATGAGCGTCGCTGATCCGATTGACCTGATTCTTGCTCTATTTGATGTAAAATAGTCCCAAAACCTGTTTTCTGTAATAAAACATAAAGAAGGGTGACAGTAGCCTTTTTCTCTAATAAATTAAACATAAGTGTGAGAAAATATGCAAAACCTAAGCCAAAACCCTATGTAAATCATCATTATTTTGACTCTGATCACTGTAGGAATCGAATGGGAAGTTTTCTGTTAAATCTCTTTACCAATTTCTAAGTTTTGGGGGTTGTCAAGAGTTACATACCATAGAATAGTGGCAATTGCCAGTTTCACCAAAAATCCGTGTTTTTATGTGGTTGGTACAACATAACAAAATCTTGACTAAAGATAATTTGGCAGCTAAAGGTTGGTCTGGGGATCAACACTGTGATTTCTGCCACGAAACTGAATCCATAGATCATTTGTTTCTTCTCTGCTCTAAAGCACGCTAGGTGCTATTTTGGCTTGGTGACTGTCAACATATATTGTCTGAATGGGCTTCCTTCCAGGAAGTTTTACACTTTGGGTTTGCCTTACCGCCAAATAAAAAACGGTTATTTCTTATTTCCATTAGTGCCTTTACTTGGACTATATGGAACCTCCGGAATAATATTTGTTTTAACCTTTCTGCACCAGATTCTGTAAGATCCATTGTAAATAATATTGTTCATCTCATTCTTTATTAGACAGGGAATCTAAGGAGCTTCCTGCACAAGAGCGTGTTGTTTGGATGCCGCAATCCATAGAGGAATTTCCCCTGCAGGAATTGGACCCTTCTGATGAGAACCAAATGATATCTCGTTCTACTTGAAGATCTTTTACTTTCTTTTGTTGCTCTACATTTCAAAACCTGTCTGGCATGTTTGTTATGCCTAGTGTGGAGTTATAGCTTTTCCTATACTTGCTTTATTCCCCTTTTGAGTTAGGCTCTACAAATGGTAGGGCTTTGTGGGAACTTTGTTTTAATTTCGTTGTAAGATACTTTGGTTTCTATATGAAACGGGCCTTGAGCCTTATTTAAAAAAAAATATATTTGTTGGCATGAGTCAAAGAAGATAACAGAAGATCAGAAGAGGATCAGTGAAAAAGGCAACAAAAGATTTAGTTTCCAATAAATGTAATATTTAGACAATCAATGTAATAATTATACAATCCTAGATTAAGGAAGGAAATAACTAGACATGCTACATGAGAGGTTGTTGTCCATCTCCATGGACTAATCTGAAAATAACATATTATGTAATCATCTTCTTGAATGAAATAAAACATGTGAGGAAAGGGAGTTTCTTGGGAGTGTTGTGTTTATATTTTCTAACAATTTTGACATGGTATCAGAGCCCTTATTTGCGGTTCTGTGCAAGTGAGGGTAGCTTAAATCAAGTCCCTGTGCAGTCATATATTGATACTGCATAGTCTCTAATTTTTCTTCTCTCTATTGTTTTTTTTTCTGTTATGGCTGAAAAACCAGTGGATGATAAACCGAATAACACCTTTCTTTTGGAAAACTTACCTAATGCTCTGTCTCAAATTCTTCAGCAAAAACTGAATAATCCAAGTCATGATGGATTCGCTTCCGCAATGACAATTAAACTTGATGACAAGAATTTCTATCTATGGTCACAGATGTTGTAGATTAAGCTTTATGGGAGAGACAAACTTGGTTATATTGATCGGACAATTCTCCAATCTTCTCTGATAGATGGAAACCACCGAAGGTTG
This sequence comes from Carex parvula, assembly GCA_025461045.1. Classification (NCBI taxonomy): domain Eukaryota; kingdom Viridiplantae; phylum Streptophyta; class Magnoliopsida; order Poales; family Cyperaceae; genus Carex; species Carex parvula. Next base: position 164,359 of record JAJGRW010000724.1, read on the forward strand.
TTAGTAGACGATTCTATTGTCAAAGATTTCATGATCAACTCAATGGATTCGTCACTAATAGGTAACTTTCTTTCGTACTCTACCGCCAAAGAGGTGTGGGATGCCGTGTGTACAATCTACTTTGATGGTAATGACTTATCCCAAATTCTTGATCTAAAAAGGAGGATTAACCAGATAAAGCAAATGGGTGGGTCTATTGAGAGATATTATACTCAGTTGCAAGGGTTGTGGAAAAAATTAGATATCTGTAGGCCAAATCCTATGGATTACCCGGTTGATATTGAAAAATATGAAAAATTGGTGCAAGAAGATCGGGTTTTAATTTCTAGATGGTTTAGACAATCGTTTGACCTCGTTGAACAAGTACAACTCTTTTAGTAGATTGACCTCATTGTGGTTGAGGGGACTGTATCATTTGCTCACTGCCGGTGTTATCTGTATTCAGGTCAATCCATATATTTAATCCAATGGATTAAATATATGGATTGACCTGAATACAGATAACACCGGCAGTGAGCAAATGATAATCCCCTAAACCACAACGAGATCAATCTCCTAATAGAGAGGTACTTGTTCAAAACTCTGAAATTACAAATTCTAATTATGAATTCCAGTTACCATACAGGCACAACCAAGGTAAGGCACCAAAAAGGTATCATCCAGATGAAAGCAATGAGGAAAACTATGCAATTGGAAACTTCGTCTCAACAAATCATCTTTCTAGTCCTTTGAAGGACTTCAACAAAACTCTAGCATCTGTTCATATTCCTCAAAATCTAGAAGAAGCCATGAGTGATCCAAGATGGATAGAAGCCATACAAGTTGAAATAGAGGCACTAGAGAAAAGCTGTACTTGGCAATTGGTTAGTTTGCCTAAAGGCAGAAAGACAGTGTGATGTAAGTGGGTTTTTACCATTAAATATGGTCCAACAGGTTTGATAGATCGGTATAAAGCCAGGTTGGTTGTTAAAGGGTTTACCCAAACGTATGGTATTGATTTTCTGGAAACTTTCTCACCTGTTGCTAACTTGAATACTGTTAGAATTTATTGTCTTTTGCAGCAAATCTTAATTGGCCTCTGCATCAGTTTGATGTGAAGACTGCTTTCCTTTCATGGTGATCTTGAAGAGAAAATCTATATGGATATCTGATAGGACTGAAATAAGCACTATTTATCCCTATCACTTAGCCTCAAAATATTGCTAAATATCGAGTTACAAATATCCAATTTAGGTAGAATCAGATTACTTTTTCCATTTTACTTGATTCTGTAAGATTGCAGGTTTTCTAGTATTTAAAACGAAGTATAAAACGAAGCATTCTGGACATGCTGGTACCATCATGCGATTGACCCTTCATCCGCATGCAACCAAGGGTAGCCAAACCGCATACAAGATATGCAGCGCAGGAATTCCATGCGGATGACATGCTCAACCGCATGTAACCTAGGCAACCGCACAAGATAACTAGCAGAACAACAGTTACAACACTAAACTTGGCAACCAAGCTCTACTAAGTCCACTAACACATGATGGAGGAATTACAACTCATCTCCTCATCTGAACAGATAGAGAACCTAATAAGATATATATATATATATATATATATATATATATATATAGAGAGAGAGAGAGAGAGAGAGTAAGGCTATGGTGCTTTGCAAAGTAAACCACCCCGTTTACTTCGGGCTACTTTTTGGATTTTGAAAATCCAAACAACCGATCCGAACCGTTCAATATGTTCTAAATATTGAAATATGCTTAGAGACTAAATTTTATATTATTTGGAATTTTTTTACTATTTATTAAGCCACTTTAAAAATCGCGGATCCGACGGCAAACAGTAAAAAACAGTAAAATTTCCTGGACCACCAGATCAGAAACTTTCAAAGTGGCTTAATAAATAGTAAAAAAATTCCAAAAAAATGTAAAATTTGGTCTCCAAGCACATTTCAATGTTTAGAACATGTTGAACGGTTCGGATCGGTTGTTTGGATTTTCAAAATCCAAAAAGTAGCCCGAAGTAAACGGAGTGGTTTACTTTGCAAAGCACCGTAGCCTTACTCATATATATATATATATATATATATATATATATATATATATATATATAATAGATCTAGGGTTCTCAAGAGAAAGCACATATGCCATTAGAGTAGAATAGAGAATAGAAAAACATGTAAGCTTTACTAGAAGAAGAGAGGTACAAGACATAAAGACGACGTGTATGAGATAAGGAGATCCTCTAGGTGTATTCCTCCTATTTTCTCTTTCTCTTACTGCTTTAATTATGTCTTTTGTATATTGTGTTATTGAACTCGCCATGAGCAGCTAAGCAACACCTTTCTAGGGTGAAGGCATAATCTTGAATTTTTTATGAGTTTAATCTAGAGGTTTATTTATATTTATCATTTGCATTTGATTTGAATTCTTTCTGCACTTTATTCTTTGTATTACTACTTGATCCGGTGCATGTTAACCTCGTGACCATGGCAATATACACCCCATAATAGGCGTATAGGGTTGACCGGTTAGGAATAGGGTACAATTATCCAAGATCCAATAAGGGAAATAGACGTACCTATTGATCCCTTGTGATTCGACCTCAGTTAGAAACCTATTGGAATATAGATCTGCAGATGAACGTCGCGTTCTATAGATTGATAGTGGGGTAATCTCAGTTATTACAACTACAGAAGGTATAAAGGAAGGACGTAACTATGAACTTAAATCATTCTAGTCTTGGTAATGGAGACTTATCATTGATCTTTATGCGATTGATTAGGGTGAGGTTAGGGTACCATCCCCTTACCAATCCTTATGAGTTAGGGTGCTATAGCATACCTATGATTAACACTAGGATAGGATTAGCAGCTCTCAGATTTGCATTTGATACCAGTACATAGCGCATACGGTTCTGATCAAACCGCATGCGACACTGATTGGAGTTAGAAACCATAATTGACAGGTAATTGCGCTTGCATGCGATTTGTGACAGCATCACATGCGTTTGCATTAGTGACAAAAAACTAGATTAAACAAATAAGGATAATAGATAGCCTGATCACTGGAAGCTCATTTTCTACACACGAAGTATTTATTTACTGATTTTATTGTTCCTACAACTAAACAACTCAAACAAACAAACCAAACAACCAAAACAACTAAAAACCTAGAATTGATTGCCGTTAGATCTCTTAACACACTATCCCTGTGGATCGACACCCCGATCTATACTATACGATAGGTTCATGCGCTTGTGAATCGATCGTAAAGTAGACAATTAGGGTTATAAATATTATTAGCTCTGATTTTGACCCATCAATGTCCCACCTGGATATGATTACACAGGTTCTCAATCTCTGGTGTGTAAATTAAAGAAGGCACTATATGGATTGAACAGTCTCCTATAGCATGGATTGGGAATTTTGCAATGCAATGAGGGGATATGGATATTCTCAAAGTGATTCTGATCATACTCTGTTTTACAGGAAAAGACAGAAGATAACAGTTCTGATTATTTATATTGACGACATGATAATCACAGGTGATGATCATGATGGGATCAAGGATCTAGATATCTAGGGAATTTGAAATGAAGAATCTAGGAGGACTAAAATATTTTCTTGGAATTGAAATTGCCCAAACTCAGGAAGGTATATCCTTATCTCAACGTAAGAATGTGTTAGACTTACTTGCTGAAACTGGGATGCTTGATCGCAAACCAGTAGACACTCTAGTGGTACAGAATGTCAAGATGGGTGAGTTCCCTAACTAAGTACCAGCAAATAAAGAAATGTACCAAAGACTAGTAGGTAAACTCATTTATCTGTCACATACAAGACCAGATATTGCGTATGCAGTAAGTGTAGTGAGTCAATTCATGCATGCCCCAAGTGAACAACACATGGAAGCTGTGTTCTGAATTCTAAAATATATGAAAGGATCACCTGGAATAGGCATTTACTTTAAGAAACATGGACATCTAAGAATTGAGGGATATACAGACTCAGATTGGGTAGGTGATATAACCGATCGGAAATCCACATCTGGATACTTAACATTTGTTGGAGGAAATTTGGTGACATGGAGGAGTAAGAAACAAAAGGGCATTATCTAGTGTCGAAGCAGAATTCAGAGGAATTGCTAAAGGGTTACAGGAACTAATATGGCTGAAGAAGATTGTAAGTGAGCTCGGATTTAAACCCAAAGAAGAAATAAAACTCTTTTGTGACAATAAAGCAGCAATTGCTATATCTCAAAATCCGATACAGCACGACCATACCAAACACATAGAAATTGATAGATATTTTAACAAGCAAAATTAACCTAGATGAAAAAGTCATATGTATTTCTTTTGTGAGGTCCAAAAATCAACTTGCGGATATGTTAACAAAAGGGGTCTCCAGCACCATCTTTCATGACTCACTTGTCAAGTTGGGTATGAAGGACATCTACATACCAACTTGAGAGGGAGTGTTGGCGTGAGTCAAAGAAGATCACAGAAGATCAGAAGAGGATTAGCGAAAAAGGCAACAGAAGATTTAGTTTCCAATAAATATAATATTTAGACAATCAATATAATAATTATACAATCCAGGCTATATGGGAGGCTGCTGTCCATCTCCATGGACTATCTGAAAATAACATATTTTGTAATCTTTTTCTTGAATGAAATAAAACATGGGAGAGAATTAAGGGAGTTTCTTGGGAGTTCTGTGTTTATATTTTCTAACAATTTTGACAATATTTTATTTTTTCATGTGAAAATCTTTAACTGGCATAGTTAGATTCGCTTGCATTAGCAAATGGCAATCATATTATATGTATGAATAATTTTGTCGTTCTTAATTTGCTCTCCGGTTTGGACAGACCGCACGTATCATTCTTCTCTTAATGGAATCATTGGATTGATGTACAGACTTGCTGTTAGAATTTAGAAAGTAGGAATTGACATTTTAGACTAGCTGTATATAAGGTATGTTTAGTTGTAAAACAAGAATAGTTAGAATAGACAAATCAATAATAGCTATTGTTTGTCTTGTTAGAATAGTCAATTTCAAAATTATTAGAAATAGCCTATTCTAATAAGACAAAAGATTTGAATTCACTATTCTAGCTAAGTCTAACCTAACCAAATACCGAATAGGCTATTCCGAGTAGTTGAAACCAGATAAATGAATACCCATAGATTTGAGTTTACATGGATTCATAGTAGTTGATGTTGTTCATTTATTTACTCCAGTTCTATTTCTGTTTTGACATTGTCGTTCCTTAATGTGAAACAATGGTCATTTGTTTATTTTTTTAATAGCTACAAATAGCCAAAAAGGCGAGACCGAGCTTGAGCTGGTCGTGGAATTTGAAATTCTTAACACTTGAGCTCAGCTAGCAAAGGAGCAGAGCAACCAATTGTTTGGATGGGCTTGTTGAAGCTGATTAGCTGAAACAGAAAGAACAAAGCTTGATATATTGTTATTGTAAAATATAAATAATTTTGGGGTTCAGTTGAAAAATCAGATAAAATTAATTAGAAATTTGTATATTAAGATTGGAGTGAGCCTATGGTGCTATGCATAGCACGGATGGCTAGTGACTACGGCTCAAAATGGTACTTTTTAAAATTCTAACGGTCGATCCAACCGTTCAATGTGATAACCATATGAATATGTACTTGCAAACTAAATTTTATATTTTGTCGAACTTTTTTACTATTTTTATAGATAGGTAGAATTTTGATGGTCTAGAATTTTCAGAAAACACTGATTTTTCTACCTATCTAAAAAAATAGTAAAAAAGTTCGAAAAAATATAAAATTTAGTTTGCAAGTACATATTCATATGGTTATCACAATGAACGGTTGGATCGACCGTTAGGATTTTAAAAAGTATCATATTGAGCCGTAGTACACTAGCCATCCGTGCTATGCATAGCACCATAGGCTCACTCTTAAGATTGACACTGTAACCTGATCAGAAAAGCTTAAAATTCTAAATTTACTCAGGTATACTAGATATATTTATATAGATCGATCTACATGTTGGGTGCCTAACTAAGTGTAAATTAATTAGTACTTATATTATATTATAGTATATTATTTATTGTTTGATGCATGATTGAACCCAACTACTAATACCGGTACCATTTCAACTCTACATTCTCAGTGGTTACCATAAGAAAAAATTAAAGCAGACAGAGGAAGTAACTCCGTATTTGTTTTTTCTGTTATTTTTTTCCTACTTGTTTCAAATTTTTTCTAGTTTTAATTCCCGACGCCTCTATCTTGTTCTTCTTGGAACCTCTCCAATCCTCTACTTAAGATCTCCAAAAGATAATAATAGACACCTCTGCTATTGTCTCTCCCCATGGATATAATTTTGGTTACTGACCTGAATCCTTAAAGGCCTTAGATAGAATTAGGTCAAAATGTGCCAGCACAGTCTCTTAGGGCCTGTTCGGCAGAAGCAGTACTTATGGGAATTTTGAAAAAAGTTGAAATTTTAGGAATTTTGCCATGAGATCTGTTCGGAGGTCAAGTATAAATTCCTATCTGTAATCCTATTTTGGTTTTCTTCCTACTTTTTGCCTTCTATTTCATGGGAAAAAACCATTAGCTTAGACCTCCCTTTTTTTTTCCAAATGATGAAGCTGCCAAAATATTAATTAAACAAAGTTGACATATACGTTAACTTTTATCAAAGACAAAATTTTATACATCACGGGAAATTTTTTTTATCGTACACGTAACATCAAACATAATTAAACAAAGACAAAAATTTAATTAAAGAAAGCATAATTAGTTAAACAATAATAAATAAACTTACATAATACTACTTAATTTAATAATACAACTTCTTCAAAGTCCAGCTAATCATATAAACTATTTCTTTTTATTTGCTCTTTTAAAAAAAAATTTAACCACCACTAATCATTAATTATACCTATATAAAATTTATTCGGACTACTAAATTTTACTAAACAAGCACAAATAAATTTTACTAAACAGTTCACTCTGATATCAATTGGCAATGTATAGTCAATTCACTCTTTTTTTTTTGAGAATCTGATATATATATATATATATATATATATAGAGGTTGGCTACTCTACTTCCATAAGCATATGTCCACATATGCTTATAACTCATTTTTGCTTTTCCAATGTTCAAATGGTCGATCCGAACTGTTCATCTTGTTTTCCATATTAATATGTGCTTGGAGACCAAATTTTACATTTTTCTTAATTTTTTTACTATTTATTAAACCACTTTGAAAATTGCTGATCATATGGTCCAGAATTTTGTTGCACTGTTTTTACTGTTCACCCAGATCAGTAATTTTCAAAGTGGCTTAATAAATAGTAAAAAAATTCAGAAAAAATGTAAAATTTGGTCTCCAAGCACATATTAATATGGAGAACAAGATGAACGGTTCGGATCGACCATTTGAACATTGGAAACGCAAAAATGAGTTATAAGCATATGTGGGCATATGCTTATGGAAGTAGAATAGCCAACCTCATACATATATATATATATATATATATATATATAGAGAGAGAGAGAGAGTGACTAAGATCAAAGTGGTATGACCAAGGCCTTTGGTGCTACCAAGTCATTTTTGGATTTTCAAAGTCCAAACGGTCGATCTAAACCGTTAGATGTGATCTCTATATTAAAATCTGCTTGGAGACCAAATTTTACATTTTTTGGAATTTTTTTACTATTTTTTAAGCTACTTTGAAAATTGCTAATCTCATGGTCCAGAATTTGGTTGCACTGTTTTTACTGTTCACCCGGATCTGTCATTTTCAAAGTGGCTTAAAAAATAGTAAACAAATTCCAAAAAATGTAAAATTTGGTCTCCAAGCAGATTTTAATATATATTGAACATCTAACGGTTTGATCGACTATTTGAACTTTAAAATTGCAAAATCTAATTGGTAGCACCAAGGCCTTGGTCATACCACTTTGACCTTAGCCACTATATATATATATAGTGCTTGGCTATTCTACTTATATAAGCATATGATGGCATATGCTTATAAGTCATTTTTGTGTTTTTAAAGTTCAAATAGTCGATCTGAAGCCCTCAACGTGTTCTTCATATTAAAATATGCTTGAAGACCAAATTTTACATTTTTTGAAAATTTTTTACTAATTTTTTAGAATTTTTCAAAATCACTATTTTTGAGGATTTTTTATTATTTTTTGAATTTTTTTAGTATATTGAAACACTGTTTTAAAAAATTCTAACAAAATAGTAAAAAATTTTCAAAAAATGTAAAATTTGGTCTCCAAGCATATTTTAATATGGAGAACATGTTGATTGCTTCAGATTGACTATTTAAACTTTAGAAACATAAAAATGACTTATAAGCATATGTCATCATATGCTTATATAAGTAGAATAGGCAACCTCTATATATATATATATATATATATAATTATATTGATCATAATCAGAGATTAGTATTAATACACATAATATTGTTTAATTGTGGTACTACATCTTCTATAAAAAGAAAAACAAACCAACATCCAAATGAATTTCCCATGCATTTGCCGAACACCTATATTCTAAAATCTCTCATGGGTTAAATAACTTTGGTTTCGACAAATTAAAATTCCCATTCCCATATTAAAAATTCTCATGCCCACAAAATTTCCATGTTGCCGAACAGGCCCTAATCAATGGCTGACATAAATTGGAAGTTTCTCTGTAACTGGAATCTGAAACTGTTTGTGACTAAGCACACCTTAGGCCTGGCTAGCTGGCATATATCAAATTGATTACTTCAAATAGTCATTCTCTGATAGAGATGTGAAGGAGAAAAAGGAGAGCGATTTTTTTGGCGATTGTAAAAAGAAAAAAAGAGAGAAAAAAAATAGAAAAAATAGACAGAAAATTTGAAAAAAATAGTAAAAAAAAGAAAAATTACAAAAACAGAAAGATGGCTCAAGCCCAGAAAGCTCGAATGGGCCTTTTAGTTGATCGATTTCATCACAAATTCCAGTCTACAGTTGTCCCGGGATCTTTTGCGCCATTAATGGCGGGATATCCATCCTCGGGTTTTCCAGGCCCATACCGTCTCACATATAGCGAGATTGCACGAATTCCTCCTGATCACAGGAGTCAGCAAATCCCAGTGACACAGCCCAGATCCGCTGCAGCGATCGCTCAAAAGAGAATCGCGGAGATACGGCGAAAATCCACTGTTAGCCATCCGATCTGTAAGAAATGTGGCGATCAAGGACATCTGGCTCGCCACTGTAGAAATAGGCAAGTGTGCTTTGCTTGCAATCGTCTAGGGCATAAAGCTAAGGAGTGTCGCACAGAGCCGATTCGCCTCCCTTTTCCCTCAAATCCTAAACCTAGATCAGCTCCTTCGGCCGTGATCCGTCCCCGAGCTGCGGCAACTGGTGCAATGCCGATCCAACCACCTCTGGTTACTCTAGTCGCCACACCTAGATCTCAGGCGATCGAAGCCAATCTGTTGCTTAGTTTTGTGCTTGACGACATAGCCGTTTGGGGCCCCGAGAGGGTAGAGAATGTACTTCGGAGTCAATTTGATCAGCATAGGTGGGTCGCCTCTGTGTTTGATGAGTACAAATACTTAATCAAGGCTCCAAATCCGACTTGGCTGGAATCGGTAGCTTCTCGCGGATACCTAAGACTTGGCGATGCTCAGTTCCCCATTATCGCCTGGGAGAAAGAGTTTGGCCAAGGTATGCCGTTACAAACTGTTTGGGTACGAATTTATAATTTCTCGCTTTTCATGGACGAATTTGGGGATTATGATCGGGTTTTAAATCCGTTTGGTGCATTTGTTCAAGAAATAGACCCTGCTACTCAAAGCGCGTATGATGTCAGATTTGTGCGAGTTAAACTCGCCATCTGTGATCTTAAACTCCTTCCCAAGTCACACCTGGTACCGTACCGAGACCCTGCTGGAGTGATGTCTATGTACAATATCGACATTGAAGTAGAAGATGAAAACACCGAGGGGTTAAATGCCTGGGCTAGGCGTAAACAAGGGCGGCCCTATCCGAATGGTACCGAATTCGGGGCTGGCGACCGACTGGGACAGGGCATAGGCCCAGCTACTGGGAAACCAACCACTGACTCCAATCCTAACACTGGGCAGGGAAGAGGCAGTATACGTATGGTTAATCTGAATGCCAGTTCTAATGACCCCCCTTTCCCCATCCAACCCCCTTTGAGATTTAGAGGTCCTGAACACAGAGACAAGGATCGGGAAGAAGAGCTGGTTGATGAGGTAATGGAGTTTCTTACACGGGTTGCCCAGAGGAGGGACACTTTTGGAGATCAAGGGGCTGGACCCAGTAATACTGGTACAGGGGCTTCAGCTCCAGGTCCAATGGTAGCACCACCTAGTGTTAGTCCAGCTTCAACTGATAAGCTAGTCACTCCAACAGCACCTGAACCAACACCTATTATCGTACCTGCCACAGCCACATACCCTAATTCTCCACACAGCCCAATGTCAGTCACTATTAACACAACTCAAAACAGTGATAAGGAAGATGATACTGAAACCATCTTAGATAAAGTGAAAAGATTTCAGCTTCTTACTAAGGGTCAGAGCAGTGCCCCACTTAAACCTACAGCCACATATTACCGTACCCCCGTCCCCAAAAAGAAGTTTTCATGGGGAAGAAAGAAGCCAAAACCACTATCCATCCGTTTACCTACTAAAGCCCTCAAAAAATCTGGGAAGTCCTCTACTGTTTTACACAGTGGTTTGGGCAAGAACACATTTGCTGGCACACCTCAAGGTATTGGTAGGAGACTCAGAAGTGCTGGAGGTGCATCTCCAGCAAAAGCTATTCATATCTCTGACTCAGAAACTGTGAACACCCCTGCTGTGATTGACAGCAACCCAAGAAGAGTACAACTGGCCGAGCCTAGGAGGAGCCTGTGAGTGACTGTGCAAGCAGAGCAAGCTTCCACCATGAGCAAGGCTCAAAAAAGAAAAAATGCTTCTAGTAGCAGCTTTACAGGTATGAGTTTAATTAATACTTTTCCTTACTCTAGATTGACATTAGCCCAAATAGTTGAGCTTTTCTTAGTGTATCAAATAAATCTAGGCAATAGTGATGAAGACAGACCACTCATTATAGCTTGTATTCAGCAGATGGATAGGTCCCAATTTGAAAAAGTAGTCAAACAGTTACTTAGTTCACCTAGGACAAACTCTCCATTAGCTACTCTTACCTTAGAAGACTTAGCTCCTCATGTTAGTGTAGATAATATTGTAGACAGTAGTTCCCCTAGTAGAGATATTAGCATTTCCTCATGAATATAAACCTATTAAATTGGAACTGTAGATGATTAAATTCTACTAGGAAAAAACAAATACTTAGAGAATTAATAGTAAAACATAATGTAGACATGGTAGCTATTCAAGAAACTAAGAGAGAGGACTTTTGTAATAGAACCTTGAGAACTATATCTCTTAGAATAGATCAATGGGTATGGGTCCCATCTAGAGGTAGGTCAGGGGGCATCCTCTTTGGATGTGATAGTAATAAAGTAAATATAATACAACATGTAGCTCATACATTTTGTCTAGATGTAATAGTAGAACACAAAGGTGATAACACAAAATGGCAAATAACTATAGTATATGGGCCAGTTTTAAGAAATCTTAAACAATCATTTTGGGAAGAACTTTCTCAAGTTAAAGACTCCACTAGAGACATGTGGTTAGTGTGTGGCGATTTTAATTCAATTCGAAAAAAAAGGAAAAATCTGGACCAAACTTTGATGTCCCTCTAAGTAGAAATTTTAACTCCTTTGTAAATACACATCACTTAATAGAATACAAATTACAAACTAGGAAATTTACTTGGAACAATGGCAGAAATTTTGTACTCTTAGATAGAATCTTCACTTATGTAGCTTGGGACCAACAATACCCTTATAGTTCCATATCTGACCTTAGCAGCACTGGGTCTGATCATTGCCCTTTGCTGTTCCAAACCTCTACCAATACACATGCTAAACCTCATAAATTTAGATTTGATCCAGTTTGGACTGAGCAAGAAGATTTTGTTAGATTAATGCAAAAATGGTGGTCTGAAAAACATTTAATAGATATAGATATTGCTGCCAGCTGGAATAGAAAACTTAAACATGTTAGGAAAAGAATTCAAGGTTGGGCTAGGAATTATTATGGTCAAAAGAAAAAGGAAAAGGCCCAATTAAATGAGATTTTACATGATTTAGAAATCATTAGAGAGAATAGGTCATTCACAACTTTAGAAGAAGAACAATGGATAGCTAGTAAACATAGATTAAATATAATATATCAGGAAGAGGAAACACATTGGAAAAATAAATCTAAACAACAATGGTTGGAACAAGGGGATTCCAATACCAAATTTTTTCACACCATTGCTACACATAGATCTAGAAAAAATATGATTCATGCTTTAGAGATTAATGGTACCCTTAACTATAATATAGATGATATTAAAACACATGCTTTTGAGTATTATAAAGACCTATTAGGAACATCTGGTTTTAAATATGGACATTTAGATACAAAATTTTGGGACCCTGCAGATATATTATTAGATAGTGAACAGTGGGAATTAGAGAGACCCTTCACAGAATTAGAGCTTAAACAAGCTGTTTTTTCGTCAGAACCTAATGGAGCTCCAGGTCCTAATGGATTTAGTTTTAAGTTTTACCAATTCTTTTGGGATTTAATTAAATCTGATCTGATGCTCCTTTTACACTACTTCTATGAACATAAGCTGGATTTACATAAACTAAACAAGTCTTGTATATGTCTCATCCCAAAAGAAAAGGGTGCTACTCTTATTAAAAAAATTCAGGCCTATTAGTTTAGTTAACTGTAGCTTTAAAATCCTTTCCAAATTACTCACTATTAGGATGGAACAAGTAATGCCTAGGTTAATTGATCATAGCCAATCAGCTTTTCTAAAAAATAGATACATTTTAGATAATATGATTCTTAGTCAGGAAATTATCCATTCCTGTCAACTTAGTAAACAACCTGGAGTAGTAATTAAAGTAGATTTTGAAAAGGCTTATGATAAGATACATTGGGACTATCTCTTAGAAGTATTCACTAGTAGAAATTTTGGTAAAAAATGGATACAATGGATTACTCTGTGGTTGCACAGCTCTCAATCTTGTCTGACCATAAATGGTGAACTCACAGAGTTTTTCTATTGCAAGAGGGGGGTTAGACAGGGTGACCCTTTGTCACCTTTCCTTTACATTCTAGCAGCTGATACACTTAGTAAGATTTTTTACAAAGGTAGGAAGGCACATGTTATTCAAGGATTAGGACCAGCTTGCATAGATAATTTAGCTGTCACCAATTGCCATTATGCAGACGATACCATTCTCTTTCTAGCAGCTAATGACACCAATATAGAAAATGCATGGTAGGCCATGCTTGCTTTTGAAGCATTGTCTGGCATCAAAATGAACTATGACAAAACTGAGCTTTACACCCTAAATAGACCTGAACCTGACAACTTACACCAGCTGTTTAGATGCAAGCTTGGGCAATTTCCAATTAAGTACTTAGGGCTTCCTCTACATACAAATAAACTTTCTGTGGCAGATTAAACTTTTTTAATAGACAAAATAGAAAATAGATTACCTAGTTGGCAAAGACAATTATTATCCATAGGAGGTAGGGTCACTCTACTTAATTCAGTCTTAACTTCCATTCCCCTCTATGCACTGTCAGTATTTAGAATCCCTGCTACTGTACTTAAAGAAATAGATAAAATTAGACGTAGATTCTTATGGCAAGGTTCTGAAAAGAAGTTTAAATATGCACTGATGAATTGTGAGACCATATGTGTAGCCAAACAATTTGGGGGGCTTGGGGTTTTAAATCTAAATGAGATGAATATAATATTACTATTAAAGTGGTGGTGGAAATATAAAAATGATCAATACCAAGGGATGTGGAAAGCTATGATACAATTTAAGTATGATAATCACCCCTCTTCTCCTTTATCTCCTTTCTGGGCTAGCATTATTAAATTAGAACATATAGGCAATATTAGTGTGACTTATTCCCCCGGGGGGCACTCCCTAGTTAAATTCTGGACTGACATCTGGTATCTAAACTGTTCTTTAGCTACAAGATACCCATTTGTATACCAACTCTGTAGGAATAAAAAGATACTGCTAGAGGAGGTCATTCACTCTCAGGGGACCAGATTACAATTTCAACATACTCTAACAGGGGCAAATCTCAGGGATTGGTTAGAAATTCTCCAAATAATTAGTGTTACTTCTTTCACTCATGATAGTGATACCTTATCTTGGAGATGGGAAACATCAGAGAAGTTCTCTACACAATCTTTATATAAATTTCTAAATTTTAGAGGAGTTCTCTATACTTCCCATGCTCTGGTGGACATTACCAATACCACCTAAAATTAGAGTGTTTATGTGGCTTACACAACATAATAAAATCCTTACTAAAAGCAACCTAGTTAACAAAGGGTGGACAGGAGACCAACATTGTTTGATATGCCTTGAATATGAAACAATCACACATTTGTTTCTTAAATGTCCTCTAACTCAACAGATATGGTTCTGGTTTGGACAAAGTCAAGACATAATGAATACTTGGGAGCATTTCCATGATATTATTGATTTTGCTTGTCAGTTACCTGCTGTACAAAGATCTGGATTTTTAATTGTTTTTAGTGCACTCTGCTGGAATATATGGAAACATAGAAATGATCTTTTCTTTAATAGTAAATCTCCTCAAACTGCCAGATCTCTAATACTACTAATCAAATCTATGGTGCTATATTGGATAGGTCACCTAAACTCTAATCTCCAGGCTGCTGTTGGCGACTGGCTCCCAGTGATGGAGAATGCAATTCCACTAGCAAGTTACATGCCTATGGAAATGGTGGTCTACCAGGGCCCTGATGAGCAGCTGCCTCCTGCATGAAGACTCACAAATGCTGCTATTTTGTTTTAGTAGTATACTTAGTCCATTACTATGTGGTTTTGTTAGCTCCACTTTATCTTTTTTCTGGTGTGTTGACAGCTCCTGTGTATGGCTGTTGCTTTTGATAAACTTCATTCACTGCTGTGAACTTGGATGCCTCAGCCTAGCTTATGGCTAGTTAAACTGATTTTGTAATTATATGTTTCAGAAATGAAATGGGCTTTATGCCTCTTTTTTAAAAAAAAAAAACTCTCCATCTCCGTCCCTTGGTGTCTACTTCCATGCTCCTCCTACAACAACAACCACAAGCAAACATATATGTGCAAGAAAAATATATGAATACAAATAGCATTTGATTTTTGACAGGAAGTAATTACTAGAGTAATTAAGGATGCTAAAACTCACGTCACCTAAATAAATGCCGAAATGCACTTATGCTAACCTCATCTCACCATTTGATTTGTGTCATTGTGCTTTCTGGAAATATACGGTCAATTTGTTTATATGAAATTTCACTATTCCGTTTCAATTTTGTTTTTAATCGATCCTCTTTTACTGGGATTTCGATTAGAGGAGGAGGAAGAGATGAAGGAGTAACACTAGAAATTACGAAGAAGGGAGTAAGCTGTAACTGAGATACTGAGATCGATCGATCGATCCCGTCTATTTGCAAAGAATGCATTATAGGCTCACCTCTCAATCGCCGCCGCGCTCCGCCACCCTCTTCCTCCGTTCTCGCTCTCTCTCGTCTCTTCCCTCGCTTTCTCTTTCGGTTCTTAATTTTGTTTATCAATTTTGAAAAATAATTCATAACCTCTGCGGTAACACAATATTTGGGTTTGAGTCCGGACCGTCCGATGAGAATCCAGGCTGATTCGATCCGAGATGGAGCGTACAGAGATCCATTAATATCCGTGCCAAAGCAGATCGTATGGTCAGGATCTAAACTCAAATATTGTGTTATCCCAGAGGATATGATTTCCTCACCTGGCTGCTTGTAAGTGAATTACGATCTCAGTTGGAGTATTTCTTGGGCCTGATTGGGCCTAAGCAAAGCGCTTATGAACGAATTACGATCAAGTTGGAGTATTTCTTGGGCCTGATTTGGCCCAATAGAAGCCTTCTCCTCATTTTCTATTAGACGAATCGCCAAAGCATTTTCTTTACTGCACCCGGTGCACAACAAACTGACATTTTGTACACTGGTTCCTACAAACCTAATCTAATTTTATTAACTTGATTTGACAATAAAATCTCGTCCCTTTCGAATTTAACATTTAAATTGCATTCGGAAGGAATAAAAAATTGCGTCCTTAATTCAGTTTATTAAGGGAAAATATTTACTTGAAATTCATATGTGATAAAATTAAGCTGCAATCAATATACTGGCTTTGGTAATGGCATAGTAGATTGTACGGCGCAAAAATATATGGATTTTTTTTATAAAACGTAATTCAAATAATTAATTTTAAAAAACAACTTGATTACTGATTTTTTACAAAAACCGTAAAAACCGAATTGCCATTTCGGTTTGAAGGTTTTTCTTTTTTGCTAAACCGAATTGCCAATTCGGTTTAGACTTTTTTCACAATTCCCCATCCAACTAAGTGGCCTTGCGTGTAACTCTCCCTAAACCGAATTGCCAATTCGGTTTAGGGCTTTTTAGCCTAAACCGAATTGCCATTTCGGTTTAAGCTTTTTTTTTTTTTTCTTAGACACTAAGAAGAGCAAAATAAAGAAATCTAATGCTGAAAATTTGAATTGTTTGTTTAAATTATTTGTTAGATTACTTCTTTTGATTTATAATTAGCAAAAAAATAAAAAATACACTAAATACTTGAAATTATGTTGAATTACACTAAATTACGCTAAATTACAATAACTCCGCTAATTATGCTGAAATATGCCAAATTACGCTAAATTAGGCAGATTTTGTGCCATATTTCATAAATCATAAAATAGTAAAAAAATTCTAAAAATAGTAAAAATTGGTATTCTACAAGTTCATTATGTAACTAATTTACTGAGCTACTTAGATAGAATAATATAAATGAAAATCTTAATCGAAAACTTCAACTCAAGTTTTGAGGCTCTTCACATAGTTTTTTAGCAATTCTGAATTTTGAAATTTGGCATAGCAAGCACGAACGCATGTGTATTTTCACAAGCTTTCCGAAAAGTGGTCATTTGCTAAAATCGGACACTCGAGCGCTGTTTTATGACCGTTTGAAGTTTCACCGTCGTTTTTCGCCTTTTCAGTAAAGATATCGTCCCTATTCATATGTAATTTAGCGTAATGTAATTTAACTTAATATAGTGTAGTTCAACATAATTTCAAGTAATTTAGCGTATTTTAGTATAAATATGCTAATTATATATCAAAAGAAGTAATCCAAATAATTTAAACAAAAAATTCAAATTTTCAGAAAAGCCCCTAAACCGAATTGGCAATTCGGTTTGCTCACTTTTCGGATTTTTTGTGGCATGGTGGCGGAAACGTTGTGAAAAAAGCCTAAACCGAATTGCCAATTCGGTTTAGCAAAAAAAAAACCTTCAAACCAAAATGGCAATTCGATTTCTATGATTTTTGTAAAAAAATCAGTAATCAAGTTGTTTTTATAAAATTAATTATTTTAATTACGTTGTTAAAAAAAAATCCAAAATATATGGCAGCAACAAAAAGTAAAATTAAAAGGGAGAGATTACTTGATCATTATATATTCTAATAATTTTAATCTTATTAAAATTCGAGTTAAAATGAAAATCTAACATGCCTTACAAAAATGATGTGATTTTGACTCATATTTGACCACTTATCAAGCGATTTGAATTTTTAATAATCTAAACTTAATGTGCTCAAATAGATATATACAAAACCCAAGATAATCAATACTAGAACAAATGAGCTCAAATAGATATCTACACAACCCATGATAATCATACTATGCCAAAATCAATGATGGACGCACACAAACACACAGAAAAAAAACTTGCCTCCCTGATCTAAATATCTGTCAAACTTTCTTTTTAAATAATTATAAAATAAAATCCATTCTAATTTTTACAATTAAGACATATTAATTTGATTGTCACGAGATTATGCATGATGGAAATTTACGAGTATAAAAATCACAAATTAATTTATAGTACCCACATTCATAGATATGTATTAAAAGTATAATTATGAGAATAGTACCCACATTCAATGAATGTTAATTGTACCGTTGATATAGTTGTGAGAAATCATATTTTTTTTTTTTCTAAAAGGCTTGATATCAAAACAATTATACATAGTAATAATTATTAATATAATTAAATAAAGTAGATTAAACAATAACATAACCAAAACTTATTAATTATTTTTTCATAACAGGGTTTTGCTCGTATACTTGTTATTCAATTACTGTAAAAATCAATTAAAAATTAAATTAGTAAATTGATTATTACTAATTAATGCTTAATTTGTTTGAACTAAAATACAAATATTTTTTAATAATTTTGTTATAATGACCGGTTACATCATTTAGATATAGGCGGAGTTAATTTGAAAATGTGTTATTATCTCTGAAATTTCAATTTAAAAATAAATGTAACAGAAATTAATAAATTGGGAACAAGGAGAGATATATACCTTCATGAATAAACCACAGTGGCGCGCAGTTATTTGTATCTCGTACATGGTATTTATGTAATTACATTTTTTCCATGTGCTTAATGAAGTGGAGCTTGCATAATTTCATCATCTACTTCTTTGGACATTGATCACACCTATACAACAGCATACTTGTTGGTGGGGTCAATGTTTGTGTCAAATTTAATAGAACAAATCAAGAACACAAAACTCCCATGAATCTCCCTTCCCTCCCTTATTTTTTATATCACAGAATTGTTTTTCTTACATACTACCCTCTCTGTATAGAGAGTATTTTATATCTATCATAGGGCTTACAGCTCACCTCTATTATCTTAGAAACAAATCATAATTCAATCTAAACTTGGAAGTAAATTACACACCAATCAATTATGACAAATAAAGAAAATGCAGAATACTTCTGTCCAGCCGTATAAACCAAGAATATGTTGCCAAGAATCTATGTTGCCTTCTTTCTTCATTTTCTTCTGGATCGGATGTGAATGTTGTTGTACGTATTAGCTTGTAACTTCAACAGTTTGTGTTTGCGTGAGTCATCTACAAGAAGTTACACAAAGACCAACGGTTGCAAATGAGAACTTAATCAATTGCAAGAGCCATTGAGAGGATTCAAAACTTGAAATAACATAGAGCATGGAACAAACAAAAACTAGGCAGGAAATATAATCATAATAACACTTACGAGGAGGGTTGAAATAGAGTCAGAGAGCTTAGTGCCTTTCAATTCTCTTAATAGTCAGCGAAGTAGGCAACTCTGGGATTTCTTCCAGCAAAGTAGCATTGCGAATGTCAAGTTTCTCAAGGGCAGTGAGCATCACCATTGTACCAGGCAATGACCGCAGCGAGCTTGCATCATGGATGGACAATCCCTTGAGATGGCAGGGCCTCCATCCCTGAACACTTGACAACATACAGAGAACTAACAAATTTTAGGCATCTAAGTGGCTCAATAAGAAGGAGACAGAGGTGATCAATATCTAGAGAACTGATCTTTAAAGAGACCAAGTTGTTTCCTTTGTTTACAGTATGTGCATGTGGCATAGATGAAATTTCAATGAGCTTGTCGCATCCACGGATGGACAGGTGTCTGAGTGATGTAAATGCCTTTTTAGAGGAAGGGATACAAGTAATATTTGCACTGTTTTTAATATAAAGAGTATCAAGTGTAGAGAGGTGTGATGCTGACTCTAACAATGGCACATCAAGTTCACCACAGTTTCCCACGGAAAGATATTCTAGTTTCCCAGGTAGCACGATGCTCTGGTTATCAACTGTTACCAGCTTTGGGCTTCCCTTTATAACTAAGTGTTTTAGTGACACAAAGTTCCCAAATGCACCAGTTGGTAACTGAACCAAATTCTCACAGTCTCTGATGGTTAGTTCCTCAACAGATTGTAAATCTAGGTTTTTTTGCTGCAGAAATCCATTCAATGATATTAATTTGGGACAATCGGTAATCTCTACTCTTCTAAGCGATGATTTCATACATGATGGTGCTTCATCTGTAATGCTAGAACTGTGGTGCATATCTGGAAGGGAATTAAGCCCCACTCTATCTACTTCAAATTCGAGAAGAGAAAAAGGAATGGTCGGTATATTGACCAGGTTTGGGCAGTCTACGATTGTAAGTTTTTTTGGAAAGCCATAACCAATATGTGGTCCTGCCCAGGATTCCCATTTTGGCATGTTGCGGCAATATAGCCCTTCCAAAGCACAATCACTTGTCCAAATTGGAGACCTGTGGCCTGTATAATACTCAATGGTCAATTCCTTGAGATTTGGATTGGGTCGGAGGTTATCAATGACTTGCTCAGGGTCATGATAATTGCTCCCTTCAGTCCATTTCAGGGATAGTGATATAAGACTTTCCTTTTTGGATAGGTTTGCATTTGTAGCTTCAAGTGGATCCCCTACATTCTCAATTTTCTCAATAGAAAGGTATCGGAGATTGTTTAGCATCTCTAGTTCATCTATATGCTGACCACTCTCCAGTCCAACAACAAAATCTAACTCTTGTAGAGAGGTCAACTTGTGCACTCCGTGAATTTTTTGCATTACCTCGTTGGGAAGGTTCATATAGCGTAAACTAACAAGATTGGTAATTCCAGTTGTTTCAATACCCTCATAATCTGAATCTCCACTCCTATTGGTCATTTCTAGCACTTGAAGATGGTAAAGCTTATAAAGTGAATTATGAAGCAAATATCTATATGATTGTTGATACATAAATAGCTTGACCTTTAGAAAGCGAAGATGCAACAAACTACCAATCTCCTCCGGCAGTTCACATCTACCTTGAGTACCTTTTTCTCTTTGTATGACCAATAAACGCAAAGTTTTCTTAAGTGAACCATTTGGGGGAACAAATCGATCTCCAATAAAGGTTATTACCAAGGTGCGTATATTTCTAAGATTGAATATCCTTTCAATTTTACTTTCTGGAACAGCGACATGTTGTGCTGTTAAAGGTATATTATCAGATTCACCATTTGGTTCTACTCTGCAACATTCTCCTTTTGATACATTCTGAGCCAGATCATGCATCAAATCATGCATAACATAGAACCCTTCACACCCAAACGGTTTTTTCAAAGAAAGATTTTCTTAAAAGGTAGCTGAAGTATTCTTCTCCGATATCTTCAGGTCTTTCTTCTCCTTGTAACTCTTGGTGTATGAATCCGGTAGCCATCCACATTTTGATCAACTCATCTTTGATGAAATTATAATCTTGAGGAAATATGCTGCAAAATCTAAAGCATTCTTGCAAATGTGCTGGTAGATGGTAATAGCTCAATTTCAGCACATCTGCAATATCCTTAGCTTCTTCTAAGTTGATCAGTGAATCACGGTTCAAAATTCTCTTCCAGTATTGGAAATTAACGTCTGAATTCAACAAGCTTCCAATCACCTTTGCTGCAAGGGGGCTACCTCGGAGTTTCTTTACAATATCATTTCCGATCTTTTGCAAATCTTTATGATAGTCAGGGTTATAACCGTAAAATGCATACTTATTCAACAGCTCTAACAACTCTTGCTGTTCCAAGCCTTTTAACTCTAGATTTTCTCGTTCACCATTTAGCACATGAGCAAACTTGTCAGCCACTGATTTCATTCTAGTGGTGAGTAAAATTTTGCTTCCATGTTGTACAAATTTTAAGGGTGCAACCAATTTTTCCCAATCACCCATGTTATCGTCATTCCAAGCATCATCTAGAATGAGAAAAACTTTCTTTGAAAGAATCCTCTCCTTCAAGCTTTTCAATAGGCCATTTAATGACACACCATTATGGGTTTTCTCACCAAGGTCTTCGAGGATTTTTCTTGTTATATCGTTTACACTAAAGCTTGTTGAAATACAAACCCAAATTGTTTTGTCAAAATGGTTCTCTCTGCTAATTTCCTCAAAGATTAACTGTGCAAGAGTGGTCTTCCCTAATCCACCCGCCCCCACAATACAAAAGGCAGAGATATTTCCCTGAGGTGCTGGTTTCTTTAACCATTCAATTATCATGACCTTCTCAATTTCACGGCCAAACACTTTGCTTTCGGTTAAAAAGGATGTAGTTTCTTGACTAGAAGTGTAAACTGGCTCATTATTGGGTTTTGCAAGGCCATAAACATCTAATGCAAATTGGGAGAAAGGGCCAACATCCGCGGCAACCCGATCTAACATTTCTACAGCCTCCCTTAACCTCTTCAGTGTATCTTCACTAATGTTAGAACCAGTAAATTTCCTCTTCAGCGAACCAATTATTGAAGAGGAAGATCCACTAACCTGATCTCGATTTTTCACCATGTCTTCCAGCTCCCAGTACTTGAGTTCGTCAAGCACATCTTCAGCTGCTAAGAAAGCTTCTTTGAATTGCTCTAGCCAAGCATTCACCCCTGAATCCGGGTGCTTCAATTTTAGTGCTTCGCCAACACCCATGACAGCTACAATCTTGGGAAGAGCTGCTTTCAGGCTACTTAGCTGGGATTCAGTATCGGCAGGCAGCATACGCTCGCCCAAGTAGGAAGAAGCCGTGTCGAGTAGTTTGCTAATGATTGCAGACCCGAACCATCCACCAACGGTTGAAAGAGCTAACTCCATTGAGATTTGCTTCTTCTGACTTACTATCTCTCTGTTTTTTTTTTTTCTTTTCTTTTTCTTTTTTTTTTTTTTGGTTTTTTTTTTTTTTCTAAGTAGCAGGGTTGTTGTGTACAGAACCAGAAAAAAATACACTAACAATTTGTAGTAGATTGTTGAATGAAAGACGAACAGAGAAATTGAGATTTCAAGAGGAAAAATATCGGTTATTTAACAAAGGAACTCAATGACCAAAAGGATGATTGTATGAGAGAGAGAAAGAGAGATTGAGATCTGAGAAACAGAGTAAAGACAGTAAAGATAGCAAAAGAGATGAAGGTTTTTGTTTTTTTTTTTTTTTTTTTTGAGAACTAACAATGGCTGTTTACAGAATAAGAAAAAACTAACAATTTGTAGTAGATTGTTGAATGAAAGATGAATTGAGAAATCGAGATTCCAAGATAAAACAAGTTCGAAATCAAAGGAAGTCGATTATCAAAAGAGAGATTGAGATATGAGAAACAGAGTAAAAAAACAGTAAAGGTAGCATAAGAGATGACAAGCAATAAAGTTACAGTTGAAACAACATTATTGGCGATCAGATTCTCTGTGGCATGCACAAACTAAACATCACAGGAAGCAATTAATTAATTAGCCTATCCACCTTTAGAAAAACTAAAGTACAGCATCAGCGACCCGTTAGACGGTATCTTAATGTTTTCGTCAAAAAAATAAATAGAAACTAAAAGTCAGAGTGAGTCACGGATACACAAATTGTGCTTTCCTAGAAGCACAGTGTATACTAAAAAAAATAAAAAAAAGCACAGTTGATATTAAAAAAAAAATGGGATATTTTGTCCCTATTCTCTTGCACCCCACGGATTCAAATCGGACGTTTACGATTCAAACCTAAAAATTGAATTATTTAGGGGATTCGGACCCGTTGGCTACAGCCTCCAACGGACAAAAGCTCATTTTTTTGTTTTTTTAATATACACAGTGCTTCGAAAAAAGCACAACTTGTATATCACGTGACTCTTACATTCCATATGTTTTTCCTAAAAACGATGATTTCACCAAAACAGTAATTTACCGTGTTGTAACGGGTCACTGACCCTAAATTTCTTTTAGGGTATGTTTAATTATTTGATTATTTCCTACAGGGATAGATGTGCTTTCCGCAAAGAAAATTAATTTACAAGGATTAATTAGTTGACTTTGAAGCATGGGCCTTGTGGCGAAAAAACTAACAATTTGTAGTAGATTGTTGAATGAAAGATGGATTGAGAAACTGAGATTTCGAGATAAAACAAGTTCGAAATCAAAGGAAGTCGATTATCACAAGAGAGATTGTATGAGAGAGATTGAGATCTGAGAAACAGAGTGAAAAACAGAGTGAAATATTAAGATTTCAATGACTGAGTGCTTCAACTCATTCTAACCGAAAAAAATGAAAATATGAGTTGAATGAAATAAATTAAGGGAACCATTCCATAGGAGTTGGCTACAGCCTCCAACGGACAAAAGCCCATTTTTTTTTTTTTTAAATATACACAGTGCTTCGAGAAAAGCACAAATTGTATATCACGTGACTCTTAGATTCCATATGTTTGACCTAAAAATGATGATTTGACCAAAACAGTAATTTACCGTGTAACGGGTCACTGACCCTAATTTATTTTAGTGTATGTTTAATTATTTGATTATTTCCTACATGGATAGATGTGCTTTCCGCAAAGAAAATTAAATCGCGCTCTTCGGCTTTCGCAATCTCAGTTTCTAATATGTAATATCCCAATCTCTCTATCAAACAATCTGTCTTTCTATATAATTGGGTCGCCAACTGTTCTCAAAATATAATCAAGGACACGACGCTACAATTTTATCAAGAGGAGGGATCCACTTACAACAAATTTGAGTTACAACAAAGTTACAACATTCATTTTTTTCATTTTCAAAGTCCAAATCGTCGATCCAAACTGTTCAACATGATTATCTAAATAAAATGTACTTGCAGATCAAATTTTATATTTTTTTGAATTTTTATACTATTTATTAAGATGGGTACAAAATTCAATGGTCTAAGTATGGCTATTTTTTGTAAAATTCTTAATAAATAGTAAAAAAATTCAAAAAAATGTAAAATTTGATATGCAAGCACATTTTATTGTGGAGATCATGTTGAACGGTTTGAATCGACGATTTGGACTTTGAAAATGAAAAAAATGAATGTTATAACTTTGTTGTAACTCAAATTTGTTGTAAGTTGATCCCTCCACT
This sequence comes from Carex parvula, assembly GCA_025461045.1. Lineage (NCBI taxonomy): Eukaryota > Viridiplantae > Streptophyta > Magnoliopsida > Poales > Cyperaceae > Carex > Carex parvula. Next base: position 189,341 of record JAJGRW010000724.1, read on the forward strand.
TTTATCAATACATGGCTGTAAATGTGTTAATATTATTTACATATATATTCTAGTATTAATAATTTTGTTGCCATAAAAGTAGTCATCATTTGTAAACACGTCTGTAAAATAATAATAATTTGGGGTAGAATCAAATAAATTAAGATGTCAATCACAGAGTGCTTCAACTCATTCTAACCGGAAAAAATGAAAATATAGGGAACCATTCCATAGGAGTTGGCTACAGCAGTACAGCCTCGAACGGACAAAAGCCCATTTTTTTTTTTAATATACACATGCAGTGCTTCGAGAAAAGCACACCTTGTATATCACGTGACTCTTAGATTCCATATGTTTGACTTAAAAATGATGATTTGACCAAAACAGTAATTTACCGTGTAATGGGTCACTGATGCTGTTCTTTTAGGTATGTTTAGTTGGATTGAGAATAAACTATGAGTGAGGCTACGGTGCTATGCATAGCACGGATTGGGTCCGTACTACAGTTCAAAATTTGACTTTTCAAAATCCTAACGATCGATCCGAACCGTTCAACATGATTATAAAATGAATATGTACTTGCAAACCAAATTTTAGATTTTTTCGAATTTTTTTACTATATTTTTAGATAGGCTGTTTTTGGATGGTCCAGAATATTCAGAATGGTCTAGAGAATCACTTTTTGATGTACTAATATTCTAATAATGTACAACAATTTTTTCTTTAAGAAATTGGTATTCCACACTTTTATAAAGTAGAAACTTACTATTTCAAATTGGGTCTTAGAATTAAAAAAGCAGAGTAAATTCATATAAAGAGGCTCCACTGAATTCTAAATTGAATCAATCGAATCCGTTTGTTATAAATCTTATGGTCTATATATAAATAGGAGGCTAGGAGCTTAATTTTTATTTACAAAAATAGAGTATACAGATCCAGGGCACCTTAGAACCCGAAATTTTTATTTCTAACATTTAAAAAAAAAAATAAACCAAATAACCATCGTTTGGTGGAATTTCGAATTCTAGTACGGCCGCACTGGCATTCTGCAGACCCATTTCAGCGAGACCGCAGAATGCCGGTGCGGACCCCTAAATGGGTCCGCACAACCATTCTGCGGACCCATTTTTTTTTTCATCCGTTTTCAAACTTTCAGATATGCACGCATTCCTAGAAAACCAAAGGTATTAAAAAACGAAAAAGTTGAGATTGTCGCTGGTGCCTCACGCATTCCTAGAAAACCAAAATATATTAACAAACAAAAAATTTGAGATATGTCGCTGGTAAAACAAAAAAAAAAAAATAGGTCCGTAGAATGCCTGTGCGGTCTCTAGCATTTGGGTTCGCCGAATGCCGGCCGGTGTGGCCGTATTAGAATTCGAAATCCCACCAAACGATGGTTATTTGATTTTTTTTTTTTTAAATGTTAGAAATAAAAATTTCGGCCTTAGAACTTCTTTTTTTTTTTTTGGAGAAAGGGGACAGATTAGCATTAAAGACAAGCCAATTAATCTTTTTTTTTTTTTGCTTTTGAGAAAGGGGATGTGGGAATGCTGCCATCGGTATAAGATCTGTGCCGTTGTTCTTCCATCAAAAGTCGTGTAGGAACTCTATCGGTCGGCTCATATGCTATCAGCTCCATCCACAAAATTCCAAGCAATGAAATATTTAATTGGTGATCATAACAAGTGCAAATAAATCTGAAAGCGCATAAGATGAAAAACAATAGCTGCATGCGCTGTGCACATGGAAGGGCCCACTGACATCCCCATAGTCATACCCACTAAAAGGGGTCCACTTGGAAGGAACTGGAGAAACAAATCACCATTTCAGCTGTCCAATGCACATAATAGTTGAATTGTTTAATGACATGTTCATTTCATTGGTCGAATTGTTTAATGACATGTTCTCAAATTATGAAATTAAAAAATATATATAATGCACTATATCTTGCTTACTATTTTAATGTTAATCAATTGTGAATTTTAATAATTTTTATATAGAATAACATGAAACAATAACCAAAAAACATGCATTATTATTATTCATAATAGCAAAACAAAGAAAAAAGATTTTTTTTTTGGAGCCGGTACACTTTTTATTTCCTTAAGAACAATCGTCTGGGTTATTTTTTTTTTAAAAGTTACATGCATATTTTGTCTTTTATTTACATCAAATCGGATTCAGTTTTAGTCGTTCCACTATGACATAATTAACGCTATTTAAACATTTGCTTAAAATTGAAATTTTTTTTTTATTAAAATTAAAACATTAGAAGAACAGTTTTATATTTTTCTTAATTTATCACATCTTTTAACAGAATAATAAAACCAAAACGTCAGAAAATGTACGAAATTAACAAAAGCAAAAAACTAAAACACTCTCGCACTTGGCCTAGTACACGGTACTGTTACAGTACCAGTACCCGCTCTGATACCATATTACTTTTAAATACAGAAAGTGATTAAATTGTTTGTATTGAATTGAATTTCTAATTACACATATTACAAGGTCATATACAGGCTAATTACTAATTAGAGGTTACTGTTCCCTAAGCAGCTACTCCGATTTTTTTATATCCTCCATAAATTAAAAAATTTCAAACATGCCCTCAATTTTTTTTTTTAAATTGCCCCAACTGCAAGAATACCGCCAATCCTGGCGGTTCACTAGGTACAGAACCGCCAGGAATGGGTTTTTTTTTTTTTGAAAAAGAATTGAGGACTAATTGAATAGTAAAATTGAGGAGTAATTTTGTACTACAAGTGTTCATCAATTAATTTTTTTAATGATTAATATCAACCTCACAATGAAAAACACTGACTAAATGACATAACAAAATAGAAACACTCTATTAGTTCAATTAAAAAAATTAGGAGCATCCTTCTTTCGAGCAGGCATATGAATGCTCCAACAATTGTCCACACTTTTATTGTATCACTATATAAACGAAATACAAACTTCTCAACGTCATTGATCCGTGCCTAGCCTTCCTGTTATAATGCATCACTATATAATTTTTTTACGTCACGTCTCTCATTTCTAAATCACTTTTAGGTTGTACATTATTTTTCTGTGACAGCTCTCGTAAACAGGCAAGGCTATGGCTAGTGATAAGGCAAGGAAGACGATATATATCACAACAACAAAGTAGGCACTTATCGCGAGGGAACTCCGTCGCGAAAAATACCGTCGCAAATAGAAAAAGCACGTTTATGACGGTACTCCGTCGCAAAAAGTCACTTTTTATCCTCGCAAAAAGTCTTTGATTCTTGTCTTCACCGATAAGGCGATCTGTGACTACGAAACCTCAAACGGGCGTATCTTGGCGCTTGACTGTCCGATTTCACCGTATGACCACTTTCGGAAAGCTTGCGAGGAGGAGATATTGATTTTGAAGTTAATCAAAGATTTATCTTCAATGGGTGGTCCGCACAGTTAGAATTGAAAAACAAAAAAACAGAGTGAAGATCCTCAAAACTTGAGTTGATGTTTCAGATTAAGTTTTTTTCAGTCTATTTTTTATTTTTTTGTCCTTTACAATACTCTTTCTTATACATTGTTTAGGTAAATGTATGAAGTCTAAGATCTCGAGTTTTTTTTGGTTATTTTTTCATTTTTTATTTTAAATGTTTTCATTTTGAAATTTAATTTACCGTTTTTGTTATTCATATCTAAAGTATGCTATAAAAAAAAGACAATCGCTGAGATTTAGTTTAGCGTTTTCATTTTGAGATTAAAAAAAAAATACTCATGGCAGTTCTGAAGAGATACAACCACCAGAAATTTATAAAGAAATCGAGGGAATGTTTTGAATTTTTTAATTTATGGAGGATATAAAAAAAATTGAGCAACTACTAGGCTTTAGGCTTTCCAAACTATGTTACTCCGATATTTCATATATGGTCCCGTATCATACCAGATATGTATCATCTTGAGGTATCGATACCCGTACCAATATCGCATGTACTCATATCGCGTTGAAAATTACCGTATCGTCATATTCCGTATCGTATCCTATTCGATACCCGTATCCGTATTCATCCAACGTAGTTTCCAAATAAGAGCATATACAAAATATTTCCAAATAAGAGCATATACAAAATATTACTGTATCAGCTGATCGATCTGAATTGAGTCGACAGCTGTAAATTGATAACTCAAACATAGAAAGTTTAAACAGTAAAATGTTAAATGTGTTGGGGCTGCTATGTATCTCCATCACGTGTCAGCATCAGCACACTTGAAGGGGCATTGTTGGGTGAAATGTCTCTGTTGAATTCTTTAATTGGACTGGATTTAAAGTAGTCCCCTGATATTCTTATTGAAGTAATTAACCCTTCTCATCTACTATTAATCTCCATACTTTCTGTCTTCTCCCTTCTCTTTTCAGTAAACTCTTTATGTGATATGTTCTTTTATAATATAAACAGGCTGCAGCAAATAATGCAACTGAGAGCTGCTCGGTTGAGGAAATATTTCAACTCATGTCAAATAAGAGTTTATGTGACGGATAACAGTAACACAGTCTGAGTAACAGGAGAATTTCGCAGTTTTCAAAAGTAAATTTCCATGTAGTTAAATTGTAAAACAAACACAACAACTGTAATATAACATGAATTTCAGCGCTTCATTTTTTCGACAAAATGGCAGAACAATATTTCTCCATGAAAGATACCAAACAGCTAAACTGACAAAACACATATTAAACAACAGCCAAAGCTACGTCTCCAAACTGGCAAAAAAAACATTCATAAACAGTAGAAAATAACATTGGTATAAATAATTTTAAGAAAAAATCATAGAAAAGTCTGTAAACTTTCTCCATGGTGCTCTTTAGGTACAAGCAGTAAACATTCTCCAATTCTTTTTAAGAAGGGACACATGGAAATTGACAGATATATTTGTTTCTCCTCCATGGCACAGTTGCTGATGGCAACTCCCATGCAAAACACCTTCTAGAGTCGGAACTTAACATTGCCTTGACAAAAACAAGACTAAAAAGGGTGAGAGTAGTCTTGCTACATAAACAAGTGACTAATAAATAAGGTTGCATTCTTTACTGTGCACATTGGGAATCCTCTATTTGGTACCTAAACTCCCTTTCATGAATCCCATACAGAGCACATTTTGTAGTATCTGTATTTGGTGGGCTCACTTGTCAGAAGAAACCTAGTTAAGAATCACAAAATATGTCCTTAAAAATGACTCGAACATCGATATGCAATAACTGGTACAATGTCAAAATGACTGAAAAATGATAGGTCCGAAATTGTAAATTGTCCTTAAAACTGTAACTGAAGAATGATAGAGCACAACCATTATGGTAATATGGTTTAATTGAGTAACATATTTTAATCAAGTGCCAGATAATTTAGTGGGAACATAAATTGGTCTATTTGACAAAAAAAAATTGATAATAAAGCCCAGTGAACTTATCCGACAAAGCCCTACAAAGCCTATAAAGTGGGCCAGAAATCGAACTACCCAGAAACTAAGCTAAATTCGAACTAATTACATTTCATTAACAGTCTCAAAACTGGTACCTCACCTATAACAGTAGAGGGTCAATCAAGCTGCAGTTTATTTTGTGATTAAGCTGGTACAACATTTGTACCAGTAGGAATCTTGTCAAGCTCCTAGAACATGTACAGTACTTCTAATAGCAATAGTTCATTCCTACTTTAACTTAAAACTAATGTAAGGTTCATTCTTATTTTTGGTTGAGCAAATTTTGATAGGGTCCCAAATGATAAAGAATTTGTTTTTTAAATTAAAGGGCCCTGGTACACCCCAACATCTTTTAGATGCTATTATCGAGAATTGAACCTGCGTCCTCTTGGAAGAGAGATGAGGGGTTGTGCTACTGCACCAAGCCCGCGGTTCCCCAAATGCTAAAGAGATAATGCAAGTAATATATTGAGAGAGCATTACATCATTGTTAACAATGCAATATTTTTAGTTCTGAACTACAACAGCTTGGGAGATTTAATCTAGTTCTTCAAGATTTGGACATAATTAATATACTATAATATGAAAAAAAATAGTAAAATCTATGTGGAACCATTGTTAGTTTATTTAGCACTAAACGGCTGATTTAAGTTGCGGGACTTAAAAATCGATCAGTTTTGTAGTTCTCATGCAAATCAAATAGACATATATATGGCAGAGATATCTAATATAGGAAAAATCTGTAATAGGAAAAGATTACCACAAAAAAAACTACAAACCTGAAATGCTTTTTAATAGGAGATGCTTAAAGAGTTCTGTAGTGTTGGAACCAAATGCTTTAGAATCTTTCAAGGCTCCATTCACCATTAAAACAAGTAACCACATGTACCATAATTAGTAAAACCGACATGTACCACTACTGAACACAAATAAACAGGAAAGATCGGATTGAAAGCACTTAATTTAATGAAAATAGGATCTTGAACAGATTAATTGAACAAACTTATGTCAGTAAGAGCCACATGATTTGTAGGTGTAATTACTAATTAACAGGAGACTTCTTTTAGTCTTGTCTTGTGTTCTAACTTGTAACCTTGGACCTTGGTTGTTGTTACCATAAATTGAGTTGGATACCTGTAAATTAAGACTCACAGGAAGGAAAGTGCCTGATTGTAACCTGTATGATCTTTTAGCTACCCTTGGACAAAATTTGTTCTTCTTTGTTGTAATGGCATTCTGTTGAAACTCATTTGATAACTTGCAGAAGAAACAAGGGGACAAGTTTGATCCGTTATTGCATAGCAACAACACACAAAGGACTGAAGGAGTATTGCATAATGGATCATACCAGTCCCCTTGTTTCTTCTCAGAGTTTGCCTCACTTCGAAAAGAGCTCACCGACCACAGCGCAATCAATCGCGAGATGAGAGGCTGGGATCGCCTGCCGCTGCGGCGCTGATTTTAGGGTTGGGACTGAGTGGGGGAGCGCTGCTCTGGGTTTCACATTCCTAACTCAATTGGTTTTTTGGTGGGCTCATTTGCTACTTCAATTTGGGCCACAAACAAAGTGCTATTTAGAGTTAAATATTTTATTTGGGCCTACCGAAATCGATATTGTACATGAAAGTTAGTATTACTTTGGGAGGAGCTTATGTTGCTTCTCTAAAAACATAATCTTACATACATGTTAGCAATATAGTCCCCGAGATAGAGAACTCCTTTAAAAGGACTACCAAAAAAACCATACACAGATACACAAAAAAAAAAAAGGAATAAGCATACAGAGTTGCAAATGAAATTAAAAAAATATATTGATTATTTCGTATATGTTAGATTGCGTATAAATTAAACGGAATAAGCTGCATGCAAAGTGCAAAGCTTTTTTTTAAATACAGATTTAAAATAGAAAAAAATATTAATAAAATTTTGAATTATGTGACATTGAGAAGTTAATTGGTTCTGTTGGTATTTTTTGTAGGGTAGTCTACGTTTGGTCAAAGGCGACGACTGCACATTTTTTGTAGGGTAGTCTACTTCCAGTTAAATTTTACAAAGCCTAAATTACAGAACTTTTTTATTTTATTTATATAGATTAATATTAAACAATAAAGGGAAATAGAATGAGTGACTTCATTTTTTATGTGGTAGAATGATTTAAAAAAAATTCGGATCCGAAGTTTGAACCGCTTTGGATTCTCTTACTCACTTGTCCCCTGTGCTGAGCACCATACGCTCCACTCTCTCTCTCTCCTCTCTCCAACAAAAGTCAAAGGCGTGGACTGCACACTAGAGGTGTTTAAACAGTTCTGTTTGTTCGGTTTTTAACTGAACTGGAAAATTTCGGTTTAAATGAATTATTACGGTTTAAATGGATCGGTTTGGTTTATACTTTTCAAAACTAACTAAACCGAACTGATCGGTTTATATTGGTTCGACTCTAATTTTATTGATGTTATAATGATTTTATTAAATCAAACTGAACAAAATCAAACCGAACTTCACTTGTTGTGTATGACAATATATTTTTTTCGTTAATAATGGTACCAATAGATTTACTTCGGTTTGAATCGAATAAACTGAAATTTACTTCGGTTTGTTCGGTTAGGTTCTTAATTAGTTGATAGGTTTAATCCGTTCGGTTTGGTTCTATTTTTGAAAACTGAAAAAAAATTTAATTTGATCATTTTACTTCGATTTCAACCAAATCGACCGTTTAAACACCTCTAGTGCACTGTGCACACAATACTACTTACCACAAAAATTGCGCGAAGACTAAATTAATTGAACAAGGATGATTAATTATATTTCTTCAGTCAGTCCCATCCGACGGCCTACAACCCCTCTCATTTGGGCCAACACATGGGCCGAGCCTCTGAAGCCCACCAAGGCCCCAAAGTTCAGGTTGTTATTCCTCAAGACTGATCTTCAGTGATTTTCTGTAGCACAGGAGCTTTACCGGACGACATACCTCTTACATTTTTAATCCGTGAAGGCGTGAACTCAACAAATCCGCTCGCTACACAGAAAGTTTCACAACCAGGGCCATCGAAAGCATTGAGGGAAAATCGAAAAGGAATCTGATCCGTTCAATAGAATAATCACACAAATCTCGACTTAATATAAACACTTGAGACTGGAGGGCTGGCACTGCTCAAAGAGACCACAAGCATTAAATTGTATATAATAAAATTTGAGTGAGCCTATGGTGCTATGCATAGTACGGATGGCTAGTGTGCTACGGCTCAATATGGTACTTTTTAAAATCCCAACGGTCGATCCAACCGTTCAATGTGATAACCATATGAATATGTACTTGCAAACTAAATTTTATATTTTTCGAATTTTTTTGCTATTTTTTTAGAAAGGTAGAATTTTGATGGTCCAGAATTTTCAGAAAACACTGATTTTTCTACCTATCTAAAAATATAGGAAAATAATTCAAAAAAATATAAAATTTAGTTTGCAAGTACATATTCATATGGTTAACACATTGAACGGTTGGATCGACCATTGGGATTTTAAAAAGTATCATATTGAGCCGTAGTACACTAGCCATCCGTGCTATGCATAGCACCATAGGCTCACTCATAAAATTTTCTGAAAACATTTTTTTAGTAGTACATATGTGTTTGCGGCCTCTTTTGTTGAGCTTAAATGTGCAAAACAAATTTTAAAAATAATTGCCATACCTTATGTTGTTAATTGTATAATGATGCCACAATAATGCAACTAGCTTTTTAATTTATCACGAAGCCATAAAAAATTAAGCATCAACGGATTCTTTTAGTATTGCATGCACGAACTTTGATGTTCTGAATTGCGCCTCTATCAGGAGATGGAAACAACATCCTGCCTTTCACCAAAAGGGATTAATTAATTGGTTAGTCGCATCAATTAGTACTAAGCACAAAGAATGATGCATCATGAGTTTCCGAAAGGGATAATTAGTAGAAACGAATGGGCCAGAATTAATCCTGAATTAATGAAGTCAGGCTAAAACTTTTTTTTTTTTTTTGAAAGCTTGACAGCGACTGTCAAGATAGTGCATTAATAAGTAATAGTTTTTGTAGTACATCAATATAGTAGAATATACAGCCCCAGTACGGACCCCCCGCATGGCTACCCCTCTATGCGTAATGGGTTAGAAATGAGCCCCCCTCCATTTACCCCCGACTCCGCAACCCTTCAGTGATGAAGGCAGCATTCCTACGTGAACAGGGCCATGCATGCATCGTCGACTACCCGCTACCTTACTCTCCTGGCATAGGGTTTAGGGTTAGCAGTATTTCTTCCAAAGTCGCATCTCCAACAAGCTCCTTGCTGCAACCACCAGCGGCCTGGCAATAGGCTCTCCAAATATTACTTTATTGCGTTGCTTCCATATATGCCATAAGGTGCTCATAAAGCATGTTGCCCAATCTTTGCGTTTCCAGCTTATTGCACTGTGCTTAGTTGCCCGCCACGATGATCTCCATGTTTGCTGTACCGATTGGGCCGGTGTCATAACCGGGCATCCCACGTTAGTAGCAATGATATTCCAGACAGCCACGGCGTGGGGGCAGCGGAATAAGAGATGCAGTGTTGTTTCCCTTGTGTCCAACAAACAGAGGACACACCGATGGTCCACTAGCATCCCTCTCCGCAGCAGGACATCCCGTGTTAAGATCTTATCCTGTAGCAGCAGATTTGCGAAGAGTCTCACTGTTGGTGGCGCCGAGCATCGCCATATGTACTGAAAATTCCATCTGATTGATCCACCTGCCTTAAGGATTCGATACGCCGACCGTGCTGTGTATTGGCCCGCTGCCTCCCATCTCCACCTAAGTGAGTCATTTTGCGACGTGAAAGTCACATCCGTACCCGTTGCCAACTCCGGGACAAGCAGGTGCCTCCGCGGCCATGCTTGCTGGAGGCTCATAAGTGGCTGTACCATCCCGGTGCAGTTCCTGTCCCTTATTGGGGTGCCGTTCCAGCTATCGAACCAGAACGAGATTGACACCCCATCGCCAACTATCCATTCTGTGCTCCAGTTAAACAAGTGTTTGATTGCCCAGAGTTGTCTCCAGAAAAAGGAGCCCGATACCAGCCATACATGTGGTTCTGCCGATAGCCCCCCCTTTCTTCTCAAGGTTCGAATTGTGGTGGACCATAGACCGTCCTTGGCTGTATATGCCCGCCACCACCATCTTAGGAGGAGGGAGACATTAACCCAGTATAGATCCAATACTCCCAATCATCCCCAGCATTTAGGCGTACAAACCCTGCCCCAATTGGTTAAGGATATACCTCGCTTGTCGCCCCCAGTTTTACTCCACAAGAAAGATCTTCTAATTTTGTCCAACCGACGGATTACCCATACCGGCAACCGGAAGCAACTCATGTAGTAGACTGGGATCGTCGATAGTACCGATTGCACCAGTTGTAATCTGCCACCCCGGGAGATCATCCTTCCTTTCCATCCCCCTAATTTTTGTTCCACCCGCTCTATCAATGGCATGAAGTCTTGTTTGTTCGGCTTGTGTATAGAGAGAGGCATTCCTAGGTATGTAATAGGAAATGTAGTTGCTGGGCAACCAAGTACAGGTTTTATCCACAGGAGGTCCTCCAGTGCAATGTTCAAGGGGACAAAGCAGCTTTTATTATAATTCACCTTCAAGCCTGAGATTGCTGCAAAGGACCGAATGAGCAATTTGAAGGCAATCAACGTGGTAAGATCCGTCGCAGCGACGATTGCCGTATCGTCCGCATATTGGTATGCTATGATTGGTTCCTTTAATTTTCTTGAAATACCCCTGCCTATGACCATGTTTGCGGCGTCCACCATTTTTTGCAAGACGTCTACCGCTATATTGAATAGCATTGGGGATAGCGGGTCCCCCTGTCTAAGGCCTCTCTTATGCGGGAAAAATTCTGAAGATGAACCATTAACGAGAACCCGTGAGGATGCTGTCTTCAATAGAACCCGTATCCAAGTAATCCACTTCTGTGAGAATCCTCTAGACTTCATGACGGTGCACAAGAAATCCCATTCTACCGTATCAAAGGCCTTCGCAAAGTCCAATTTTAGAAACACCCCTTTTTTTCTCGTCTCATGAATATGCTGCAAGACTTCCCTAGTTGAGATGAAGTTTTTGGAGATCTGACGACCCTTAATGAAAGCCGTCTGGTTTTGAGATATTAACCCCGGGAGTTTGAAGTGTAGCCTATTTGTTAGAACCTTCGAAATCAGCTTGGGAAGCATGTTAATAACACTTATCGGTCGAAAGTCAGCCACTACCATCGGATTTTGCTTTTTCGGTATCAACACCAAGTTGGCTCTGTTGATGTGAGTGAGATCTATGGTATGTGCATGGAAGCCGAACATAATTCCCATGATTTCATTCTTAATGTCCGGCCAGTAAGCCTGCACAAATTCGTTCGGCAGTCCATCTGGCACTGACACCTTATTGGCCGCCAATTGCCTTACTGCTGCATGTACCTCATACTCTGTAAATGGTGCCTCCAGTTCTACCAACCCTGGGTCCTTGGTATATAGTACATCAGGGTTGAAAGGCATGATCTGTACAGAGGTGCCCAGTTGTTCTTTGAAAGTTGAAAAGAATACCTTGTCAATTTCTGCCGGTGATGATACCGTATTGCCTTGGTGTGAAATAGAGGTGACCCTGTTGTTTGATGCCCTTGCCGATGCAAAAGCGTGGAAGAACCGTGTGTTCTTGTCGCCATTTTTTAACCAATTACATCGCGACCGCTGCCGCCACTTCTCTTCTATGTTCTTTGCTAGTTCAAATGCCCTTTCTTTGATTTTACATCTCAACCGGAACTCATGCCTCTCCAAGTTGCGCCTTTCCTCAATAGTATCAAAGAACTTCACTGTTTCCTTGCAGCATCGTAATTGTTTGTCCATGTCATTAAATCTTTTTTTGCCAAAGGGCCAATGCCTTCTGTAGCATGAATGAGTTATTTTGAAAGCGGTCCAGAAGAGTTTGTGGCCGACCTTCACATGGACCCCAAAGTTGCCGTACCATCTCTCGAGGGACATCATATTTTAACCAAAACGTTTCGAACTTTAGTCTTGCAGGAACCGCAGCATTGTGCTTGCAATGGAGTAGGAGGGGTGTGTGGTCAGAGACCACCATCTCTAATGCCTGCACCGTGATTATCGGATATCGTAGCGATAAATCCATCGTGGTGAATACCCGATCCAGCCTTGAGAAGGTCAGACAGGGTGTCTTGCTAGACCATGTGAACTGGCAATTTTTTAGCGGTATATCATTAAGTCCGATCCTTGTAATGTAGTCATTGAACGAGTCCATCAACCCGAACCCCCGATAGGCCCCAGACCTGTCTACCAGCCATCGAACCAAGTTGAAGTCGCCCGCGATAATCCAAGGATGTTGAATCATGGCGGCCACTCTATACAACTCCAATATAAAGGCCAGTTTAGCACTGTCAATGCTGGGGCCATACACCGATGTGAATGCCAGAGTCTCATCCGTGTTCAATTTGTGTAAAACCACCGTCAGGGTATGTGGTGTCGCCCAGGAATTTAGGAGCTCGTAGGATTTCTTCCAAGCCACCACCTGACCCCCTTTAGAGCCCACTGCCAAAATATATGCACATTGAAAGCTGAAAAAAGAAGGAAGGAAGTGCATAATATACTCGAAAGTCACTTCATTTAGTTTTGTTTCTTGAAGCATACATACATACATCACAATGAGAACTCCTAATAACGTCACTGACCACCTTACATTTTTGCTGATCTCCCAACCCTCTACAATTCCACGATAATAACTTAAATTTTTTGTAATGCATAAGAAAAACTTAACAACGGCCAACAGGGCTTCAAATCCCGAAATCTAAACCTCTAGGACTCATCCTCCCCCACTTCGAGCTCCTCTTCGGAGTCTGGGTCCAGGTTGACTTGCTCATTTGGTAGGGCATCAGTCACTTGTTGTTGATTGTCTTGCACCCGTGCCTCATTATCTTCTCGTAGCACCTGCATCACTGTTTCATGTGATAGTCCACAACGAGATGCTATCTTGGCCGCATGGTCTTGGGTCACTAAGACTTCAAAAAAACCCTCGGGTCTTAGTTCAATGGTGGCGGCCTGGTTAGTCTCGGCCTGACTTTGCAAGGCCCTTTTTGGAGGTGCAGTAGGCCCCGCAGCAGGAGTGAAAGACTGGGTGGGCTTTTGTTTCTTCTCCAGCCCCTTTAACTCAGTGGCCCGGCCCAGTGGCAAGTTACTTGTCTCATTTATGACTTCTACTGGGATCTCCTGCGCGCCACGTGTCCAACTAGAGCTGGAACTGCCGCTGTGCGCCACGCGTCCAACTAAAGCCGAGGGTTGGACATTGGATGTGCTGTCAATCGGTAGTGCAATTAGATCTTCTGTGCCCTCGGTGCCGTGGGCCCCTGTATCTATAGCCCCCGGTCTTAGCGAGAGCCGACCTGCCCCAGTCCTGTGGGCACGACCCGCTAGGACAAGGCCTCTGCCACGCCCTCGACCTCGTCCCATCAGACCTCTGGCCCTGTTGTGTCGCGATGTGGCCAGTATAGCTGGTGAGGCAGTCCTACCTGCACCCCGCGGACCTACGGAAGGAGGTCGGGAGATCTGCTGTGAACGGGGCCGGCTGCGACCCCTTGAATCGGGTCGATGAGGGACATCTTCCCGACCCGTTATATCTGTGAGGGGAGCCGTTATCTCAGCGGACAGAGCCATGACGTCATCTTGCCTAGGGTCATGTGGGGGGACCCCCTGTTGAGTTTCCTCTGTAGGAACAGTACCTCGGACTGTCTCGGTGTCAGTTGCCTGAACTGATTTGTCTTTTGTCTCATATGACGTGCGTGGGTTAGCTTCCGGAGAGATTGGCGCAAGGGGCAGAGGAGCCGTTGGCAGAGAATGGGGTGGTGCCATGTGGGACTCTTGTGTGGCAATTGGTGTAGCGGTTCGATGACATCCTTGTTGGTGACTCGGTTCACCGCCGCTTTCATCAGCAAAGACAAGGTCCCGAAGGATTTCCATGGAAAATTCACCAGGCACCGGCTGTCCTGACAACAGTGGGCGTATTTCCGGTGGGATTGACTCCGGGCAGCGCCCTCGACACAGGTCCATCAACACCCTTCTCGAACAGGCAATGAGGTTGTCTCCACGGTTCTTGTTAGACGGTGCATGGTAGTACTTGTCAAACTCGATCTCATCCGAATGCTGTCTAGGTCTGGGCGTGGGCGGTGGCTTGTGGAACCTGGGCGGCAGTGTGGGGAAATCGCTGGGACTGTAAATCGGGCCTTGTTCCCAAGTAACCGGCTTGACCTCCACCATATATTGTAGCCCCCCCGCTATTATCTCCATGTTGCATGGTATTGTTCGGAGATCGTCAGTCGCTATGGCCACGCGGTACGCAGAGAGGTCGGAGTCCTGCTCGGGGGCGACCGAACCCAAGAAGAGACCCATTTTGGATACTAAGTTGGTGATATTGGCTTCCCTCCATAATTGAATGGGCAGCCCCTCGAGTAAAGGTATTAACAATGCTAAAACTTGAGTAAAGGTATTAACAATGCTGTTTCTACTTTATGCAGAGCACATACACTAGAGTCAAAACAGTACTGTATATGACTTGCGCATCATAAAGCCAAAACTGCTCTATCTATACCCAGAAAACTTGATATCTTGAAATAATGATTTACGAATTGAATCCGAATCTGCTGTAATTCCGAGAGGAATTACAGGATCTGGTCAACCGTTCAAATTTTTTCGTGCGTGGATCTCTGAAAAGTAAGTTTTCACACATCTCGAGAAAGACCAACAGTTGGGATAAGAGTAATATATTGGGGTAGGGTTTGACCTTGTCAAAAGAAAGAAAGAGGAAGACAGAGAGAAGGATGATAAATCACCGTACAGTAGGACCCACCCCATCAGATCTGAGCCAGGATGACTACCTGTCGGATCCATAAAAATCCTGATTCAGTGTTGGATGTCTCGGGTCCTAGGATGACAAGCAAAGGAGAGAAAGCAGGAGAAGGGAACGAAAAGGGAAACTAGCTGATTGAGTGTTAACTTGCCAGAGACATGTATGTTGTGTGGTTTCAATCAAGAAAGCTTGGGTTGTCAAGTAATGGGATCCAGTGGCGTAGTCAGGATTTGAATGTAGGCAGAAATCGAATTCAGGTTGTTTTTCTTTTCTAAACAGGTTCAGGTTCAAATTGCCTTCATAACTCTCTTTCCGTCTCCGCCCGAGCCACCTACCAAATCGATCTCCACTTATTGAATCGGTTGTAATTTCTAAATTACTGAATGATACTAAAATTACTCAAACAATTACTTGTAATTTCTAAAACAATTGGTATCACTTAACAAACTAAATTGCATATTCACAATTAAAAAAAAAGAGTTACCTTAGCCGCAGTGAGCACAGTTTAAATATTAATAACACTCATAATAATTAAATTCGGATGAATAATAATTAAATTTGTAGTATATAATTACTTCAAAAAATAAAATTTATCTAATTTTAAAATAAAATATACTTTTCCATAAAATATTAAAAAGTTTCAATGATATCCACAAAAAAAGTTTAATTTCTACTTTTATATTTTCATAACAATCAAATTTGTAGCCGATTAACGAACAATTACTCAAACGGTGTGAAAGCTTGATATTTAGCTAAATTTAGACAATTAACGAACAATTGCAACTTTAAATTTATCAAAATAAAATGCAAACGAAATATGAAATTAACACAACAATAAATGAAATAACATGTTTATAAATTACTAAATGATTTGTACAAAAAAAAAAAAAAAATATATATATATATAGCATAACATGCTTGTTGCATCAATAACCAACATCCTTCAAAATAAACATCAACATAGAACATGAACTCTCGTAGTGTGAGTTAATGAAGACCGAACAAGTATACACTGTCCGATAGTCGATCAAGACCGTTCAAATTGAAGAGTATCACATTCATTTCATTGTATGTAAGTTTGATGAAATTTTTTTACGTTCATTTACCTATCTATCAAGCCGACGGAATATACAAACATCGTAGAGCCACAAACACTTCACGTTGGATCGAAGCTTCAACATATCGAAACCTCAGTTTTTTTTTGTTGGTTACATTCAATGTTTTCCCTTGATCATTTAAAAGCTAATTTGAAATTATTTCATTGCAGATCGACCATCGATTACTCATACGAAAATGAACGGTCCGCAATTATTAGCTCAATTTTAAGGGATAAATATTGATAAAATTATATAAAATTGACAATTACAAACATTATTTGGTCACAGATATGTATAAATGTACAAAATATTTTTTTAGGAATTTATTTATATTATTTGTTGTACAAAAATCACCAATTTGATCATCTGTTGATATGAGCCGATTGATGGACAATGAAAGGTCATGTTTACCAATGGATGTCTCCATTAGAGGAGCTGTGGGCAGGAGGTCCATTTCGCTGAGGTAACATACTATTTATGTTTAGATCCGCCCTAGATGAAATCATCCGGATCCTTTAATAACCGTGCTAATTCTAATCATACGGCCCCGATCTAAACACAAATATTATGTTACCTCATGTGATATAAAATCATGGGTAGGTGTATCCATTGTAAATGCTCTCTGGGACTTAAAGAGTTTTTTTTTTAACAAGAACATTCTGGACAACTTCCCTTTGTTTTTTTTTACTGCCGCCAAACTAATTTTTTTGAGACTTCCTTCTTCCCTTCACCTCTTTTGGCTACCGCCAAACATTTTGGACTCCTTTCTTAGATCCCTGCCTAATTTTGGACTCCCGCTATTATTTTTGCAACTTTGCCTCCATAGTTTTTGGCTACCGCCAAATCTTATTTCTATTATTATTCCATCATCTCTCTCTTTTCTTTACTGTGTGTCCCTCTTTCTCGAGCCGGTCCAAGGCTTCAAATTTTTGTTCGACTATGTTGCGTGTGCTCATGAACCCAAGGTCAGTCAGGCTAAGCAAGGTCGGTGGATGCTACCACAGCCCCTGCTTTGGAATCTCAGTTGTGAATACCCCTCAATCCCTCTTTCCAAATTGATGGTGGATTGAGTCCCCCCCCCCTAATGTATTTTTGTGTTATTTTGATTTGCTCGTTGATTTATGTTTAATCGGGCTCGTATTTGAAATTGTTGTGGTTTAGTTTCTGTCTGATTTTGTTTAATCTACGTAATCAAAATTTGGCACTAACAATGTGTTGCACAGAAGGTATTTGTGGAAATGTCTAAATGGGAAGAAGTAATAGCAAAATGTGCACATACTTCAACTCTATCAAACCCTAGATAATATAATCAAATCCCAAACAATCAAATGTGCAAAATGATTTTATCACAAATATGTATGCACAACTTACCCAAATACCTTCATATAACATTTGTGCATGTTTTCCTTATTTTTTCAATATTTTTTAACAATTTATTTCATCATTTTTCAGTTTGTGAGGTGCAGTTTGGATCATTTTGACATGCTGTTTTGTTATTTTTGTGTACAACAAACCATAGATCCAAATTGAATGTTTATTGTGTCTAAAATTTCAGGAAGTCATGATCTACACCCACAATTAATTTCAACTCATTTTATTGCCTAGAGATATGCCAAACTTAAATTTTTCTCAAGATCAGTTTTGTACCAGTTTTGGTTATGTACCATTTTTTTATTTTTTGACAACCAGTTTGTATAATTTGAACAAGACAAATTACAACTCCAAATTGAGTGTTGTTGGTACCAAAATTCTCAAGATATTAAGATCTTTCACCATGATTTATTTCACATTTTTATGGATTTTCTAACTGAGTTGAATTTGGGGTTTTTATAGGGAAGTTCTGCAGCAGCAGCACTATTGTACCAGTTTTTGCATTTCTAGAAGCTAAACTTTGAGAATTCATTATAAATCGTAGAAATTCCAAAAATGGAAAAGTTTGTTTATAACACAGTAACCTGATAATTTTTCTTTGTTTGGTAGCTGGATATGAATTGAAGTTCTTATATTTCAGATTATAGGTATTCCAGTGCAAAATTTCTAAATTGCCCTCCCTTTTTTCATATGAACTGAACCAATCCCCTTTCAAATTTGTAGTCCAAGGTCTCAACCCACTTGTCTTTGCTTCTTACAGTACTCTATGGTTGTGAAAATGAAATATATGAGTTAGGAGTAAATACAAGGCATTATTTGTGCAAATATAATAAATACAAGGCTTCTTACAGTAGATAGGGGAGCAGGTATGATACTGGTACAGGGGGCATTCAAGCATACTTTGTGCAAATATAATAAATACAAGGCATTATTTGCAATTATGGCAAAATACATTGTGCAAACACCCTTTGTGTTATGTCCATACCAGTACCAGCACCGGTACCAGTGCCAGCAGGGCTACCAGTAGCTCTTCTGGTACCAATTAGTATGAATGTCAAGTTCACAATTATGGAGAATGTCCCGTGGCACACTAATGTGAAATCCTTCTCATAAGCATTAGCATTGAAAAGCAATGGTGTGTATTAGGTGGCATGTGAACATGTGCACTCTTGTTGTGTTCTTCTTGCCAAGGTCAACAAGTTCAAGATTGATGGAAACTGATACACATGGATCGACTAAGATCGTTTCCACTAACTGGTATGTTTAATGTAAGAGCTTGTAGCATGACAGTAGTGATACTGTATTGGTTATCACTCCTTTGTTGTCTTTTCATTGCTTATTTGGTTAGTTATGAGGTATTGTCGAATAAATGAAATGCTTCAAATGTTACGGCAACTCGATTTGCTCTCAAGTTGCTGAAAATTGTGAAATTTTGGTTAAGTTAGGTTTAGTATGTGTTCTTCATATCAATCTGTTTGTCATAAGATTTGTACATAATGTTTACTTTTCCACCTCAGAAGATTTGCGCAAATATTGACAGATGTTTGAAAGGCTTGAAGTTTTGAGTTGATTTTATTAAATAAATTAATGCATTATAGGTGTTTGATGAAATGCTCAAACCAAAACAATAAACTTTTTTTTTAATTATTATATGAATAGCATGTCGAGTAGTGCCTAGGATTGCCCATAATACTTTTGTCAGGACCAGTTTGGTCTACATATAGGTATAAATGTGTTCTTCAACTAATCCTCTCACTCTTCTTTTTATTATGAGCCCATGTGTAGCTCATGCACAATACTAAATGCTTTGTTACTGTTACTAATTCAGATCCGAGGACCCCAGCTCGTCTCTCTCCCCGCCTCAGTTGACTCAGTCGAGTCTCAGGTACTTTTCTCATTTAGGGTTAAATTTTTGATAAACTTAGGATGTTAGGGTTTATGCTTATCCATTTATACTTGCTGAATTTATGGTAAATTTCTTTATATTTCAGCTAGATGTTTTGTGGTGAGGTGATTAGCGAGGCAAAATGGAAATATCTCATCATATCAGTACATTAATGTACCACAAAATTTGTGCTACCAGTAAACAGTGCCCTTTGGTACAGAGGTCATATCTATACACTTAAGTAAAGACATTATTGTATTTTTATTTATAAAATTTGGGATAGTTCAAATCTTTTATGGAACTCCTTTGATATTGGTTATCTTATAAGCTTTTTTTTGTAATTGTGTCTGACAGTATACTAAAAATATATTTCATATATATTTAAATTCATGTCTTTTTTTTTTAACTTTAACAATATATCATGAATATTTATCTTTTGTAGTGTGGATCCACTAAATTGTCTCATATATTTTGTTTAATAAATTCATGTCTTTTTTTAACTTTAATATAGCATGAATATTTATCTTTTGTAGTGTGGATCCACTAAATTGTCTCATTTATTTTTTGTAAACGATGTTCCGATTGATCTGTTAACAAATACTTTATTGGCAATTTGAAATTTAGTGCATCTTCTATCACTTGCATTTTTGAATTGTCTAGACCAAATAAGCTGGTACATTAGTGGAGAGTGTGATTTTCATGTGTTTTTTTTTAGTATTTTAAACAACTGTACTTTATCATTTGATATTTGATTGTATTTTTACGAATTGCCAAACTCTAAAAGTTGACTTGTATGACAACCCCTTAGAGCAAGAGTATCACATGGAGCAAGGTGAGAAAAAAAAGTTGATTTGTATGGGCTCGATGGTTTCAATGAAAAATATTAATTGGTAAAAGCAACACATACAATGTGTTGTGTCACGATGTTTGTATAGTTATTTTTGTATTTCAATTAAAATATTAATTGGCTTATTCTAAATATCAAAATTTAAGTTACCAAAGTATTGAATTCTTATATACTGCTATTATTCTGTTGTTGTGATTTATAATAAAATTTATCATTCAAAAGGAGCTATAAAATAAACATAAATGCTATTGTCTCCAGGAACTAAACAATTGCAAGGGTAAGTGATCACTCAAAAGAGAGCAATGTTTCTTTTAATATTTATAAACTCGTAAATACTATCGGTTCGGACTGCAAGCGCACAATCCTTATCGAGTAGTATATGCGAGATCGATCCACAGGGAATATTGGTTCAATACTTTGAGCGATCGAATCACAACCTTTCGAAAGGCTAGACGAAATCTGAAATTTGAGAGATGTTTGTTGATCAATGTAAATTAGGAAACAATTAAAAGTAATTAAAGTAAAGATAGAGATGAGAATTCCTAGGGTTTTGGCACACCATTGCTACTCAATCCGTCTTGACAATATATTCCTGTTGCGTCTGATTTCCTGTTGTTGTTTTATGAAAGATAACTACAAAGGTCACTGCGATTTATGTTACGCCAGAATGACAGATCTTTCATCGAGACTCTACTCAGGACAATACGATTTACCTTACGCAACTATCGGGTCTCTTATCTCCCAAATTACTACATAGATCACTGCGATTTACCTTACGCAAATGATGGAATTTGGTCATGCGTTTTGTTGTTCTGGTTTATGGTTTCCCCCGCGAAGGTTTTCTTCACATAAACCTAATAGATCTCAACGAGGCTAACTCATCCAAATAGTTTAAAGAGTTATTAAAGCACTGTCACTACCCTAATGAACTCAAACTAGATCATTGAAATTAGATGAAGAGATAATAAATCACAAAAGCATATTCGATACAACAACAAGAAACCATAATCAACAGAAATATATATATCAAAACATCAAGAGTAACAAGGTTTACTGCCTAGCCCTAAGAAAAGGAACTTAGCCGCGGAACGGCATGGTTACAATCACTCCTCTCTTCTCTCTTTAATCAAATCTAACCCTAAATACAAAGATGCCAATTCTATCTGCCCAGGGGCCTTATATAGGAGTGTAGGGACGTGTAGAGGTTGATTGGAGGCTAAGAAATCAATCTGGAAACAGCTGTCGGCAGTTATTTCCCAAGAGACGCCTTCGGATACGGACCGTATAAGGTAATACGGTCCGTAATGAGACCTTGGCGGTTATGGTTGTAACTTCCTGTGCCATCTTCTGAGTCTGTGCTATGTCTGGTCCGTATTAACCAATACGGACCGTAACCAAGACTTGGTTGAAGGCATCGCTGATCCGATTGACCTGATTCTAGCTCCTTTTGATGTGAAATTGTCCCAAAACCTGTTTTCTACAATAAAACATAAAGAAGGGTGACAGTAGCCTTTTTCTCTAAATAATTAAACATAAGTGTGAGAAAATATGCAAAACCTAAGCCAAAACCCTACGTAAATCATCATCATTTGACTCTGATCACGCCTCCCAACTTGAATTGTTGCTTGTCCTCAAGCAACGACATCCCAGCTAGTCAAAGATCCGGTCTAGGTTAAACCATACAATCTCAAGGACTTGTTAAAATTTAATCGGAACTTAGGTTTGGTACAATTGGCATGACAATAAAAATTTAGAACTCTAAAATATTAATGATCTCTCCCTTGAACAATTTATTCACCCCATGATTGACCT
Organism: Carex parvula; assembly: GCA_025461045.1. Taxonomy (NCBI): domain Eukaryota; kingdom Viridiplantae; phylum Streptophyta; class Magnoliopsida; order Poales; family Cyperaceae; genus Carex; species Carex parvula. The sequence continues at coordinate 211,691 of JAJGRW010000724.1, forward strand.
CATTATGCTAACCCTAGAATAATTATTATCAAACAATCTAATTCACAAATATCCTTAAAAATGAGAGTATTAATTTCCCCTTTGATTATACATGGATCCCTTCCAATCAATAGGAATTCTAATGATATAAATTTTGATTTTCCTTCCCAATTGATTGGAGCAAAGTATGACAACTAAGTGTGTTGGTACTTGTGACTATTTTTCGAAAATTAAATATGTACAAAAATTAAAATTTGGGAGGTTTTCTCGAGCCTATTGGTAACCAGTCTTGCGTAGGCACCCGTACTCTTTTTATCCTCCATCTTTTATTCTATTTTTTTTTTTTTTTCTTTTTCTATATTTTTTTTTTTTTTTTTTTTTTTGGATTTTTCTCTTTTTCGATTTTTTTGTATTTTTCTATTTTTGTCACAAGCACCATGATTACACACAATTTCAAGTATTCATTCATACAAGAAATTATTGCATAGTTTCGCTAGGGGTCTATCTATAATAAATGGGTATTCTAAAACACTATCAAATTTAAAAGACTTTGCAAAAATAAATTACTCAAAATAAAAATTCTAGGTTTTGCAATTTTTGGTCAACTCTCATGGTTAGCAATTAATTGTTCACTTCGAAATCACTAATAATTAAAATTCTGAATTTTTGGTATCATGGCCAATTGTCTAAACCTTAGTCTAATTAAAATTTTAAAACAATTCCTATTTGATTAACCTACTCCTAAGGAAAAATGAAATTGCAAGCTAGCTAAAAAGCTCAACTTAATCATTCTAGGATTTTCGGTAAAGCCTCCAACCCTAGTCAAAAATTGAGTAAAACTACTAGCACCTAAGAATTTAAAGTTGCGAAAATTTTAAAGATACAAGGTCAATTTACCTCCTACCCCCCGAATAAAATTGAGCATTGTCCTCAATGCTCGAGAGATAAAAATAAAGGAAGTAATAAAGTAAAAAGACCGGGGAAAGATACAACTCACTGCACCTCAATCATGAGGTGGTGGAGGTGGTGGTGGGTGCTGGATCTCCTCATAGAATGACGGGTCGAAGAGTCCGTATGGTGGTGGCTGATATGGTAAACCGGTGGTGAGGGCATGCTGGTAGTACTGCTGTGATAAGTGGCGGGCTTGCCGTGCCTCCCGTTTGTTGTTGGCAGCATTCCCTCGCAGCTCGTCCATACTTTGGCGAACCTGACTTACAGAGTGACGTGTCGCGTCATACTGCTGGTCAAGCCGGGCATAAGTAGCTCTAGTGTTGATGGAGAACCTCTCCATATTTGCATTGACGCTCCGGACGGCTTGTAGAACCCGGTTGTATCCATTTTGAGGGGCATCAGATGGTCCCGCCCCCTCTCCGTATTGCCCCCTGTCAATTAAATTCTTCCAGCATTTCCTCCTGTAGGTAAGAATAGTAACCCTGTGATTAGTACAATAGTTTATGATCAAATGAAATATTTTTTGAATTTTGAATTTTTATATGAAAAAGAAAACAAAAGTGGCCTTGGGTTGCCTCCCAAGAAGCGCTTGTTTAAAGTCATTAGCTTGACTTTGTGTCGCATCAGTCGTTTGGCTGATTCCCGAAGGAATATGTCTCTTTATGCTCGTCATTTGTTCCTGCGATGTAGTGCTTCAACCTCTGGCCGTTCACCTTAAAATACCCGGTTTCTTGACTCCAGATTTGGATTGTTCCATAAGGGTACACGCAAGTGACCTTGTATGGCCCCGTCCATCTGGATCTCAATTTTCCGGGGAAGAGTTTTAATCTTGAATTGAAGAGAAGCACCATGTCACCTTCTTTGAATTCCCTTTTTCTTATCTTTTTGTCATGGTAGAATTTCGCCCGTTCTTTATACATCTTTGCATTATCGTATGCGTGTAGTCTCCGTTCGTCTAGTGCATTCAGATCTAGTAGCCTCTTCTTGCCTACATCTCTAAGGTCATAATTGAACGTTTTTATTGCCCAATATGCCTTGTGTTCTAACTCCACCGGCAGATGACAAGCCTTTCCATAGATCAGTTTGTAGGGTGTCATTCCGATTGGAGTTTTGAACGAGGTTCTGTAGGCCCAAAGTGCTTCGTCTAGTTTGAGTGCCCAATTCTTTCTGGACCAAGACACCGTCTTTTGCAAGATGTTCTTGATTTCTCTGTTTGAAATTTCTACTTGCCCACTGGATTGTGGATGGTAAGGAGTTGCCACCTTGTGTGTGACGCCATATTTCTTCAGAAGATTGTTGAATTGATTGTTGATGAAATGCGACCCTCCATCACTTATCACTACTCGAGGGATGCCAAACCTTGGAAATATGATCTTCTGGAACAGCCTCTTGACTATATTTGCATCTGCTGATGGTGCTGGAATTGCTTCCACCCATTTTGAGACATAGTCGACTGCTACGAGGATATACTTGTTGTTACCTGAACTCGGGAATGGCCCCATGAAATCAATTCCCCAAACATCGAAAATCTCCACTTCTAGGATTGAATTTTGAGGCATCTCATCGCGTTTGGATATGTTTCCCGTCCGTTGACATGCGTCACAGCGGGAGACATAATCCTGAACATCTCTGAAGATGTCGGGCCAATAAAAACCTGCTTGAAGGATTTTCAATGCTGTCTTTCGGAATGATGCATGGCCACCATACGGCGAGGAGTGACAGTCATGAATGATGCTTTTCGATTATTCGTGTGTGACACATCTTCTGTGTATTCCGTCTACACAAAGGCAGAAGAGGTAAGGATCATCCCAGTAGTAATGTTTGGCACTTGTTAGAAATCTCTTCTTTTGCTGAAATGTCATGTTAGGCGGGATGGCTCCACATGCAATGTAGTTGGCCAGATCTGCGTACCATGGCCGTCTGCATGTCTCTACAGAGTAGAGTTGTTCATCAGCAAAAGAATCATCGATCGGTTGATCATCACTGCTTGTTTGTCTCAGTCTTGACAGGTGGTCGGCTACCGAATTTTCTGTGCCCTTCTTATCCCTAATTTCGATATCAAACTCTTGTAGGAGAAGTACCCATCGGATGAGTCTAGGTTTTGCGTCCTTCTTGTTGATGAGGTACTTGATTGCTGCATGATCTGTGTAAATGATGACTTTTGAACCTACAAGGTAAGATCGAAATTTGTTAATTGCAAATATTACTGCGAGTAGTTCTTTCTCAGTTGTTGTGTAATTGCATTGAGCTTCATTTAAAACTTTGCTCGCGTAATAGATTGCATAGGGTTTCTTATCCTTCCGTTGTCCCAGGACTGCTCCCACTGCGTAATCACTTGCATCGCACATGATTTCAAAAGGGTGGTCCCAGTCAGGCGGTTGGAGAATTGGGGCTGAAATCAAAGCATTACTGAGTGTGTTGAATGCTTCGATACATTTCTCATCGAAGATGAACTCGGTATCCTTCATGGTCAAGTTTGAGAGTGGCTTTGCAATTTTTGAGAAGTCCTTGATAAATCTTCGATAAAAACCTGCATGACCAAGAAAACTGCGAATGTCACGAACACATGTTGGTTGAGTTAATTTTTCAATTACCTCGACTTTTGCTTTGTCAACTTCCATTCCCTTAGAGGAAATGGTATGACCAAGCACCACTCCTTCCTGTACCATAAAATGACATTTTTCCCAATTTAATACGAGGTTTACTTCTTCACATCTTTTAAGAACTTTAGACAAGTTCCTTAAACATGAGTCGAAGGTATCCCCATAAACTGAAAAGTCATCCATGAATACTTCCATTATTTTCTCGACATAATCCGAAAAGATAGACACCATGGCTCTTTGGAAGGTTGCGGGAGCGTTGCATAACCCGAAGGGCATGCGACGGTAAGCGAAAGTTCCATAGGGGCATGTGAATGTGGTCTTTTCTTGATCTTGAGGATGAATTGGAATTTGGAAGAAGCCGGAGTATCCATCAAGGTAGCAGAAGTATGAGTGCTTTGCTAATCGCTCCAACAGTTGATCGATAAACGGAAGAGGGTAGTGATCCTTTCTTGTTGCCACATTTAGCCGCCGATAGTCAATGCACATTCGCCATCCTGTAACAACTCTTGTTTGGAGCATTTCGTCGTTATCTCCTTTCACAACTGTGGTGCCTCCTTTCTTCGGAACGACCTGGACGGGACTCACCCAATTGCTATCAGAGATGGGGTAAATGATGCCTGCATCTAGCAGCTTCAGGACTTCTTTCTTGACTACTTCCTTCAAATTTGGATTGAGTCTTCTTTGCGGTTCTCGTGAAGGTTTGTGATCTTCCTCTAGCAGAATTCGGTGCATGCAAATGGTAGGACTGAGGCCTTTGATGTCATCGATTGAGTAGCCAATTGCTTTCCTGTGTTTCCTGAGTGTATTGACGAGTTTGCTGATTTGGGTCTTGTCAAGCTGAGAGCCGACAATTACCGGGTAGGTTCGATTTGGGCCTAGAAATTCGTATTGTAGGTTGGGTGGAAGAGGTTTTAGCTCGAGTTGTGGAGGAGAGGTTGCCTTTTCCTTCTTCTTCTCTTCGCTACTACCCATATTGGAAAGTACGGGTTGTAGGACTCTGGACACGGGAATTACTTCTTCTTCAGTGATAGTAGTGCATCTTGCGCAAGTTTCATTATAAACCTCGTCAGGTTTAGTGGCAACATCCTGTTCAGGTTGCACTTCATCATCTTCCCTTCCAAGAAGGCTATCCAAATCCTCAATACCCATGAACTCTCCAAATTCATCGAATGGGTACTCTTCCTCTTCAAATTCATCAGTGATGCCCAAGTTGAAGACACGATCAATGTCAGAAGGGTATTTTAAAGCTCTGTTTATGTCGTAAGTAACCTTGTCCTTTCCGACATTTAATGAAATTTTCCCATTCTTAACATCAATCATTGCTCCACATGTGGCGAGGAATGGCCTTCCAAGGATGATTGGAATGTGTTCGTCTTCTTCCATGTCTACTACAACAAAATCTCCAGGTATCCAAAGGTCTCCAACTTTGATCGGTACATCTAGCAATACTCCTTCAGGATATCGAATTGACCGATCAGCCAGTTGTAATGCCATTCGAGTTGGTGATAGATCTCCACAATTCAATTTATCAAATACCGCCTTCGGCATCAAACTCACACTTGCCCCCAGATCACATAAAGCTTTCTTGAAATCTGTTGTGCCAATTGTGCATGGTATCGAAAAGCTTCCCGGATCTTTCAACTTCGTCGGTAATTTGCTTTGCATGAGCGCACTACATTCCAGATTGAGCGGAATTGTTGAGAATTCTTGGAGTCTACTGCGGTTTGAAAGAATCTCCTTCAGAAATTTAGCATACGAAGGTATGTTTGCAATTGCCTCAGTGAAAGGGATTGTGATTTGTAGTTGCTTGAGTGTCTCCATGAATCTCGCGAGTTGCTGCTCCATCCTGTGCTTGGCAGGCCTTGGAGGGAATGGCAGAGGTGGCTTGTAGGGTGGTGGTGAAATGTATTCAGGTTCGGTTTGTCGCTCGTCTCCACCTACGGTGTCATTCTGCTCCTGAGTAAGGTCTGTCTGCAGTTCGAATACGGGCTGCTCCAGTGGTTGCGGCTCGTACTCTTCTGAATGCAATGGTTCTGCATGCATCTCAACGGAAGTTTGATCGGGCATGGGAGGTCCCTGATAAGCTGTACCGCTCCTTAGTGTAATGCTCTTGCAAGTCTCTCTTGGGTTTTCTTCCGGTTGGCCCGGAAATTTGCCTTTTCCACGTGCGATACTTGAGAGTTCTCTTGCCATCTTAGAGACATTGTCTTCTAAGTCTTTGTTGCGGTTTGTTAAGGATTCGATCTTTTGTGCGATTTCGGCGTTAGCCTTCTCTTGCTTCTCTAGGAATCTCTCCATTAATGATGTGATGTCTGGTTGCTGCGGTTGATTGTATTGCCTTGGTTGGTAGTTCGGTTGAGGATTGTTGTATCTTGGCTGAAAATTGGATTGTGGTTGGTAGTTCTGTTGGGGTGCAGCAGGCCTTTGATTGTTTGCATATGAGAGATTTGGATGGTTTCGGTTGTTCGGATGGTATGTGTTGTAAGCGGGCTGAGGTCGAAAGCTGTTATCGATTGCGTTTGCTTGCTCCATTTCTTCCTCAGGTTCCGTCACACTCATACACTCGGTCATCTCATGCGCTCCTCCGCAATAGCCACATGCTGTTGCGGCATTGACTGCTGCTACCGTTCGCTGCTTGGTTTGCTTGTTGAGTGCCATTTGCAGAGCATCAATCTTTGCGCTCAGCATGGAGATGTCATCTACTCGGTGCATGCCAGGTGTTGGCGCTGGTTTCTTTCGCTCAGGGATCCAGTAGTGTTGGTTGATTGCAATCTCTTCAATTAGGTTGTAAGCCTCGTCAGGTTCCTTGTTCATGATTGCTCCTCCTGCAGAAGCATCAATAGACAACCTATCGGTAGGGTTTAGACCATTATAAAAAGTTTGGACAATCAGCCATCTTTCTAGACCATGATGTGGACAACACCTTAACATATCCTTATATCTATCCCATGCCTCACACAATGTTTCTCCATTCCTTTGTTCAAAATTAGTAATTGCATTTCTAAACCTTGAAGTTTTGGATGGTGGAAAATATTTTGCAATAAACACATTAAACAATTGGTCCCAAGTTTGAATGGAATTGGCCGGTAAGGAAAACAACCATGCTCTTGCTTTATCTTTTAATGAAAATTGAAATAGCCTTAGCCTGATTGCTTCATCGGTAACTCCGTTGATCTTTATCGTCTCGCATATCCCTAGGAAAATTGACAAATGAAGATGTGGATCTTCATGTGGCAATCCTCCAAATTGCTGTTGCGAAACCATATTTATGAGAGCAGGTTTGATCTCAAAATTACGGTTTGTAACAGTTGGCGGGTTTATGCTAGAATTAGGATCATTCGCGCGCGGTACGCAATAGTCCCTTAGAAGTCTGGGTCTTGCTGCATCGTGAACTCCATTATCACCATTGTGTCTTCCGTTGTTAATCGGTGGGATATCCATGTTGATCGAATCTGGGTCTTCTTCGCTTTCAGAATTACTGGATGAAGAACTATGATTGGTTCTTATCGGTGATGTGGAAGCGAATTGTCTCCTCCTACTAGCAATCCTCTCGGATCTTCGTACAGATGATTCGGCCAGCGTGCAGTATCCTAACAAAGAAAAGAAAATCTGAAATTTAAACTAAAAAAACCGAAAAATTAAAAAGAAAATAAAATAAAAACGAAATTAAAAATAAAAGAAAATAAATGAAAATAAAGAAAATAAAAAGAAATCTAGGCGTTTCTAATTAATTGGATTCAATGGTCAAAGCAAGGGCGTCTTTCGAGGCCTTGCACAATGAACCGTTATTCCCCGGCAACGGCGCCAAAAAGCTTGATCACTCAAAAGAGAGCAATGTTTCTTTTAATATTTATAAACTCGTAAATGCTATCGGTTCGGACTGCAAGCGCACAATCCTTATCGAGTAGTATATGCGAGGTCGATCCACAGGGAATATTGGTTCAATGCTTTGAGCGATCGAATCACAACCTTTCGAAAGGCTAGACGAAATCTGAAATTTGAGAGATGTTTGTTGATCAATGTAAATTAGGAAACAATTAAAAGTAATTAAAGTAAAGATAGAGATGAGAATTCCTAGGGTTTTGGCACACCATTGCTACTCAATCCGTCTTGACAATATATTCCTGTTGCGTCTGATTTCCTGTTGTTGTTTTATGAAAGATAACTACAAAGGTCACTGCGATTTATGTTACGCCAGAATGACATATCTTTCATCGAGACTCTACTCAGGACAATGCGATTTACCTTACGCAACTATCGGGTCTCTTATCTCCCAAATTACTACACAGATCACTGCGATTTACCTTACGCAAATGATGGAATTTGGTCATGCGTTTTGTTGTTCTGGTTTATGGTTTCCCCGCGAAGGTTTTCTTCACATAAACCTAATAGATCTCAACGAGGCTAACTCATCCAAATAGTTTAAAGAGTTATTAAAGCACTGTCACTACCCTAATGAACTCAAACTAGATCATTGAAATTAGATGAAGAGATAATAAATCACAAAAGCATATTCGATACAACAACAAGAAACCATAATCAACAGAAATATATATATCAAAACATCAAGAGTAACAAGGTTTACTGCCTAGCCCTAAGAAAAGGAACTTAGCCGCGGAACGGCATGGTTACAATCACTCCTCTCTTCTCTCTTTAATCAAATCTAACCCTAAATACGAAGATGCCAATTCTATCTGCCCAGGGGCCTTATATAGGAGTGTAGGGACGTGTAGAGGTTGATTGGAGGCTAAGAATCAATCTGGAAATAGCTGTCGGCTGTTATTTCCCAAGAGACGCCTTCGGATACGGACCGTATCAGATAATACGGTCCGTAATGAGACCTTGGCGGTTATGGTTGTAACTTCCTGTGCCATCTTCTGAGTCTGTGCTATGTCTGGTCCGTATTAACCAATACAGACTGTAACCAAGACTTGGTTGAAGGCATCGCTGATCCGATTGACCTGATTCTAGCTCCTTTTGATGTGAAATTGTCCCAAAACCTGTTTTCTACAATAAAACATAAAGAAGGGTGACAGTAGCCTTTTTCTCTAAATAATTAAACATAAGTGTGAGAAATATGCAAAACCTAAGCCAAAACCCTACGTAAATCATCATCATTTTGACTCTGATCAGTAAGCCCATGCAATTGTTTAGATTTGACAGTCCAGAGTATTTGCAAGGGCATGGGGTTGAGTTGTTGCAAGGACCTCCAATTAAATATAATATCTAACATGTGGTTAAGTATTTGCAAGGGCATGGGGTTGAGTTGTTGCAAGGACCTCCAATTAAATATAATATCTAACATGTGGTTAAGTATTTGCAAGGGCAAGGGGTTGAGTTGTTGCATGGACCTCCAATTAAATATAATATCTGACCTTCAGTTAAGTATTTGCAATGGCATGGGGTTGGGTTGTTGCATGGGCCTCCAATTAAATATAATATCTGACCTTCATAATGTATTTGCAAGGGGAGATAGAAAACATTTGCATGCGTGGACATCACACATTTGCATGGGATACCCTTGCAACAAGTTTTATAAATCCAGAAATGTCATTTCTTTTGCATGGACCTTCCTCCCCTTACAAAAACCAAGTGCTCCCCATGCAAAAAACTCATATTCTAGTAGTGCAAAATCTTTTTGAAATCTATCAAACAAAATACCCCTTTACTATAATTATTAATAAAATGCTCTTGTGAGCCCTAATTTACCGAGTTTGCATCGTCTGCATCAACTCAAAAGAACATCTTTTGAGTTAACGCATCTCAGCCGTCTGATTTTAAACGGAGCCAGCATAAAAAACTGTGGATTTTGAAATAGAGACTGACTGGTCAATTTTGAAATTCGAAATAAAGACCAAGTTGTATTAGAAATTGTTTGTCCTTTCACAATAGACATGGATGCAATATGTGCCGCACAATAAAAAATGAAACTAGTTCATTGCACAATCAAGTAATTATAAGATCAACACACAATGAAGTTGTTTTCTTTTTTTTCTTTTTTTTTACTTTATGATACAATTTATAGAATCCAATCTGACCAAATAAATATCAACATGTACTTTACGTTGTCATTTCTTTTGCGTTCCATATAATGAATCAAGAATTAATTTTTTAACTGATAATTAAAACTTGTTGACGAAATTTCGACCTATAATTTTACTTATTATTTTGACTGCCCTTTTACAAAACAAGCACTTTGATGAGCTCCACAATGCACTATGCTTTTAGCAACAAGTTCAGACAAATAACATTGTTTGTTAATAAAGTCAGGTATTAAAAACAAAAGTTATCTTTATATTATTGAAAAACTAAGTTATCTTTATATTATTGAAAAACAAAAGTTAGGCCCATGTTTAATTAGCTATTTTGTATATTGGAGTCGGGCCCATTTCTGATGCTTTTAGCATGTAGGCTTAAATTTATTTTATGGAGAAACAAAATAAATTTTGTGCTGTACCGATCATGTGCTGATAATGAAACATACTGTACTCTGATCATATCAGGAAAAAATATTGATGGTTTACTTGGCACGGTTAGTGTTTAGTGTTTACTGTTTAGAATGTAAATTGGCATGCATTAATTCAACACAAGCATGGTATAAGGAGGAGTCCTATTTTTGATTCAGGTGGTACTAGCTTGGATGCTGCTAGAATAGATACTAGCTAGTTTTTGGTTGTTGTTACCATAAAATTGAGTTGGACACCAGTAAATTAAGACTCACAGGAAGGAAGGAAGGAAGGTGCCTGATTGTAACTTGTATAGTCTTTCAGCTACCCTTGAAAAAAATTCTTCTTCTTCTTCTTGTGGCATTTTATTGAAACTAATTTGATGAATTAAATTGAACTTGCAGAAGAAACAAGGGGAGAAGTTTGATCCGTTATGGCATAGCAACAACACACAAAGGAGTGTTGCATAATGGATCATACCAGTCCCCTTGTTTCTTCTCAGAGTTTGCAATCAATCGCGAGATGAGAATGAGAGGCTGGGATCGCCTGCCGCTGCGGCGCTGATTTCAGGGTTGGGGCTGGGGAAGAAATCGCGTGAGAGATGGGGAGCGCGGGTTTCACATTCCTAATTCAATTGCTCTTTTTCTTGCTGGGCTTGGGGCCTACTGAAATCCAAATTCTACAAGATAATCTTACATACATGCTACTAATATAGTTCCCCAGATAGAGAACTTCAAAATGATCAACAACAAAAATATATATATACACATTTGCTCACGCAAAAAAAAAAAAGTAAATAAAATAATTAAGGAGTACTATACAGAGTTGCAAATTTTTTGAAAAAAAAAACATTGATGATTGTTTGATATATTTTAGATGAGAACGGAGTAGGTCCGATGCTCATCGGACCGACTTTTAGGTTTAACGAGCACGATGACCGTCCGATCTAATTTAAGATTTATGCGCACGAACATTGAAACAAACACGCACGATTTTAAAGCATTCTGCACGAATCTTAAAGAAAATGACGGTGATTAAACCCATCGAACCAGAGTAGGTCCAATGCCCATCGGTCATCGGACCTACTCTCAAGTGATTTTAGATAGTATACAAGGAATAAAAAATTATAACTAAATTGAACGACGAAGATTAATTTCATTGCTTCTGTCAAGGGGAGAGACACTAAAAATATATGGGAGTCAATGGACATTATTTTTATCTAAAGTTTTGTGTTTACAAATAACTTTTTATAATGTTTAACGTAAATTATAATAATATTGTAAGATTGATTTTCATTGGCAACATAAAATTTTTATATGAACTTCATTGTTTGAAGGCATGGCTCTTTCTCAGACATTAGTCAATGGCATCCGACAGCCTAATGCAATTCAGATACCTCCTCGGTACCGTAATAGAGAATCTTTTACAATTACTAGATCTTGACCGTTCTTTTTAAATTGGCACGAATCTCAAAGCCCAATAATACTGTCCTGTAGCCCGAATATCAAAACGGTTGGCAATTAATCTCAAACTGTAAAGTGAAGGGAATCTTTTACAATATTGGAGATGATACTTGTTCCAGCCTAATGCCCCAAAGTTCAGGTCTTTTGTGAATTTCCGCAGTGCATTATATTGTTTTAATATATATGGTTCACACATATATTAATCAAGAGAAACCAACAAGTAATGTTAATACACTTTTTAGTACCGCGTGCACAAATTTTGATGCACTGAAATGCACCCTAAGCAATTAAAAATGATATCAAAATCCTAATTACATAAATGCTACATCAAAACTGCAACATAATTACATTAATAACAAACCAACGATTAGCCTTAAATTTTTTCATAATGGGTTTTGTTTCCAATTAATAAAAATCTATTAACCTCTGGATTTGTTTATTACTCTATTAATTTTCCTTATGATCGTATGAAAAATAAATAACAGTTAAATTTTGTCAAAGAAAGATGATTTTATTTTGGGTACGTATATTATGAAATATAATTTTTTTTTAAATATGTCCCCTGCGTTGCTAATGTACAAATTGTACTTTAGAAACCAATATACATCAAAATTTTGATATAAATTAAATTTGTTAAACTTTAATTAATCAGACATTAGGGAAACAATGTTCTGTCTTTGTCTAGGCTAACCTGCAACACTGGAGATCTCAAGTTTGTGGTTTTTTCAATTGTTCCGCCTAATGAAGTGGAGCTTGCATAATTTCATCATCTACTTCTTTGGACATTGATCACACCTATACAACAGCAATTAATGTGGCACGTACTTGTTGGTGGGGTCAATGTTTGTGTCAAATTTAATAGAACAAATCAAGAACACAAAACTCCCATGAATCTCCCTTCCCTTCCTTATTTTTTATATCACAGAATTGTTTTTCTTACATACTACCCTCTCTATTATTATCTTAGAAACAAATCATAATTCAATCTAAACTTGGAAGTAAATTACACACCAATCAATTATGACAATAAAGGAAATGCAGAATATTTTTGTCCAGCCGTATAAACCAAGAATATATGTTGCCAAGAATCTATGTTGCCTTCTTTCTTCATTTTCTTCTGGATCGGATGTGAACGTTGTTGTACATATTAGCGTGAGTCATCTACAAGAAGTTACACAAAGATCAACGGTTGCAAATGAGAACTTATATAATCAATTGCAAGAGCCATTGAGAGGATTCAAAACTTGAAATAACATAGAGCATGGAACAAATAAAAACTAGGCAGGAAATATAATCATAATAACACTTATGAGGAGGGTTGAAATAGAGTCAGAGAGGTTAGTACCTTTGAATGTTCTTCCAAGTCAGCGAAGTAGGCAACTCTGGGCTTCCAGCAAAGTAGCTTTGCCAATGTAAAGTTCTTGAAGGGCAGTGAGCATCACCATTGTACCAGGCAATGACCGCAGCGAGCTTGCATCATTGATGAACAATCTCTTGAGGGTACTACTGTTTTGTAACAACCATTGCTCTGGCAGGGCCTCCATCCCTGAACACTTGTGAACTATCACATAACTAACAAAACTTAGGCATCTAAGTGGCTCAATAAGAAGGAGACAGAGGTGATCAATATCTAGAGAACTGATCTTTAAAGAGACCAAGTTGTCTCCTGGGTTGACAGTCTGTGCTTGTGGCATAGATGAAATTTCAATGAGTTTGTCGCATCCCCTGATGGACAGGATTCGGAGCGATGTAAATGCCTTTTCAGAGGAAGGGATACAAGCAATATTTGCACTGTTTGCAATATGAAGAGTAGCAAGTGTGGAGAGCTCTGATGCTAACTCTAGCAATGGCACATCAAGTTCACCACAGTTTCCCATTTCAAGATATTCTAGTTTCGCAGGTAGCAAGATGCTCTGGTTATCAACTATTACCAGCTTTGGGCTTCCCCTTATAACTAAGTGTTTTAGTGACACAAAGTTCCCAAATGCACCAGTTGGTAACTGAACCAAATTCTCACAGTCTCTGATGGTTAGTTGCTCAACAGATTGTAAATCTAGGTTTTTTTGCTGCAGAAATCCATTCAATGATATTAATTTGGGACATTCGGTAATCTCTACTCTTCTAAGCGATGATTTCATACATGATGGTGCTTCATCTGTAATGCTAGAACTGTGGTGCATATCTGGAAGGGAATTAAGCCCCACACTATATACTTCAAATTTGAAAAGAGAAAAAGGAATGGTCGGTATATTGGCCAGGTTTGGGCAGTCTACGATTGAAAGTTTTTTTAGATTTGGAAAGCCATAACAAATATGTGGTCCTGCCCAGGATTCCCATTTTGGCATGTCGAAGCAACTTAGCCGTTCCAAAGCACAATCACTTGTCCAAACTGGAGACCTATGGCCTGTGTAACACCAAATGGTCAATTCCTTGAGATTTGGATTGGGTCGGAGGTTATCAATGACTTGCTCAGGGTCATGATAATTGCTCCCTTTAGTCCATTTTAGGGATAGTGATATAAGACTTTCCTTTTTGGATAGGTTTGCATTTGTAGCTTCAAGTGGATCCCCTACATTCTCAATTTTCTTAATAGAAAGGTATCGGAGATTGTTTAGCATCTCTAGTTCATCTATATGCTGACCACTCTCCCGTCCAACAAAAAAATGTAACTTTTGTAGAGAGGTCAACTTGTGCACTCCGTGAATTTTTTGCATTACCTCGTTGGGAAGGTTCATATAGCGTAAACTAACAAGATTGGTAATTCCAGTTGTTTCAATACCCTCATAATCTGAATCTCCATACCAATTGGTCATTTCTAGCACTTGAAGATGGTAAAGCTTATAAAGTGAATTATGAAGAAAATATCTATATGGATGTTTATACATAGATAGGTTGACCTTTAGAAAGCGAAGATGCAACAAACTACCAATCTCCTCCGGCAGTTCACATCTAACTTGAGCACCTTCTCCTTGTAAGACCAATAAACGCAAAGTTTTCTTAAGTGAACCATTTGGGGGAACAAATCGATCTCCAATAAAGGTTATTACCAAGGTGCGTAAATTTGTAAGATTGAATATCCTTTCAATTTTACTTTCGGGAACAACGACATGTTGTGCAGTTAAAGGTATATTATCAGATTCACCATTTGGTTCTACTCTGCAACATTCTCCTTTCGATACATTCTGAGCCAGATCATGCATCAAATCATGCATAACATAAACATTTCTTTCCCTTGAATGTGGTTCAAAAAAAGATTTTCTAAAAAGGTAGTTGAAGTATTCTTCTCCGATATCTTCAGGTCTTTCTTCTAGGCTAACCTGCAACACTGGAGATCTCAAGTTTGTGCTTTTTTCAATTGTTCCGCCTATATCAGTAGATGGAAACAACATCCTGTTTTTCACCGAAAGGGATTAATTAATTGGTTAGTCACATCAATTTGTGCTAAGAAAAAAGAATAATGCATTATGAGTTTCCAAAAAAGTATAATTACTCCTGAATTAATGAATCCAGGCTGAGCCAGAAAAATTGGGTAAAGATATTGACAGCATGGTTTCTGCTTCATACACTGCATAGACAATAGAGTCAAAACAGGACTTTATATGACTCTTGTGCTGCATTATGTACAAACTACTCTGTCAATATCTCTACTCAGACAATCTGATTCATGTAAAATCTGAAGCCTTGCGACTGGGGTATGCGTTTAATAATTAACCTACCCGCTACTGTTGAGGGCGGGTAATCGGATCACTGAGTGAGAAGGGCCCCGCATCGCCAGAGCAGGAGAAGATACATAGTGGAGCAACTGGAGAGCATCTGGCGCGTTCTGTAGCAACTGGATATGTTGGGATAGATCAGCGTATTATGCTGATTTGGCGCGTTCTGTAGCAGATCTGGCGTGTTCTGTATTTTTCTCTCCTCAAAATCCTCAAAATTCATCAGAAGTTCCAAAAATTCTCAGATTGTGCTACAAGCAACAATCTTGGAGCTTCCTAATAAATCTGCGCTCGCCACGTCAGTTGCCACGTCTGTGGAGCTACTTATTTTGGCTCAGCAATTGCTTCGCTGGCCTAACGCACTGAAACGCTGATCAAGAAGAAGTGTTCAAGAAATAATTTTGTCGAACACCTTGTGGACGTACACCAATATCTGACCAATTGGAGAAAAATAGAATACACACAAAGAAGCCAACCACAACAAGCAATCAAGCACAAAAATAAAGAGAGACACAAAAAAAAAATCAAGCAATCAAGCACAAAGAGAGACACAAGATTTTACGTGGAAACCCTTGCGGGAGAAAACCACGGGAGCACGGCACAAAATCACTATATCATGGAGTCTTTACAATACAACAAGATAATATAGCCAATCACACTCTCTCACACTATCTTACAATATCATACACTAATTTGAGATTACCTGGTGTATTTTGGTGGGATTAAAACAAGAGAGCAAACTATTAGAAAGCTTGCAAAAGAGGCTTCTTTCTTCTAACAGAGAGACATGGCTTCTATCCTTTTCTCTCTTCAATTTCCTTTTCTGTTCAAAAATGTTATTTCTGTGAAAAAGCTAATGGTCTGAAGCCCATTTCTTTTGGCATCACGATATTCAACACTGAAGCCTGAATAAATTGTCATGTCATGAATTAATAACCTGAATAATTAATTTAAGTTGCCAAACTTTAAGTGCATTGCAGTAAAAATCTGTCACAGGAAAAGACTACCAAAATAAAACAAAACAAGAATCTACGAACCTTAAGACGACTAATTAGAGAGTTATAGTTTTGGTGCAAAATGCTTTAGAATTTATGGTTGTTCTATTCACCAAATTTTTTTACCAAAGTCCAAAATTATTAAACCAGGGTATGGTAACTCAAGCTTGTACACCCACATGTACCACTACAGACTACTGAACAAAAAAAAAAACAAGAAAGACCCGATCAAAAGCACTTAATTTAACGAAAATTCCAATTGAACAAACCAATTGCACAAACTTATGCCAGTTAGAGTGGTGCTTGAATTAAACGTGAAGCCCTCCACTTTCGAATACTTTCAAATTTGAAATTGGAAGTACTATTTTTATTTGCAAGAAACTCAACTCAAATGCTATCTAAATTGAATAAAAAGAGCAACTAGATATTGCGTTATTGAGTTGTACCTAGAATTAAGAAACTTCAAATTTTTCATTTGCAACTTAAATATTGCGACTGTATTTAACTATGTTGTGATAACCTTTTGGTTTCACATTTGAACATCCAACAAGTCAAAACATTTCAAAAAAATTTAATAACACTCCTCTTGTCTTGGTTTGGGACCGGTTACATCATTTAGATATAGGCAGAGTTAATTTGAAAATGTGTTATTATCTCTGAAATTTCAATTTAAAAATAAATGTAACAGAAATTAATAAATTGGGAACAAGGAGAGATATATACCTTCATGAATAAACCACAGTGGCAGTTCTTTGTATCTCGTACATGGTATTTATGTAATTACATTTTTTCCATGTGCTTAATGAAGTGGAGCTTGCATAATTTCATCATCTACTTCTTTGGACATTGATCACACCTATACAACAGCAATTAATGTGGCACGTACTTGTTGGTGGGGTCAATGTTTGTGTCAAATTTAATAGAACAAATCAAGAACACAAAACTCCCATGAATCTCCCTTCCCTCCCATATTTTTTATATCACATAATTGTTTTTCTTACATACTACCCTCTCCGTATAGAGAGTATTTTATATCTATCATAGGGCTTACAGCTCACCTCTATTATCTTAGAAGCAAATCATAATTCAATCTAAACTTGGAAGTAAATTACACACCAATCAACTATGACAAATAAACCAAGAATATATGTTGCCAAGAATCTATGTTGCCTTCTTTCTTCATTTTCTTCTGGATCGGATGTGAACGTTGTTGTACGATTAGCTTGTAACTTCAACAGTTTGTGTTTGCGTGAGTCATCTACAAGAAGTTACACAAAGACCAACGGTTGCAAATGAGAACTTAATCAATTGCAAGAGCCATTGAGAGGATTCAAAACTTGAAATAACATAGAGCATGGAACAAACAAAAACTAGGCAGGAAATATAATCATAATAACACTTACGAGGAGGGTTGAAATAGAGTCAGAGAGCTTAGTACCTTTTAATGTACTTCCAAGTCAGCGAAGTAGGCAACTCTGGGATTTCTTCCAGCAAAGTAGCTTCGTAAATGTCAAGTTCTTGAAGGGCAGTGAGCATCACCATTGTACCAGGCAATGACCGCAGCGAGCTTGCATCATAGATGGACAATCTCTTGAGGGTACTACTGTTTTGTAACAACCATTGCTCTGGCAGGGCCTCCATCCCTGAACACTGGCGAACTATCAGAGAACTAACAAATCTTAGACATCTAAGTGGTTCAATTCGAAGGAGGCAGAGGTGATCAATGTACAACATACTGATCTTTAAAGACACCAAGTTGTTTCCTTGGTTGACAGTATGTGCTTGTGGCATAGATGAAATTTCAATGAGCTTGTCACATCCCTCGATGGACAGTTCTCTGAGCGATGTAAATGCATTTTCAGAGGAAGGGATACAAGTAATATTTGCACTGTCTGCAATTTGAAGTGTAGCAAGTGTAGAGATGTGTGATGCTGACTCTAACAATGGCACATCAAGTTCACCACAGTTTCCCATTTTAAGATCTTCTAGTTTCGCAGGTAGCAAGATGCTCTGGTTATCAACTGTTACTAGCTTTGGGCATCCCTGTATAAATAAGTGTGTCAGTGACACAAAGTTCCCAAATGCACCGGTTGGTAACTGAACCAAATTCTCACAGTCTCTGATGGTTAGTTTCTCAACAGATTGTAAATCTAGGTTTTCTTGCTGCAGAAATCCATTCAATGATATTAATTTGGGACATTTGGAAATCTGTACTCTTCTAAGCGGTGATTTCATACATGATGGTGCTTCATCTGTAATGCTAGAACTGTGGTGCATATCTGGAAGGGAATTAAGCCCCACCATACGTACTTGAAATTTGAGAAGAGTAAAAGGAATGGTCTGTATATTGGCCAGGTTTGGGCAGTCTGAGATTACAAGTTCTTTTAGATATGGAAAGCCATAACAAATATGTGGTCCTGCCCAGGATTCCCATTTTGGCATGTAGAAGCAATATAGCCTTTCCAAAGCACAATCACTCGTCCAAATTGGAGACCTGTGGCCTGTATAATTCCAAATGGTCAATTCCTTGAGATTTGGATTGGGTCGGAGGTTATCAATGACTTGCTCAGGATCATGATAATTGCTCCCTTTAGTCCAAAACAGGGATAGTGATATAAGACTTTCCTTTTTGGATAGGTTTGCATTTGTAGCTTCAAGTGGATCCCCTACATTCTCAATTTTCTTAATAGAAAGGTAACGGAGATTGTTTAGCATCTCTAGTTCATCTATTTGCTGACCACTCTCCCGTCCAACAACAAAATCTAACTTTTGTAGAGAGGTCAACTTGTGCACTCCGTGAATTTTTTGCATTACCTCCATGGGAAGGTTCATATAGCGTAAACTAACAAGATTGGTAATTCTAGTTGTTTCAATACCCTCAAAATCTGAATCTCCATCCCAATTGGTCATTTCTAGCACTTGAAGATGGTAAAGCTTATAAAGTGAATTATGAAGCAAATATCTAAAGGAATGTTGAAAACAATGAAAGTTGACCTTTAGAAAGCGAAGATGCAACAAACTACCAATCTCCTCCGGCAGTTCACAGCTACTAGGAATACCTCCTTGTATGACCAATAAACGCAGAGTTTTCTTAAGTGAACCATTTGGGGGAACAAATTGATCTCCAATAAAGGTTATTACCAAGGTGCGTAAATTTCTAAGATTGAATATCCTTTCAATTTTACTTTCTGGAACAGCGACATGTTGTGCAGTTAAAGGTATATCAGATTCACCATTTGGTTCTACTCTGCAACATTCTCCTTTCGATACATTCTGAGCCAGATCATGCATCAAATCATGCATAACATAGTACCCTTCAGACCCAAACCGCCTTCCAGACCAAAACTGTTTCTCAAAGAAAGATTTCCTAAAAAGGTGATTGAAATACTCTTCTCCGATATCTTCTTGGCGTATGAATCCTGAGGCCATCCACATTTTGATCAACTCATCTTTGTCAAACTCATAATCTTGAGGAAATATGCAGCAAAATCTAAAGCATTCTTGCAAATGTGCTGGTAGATGGTAATAGCTCAATTTCAGCACATTTGCCACATCCTTAGCTTTCTCTAAGTTGATCAGCGAATCATGGTTCAAAATTCTTTTCCAGTAATGGATATCCATGTATGAATTAAGCAAGCTTCCAATTACCTTTGCTGCTAGCGGGCTACCCCGGAGTTTCTTTACAATATCATTTCCGATCTTTTGCAAATCTCTATGATTGTCAGGGTTATAACCGGAAAATGCATACTTATTGAACTGCTCTAACAATTCTGGCTCTTCCAAGCCTTGTAACATGACTAGATTTTCTCGGTCCACATTTAGCACACCAGCAAGCATGTCAGCCACTGATTTCATTCTAGTGGTGAGCAAAATCTTGCTTCCTTGTTGTACAAATTTCAAGGGATCAATCAATTTCTCCCAATCACATATTTTCTCATCGTTCCACACATCATCTAGAATAAAAAGAACTTTCTTTGATAATACCTTTTCCTTCAAGTTTATGTGAAGGCGATTTAATGATTCATTACCATGACATTTTTCCCCAAGTTCTTGGAGAATTTTTCTTGTTATATCTTCAACATTGAAGCTTGTTGAAACACAAACCCAAATTGTTTTTTCAAAATGATTCTCTCTGCTGATTTCTTCGAAGATTAACTGTGCAAGAGTGGTCTTCCCTAATCCACCCGCCCCAACAATACAAAAGGCAGAGATATTTCCCTGAGATGCTGGTTTCTTTAACCATTCAATTATCATGGCCTTCTCAATTTCACGGCCAAACACTTTGATTCCGGTTGAAAGGGAAGTAGTTTCTCGATTAGAAGTGTAAACTGACTCATTATTGGGTTTTGTAAGGCCATAAACATCTAGTGCCATTGCAAATTGGAAGAAATGGCCAACATCTGCGGCAGCCAGATCTAACTTTTCCACAGCCCCGCTCAGCCTCTTCAATATATCTTTACTATTGGAATAACCACTAAATTTTTTCTTGACCGAGCAAAATTTTTTCTTCATATAACCTGAAGAGGAAGATCCACTAACCTGATCTCGATTTTTCACCATGTCTTCCAGCTCCCGGTACTTGAGTTCGTCAAGCACGTCTTCAGCTGCTAAGAAAGCTTCTTTGAATTGCTCCAGCCATTCATTCACCCCTGAATTCGGGTGCTTGAATTTTAGCACCTCGGCAACACCCATGACAGCTTTGATCTTGGGAAGAGCTGCTTTCAGGCTACTTAGCTGGGATTCAGTATCGGCAGGTAGCATACGCTTTCCCAAGTACAAATAGCCCGTTTCGACTAGTTTTCTAATGACAGCAGATCCCGCCCATTGAGCAACGGTTTGAAAGAGCTACCTCCATGGAGATTTTCCTCTTCTAACTTACTATCTCTCTGTTTTTTTTTCGGTTTTTTTTTTTCCTTTTCCTTTTTCTAAGAATAAAAATTTAGCAAGGGGTGTCTTGAGTAGGAGGAGAAATGGATATGCCCAGAGAAATTTGATCGGATAATAATGAAAGTTATTACCAAGAGAAAGAGAGATTGGGAAATGAGAAACAAAGTAGCCAAAGATGAGACTGGGAGAGAGATTGTAAGGACGAGATTGCTTTTTTTTTTTTTTTACTTCTTTTTTTTTTTTTGCTTTTTTGTAAGAAATTGATCGGCTAATAATGAAAGTCGATTAGCAAGAGACAAACAAACAGACAAATTTTAACTAGCAGGGTTGTTGTGTACAGAACTAAGAAACACTAACAATATGTAGTAGATTGTTGAAAGAAAGATGAATTGAGAAATTGAGATTCAAAGAGAAAAATACAGATTGTATGAGCGAGAGATTGAGTTTGGAGAAACAGAGTGAAAGACAGAGAAGGAGAGAATGGTAGCTTTCTGGCAGATGCAAAGGAGATGAAAAATCAATAAAGTTGAGTTCACACAACATTATTGGCGATCAGATTCTCTGTGGCATGCACAAACTAAACATCATAGGTAGCAATTGATTAATAAGTCTAAATACCTTCAGAAAAACGTAATTACACTGTCTGTGACCCGATACACAAATTGTGCTTTCCTAGCTAGAAGCACTGTGTAATCAACAATAATATGAGGGTACTATTGTTCCCTGTAGCCACACGTCAGAAATCGTTCCCTCTGAAGTGCTAATTTTTATTTTATCAGTTAGAATGGCTTAAAGCACTCAGTCAAAATTGTTGAAATCTTATTTTATCTGCACCAAATTCTCATTATTTCAATAAGTTGTGTTTACAAATGATAATGGTTGGTTGTTCAACATTTAGAAGCATGGTGAACAATGTTGAATTATTTGGTAACAAATAATTTTGTTTTATTGTGTCTTGGTCAAATTTTTCTTCTATAATCAGAGGCCTTGATAGTAATAAGTATCATATATTATCGAGTCTCGCTAGTATGACATCAGTGTTATATGACACCAACTACAAAATTGATTGGATAGATTTCAAACGACTGATCCAAACCGTTCAAAACGATTTACTTTATGAGTGATATGTACGTTTACATGTAAAATTTTATATTTTCTAGTTATTTTAGTATCAAATCAAGCGGTCAAAAATGTTGAAAAATGAATGCATTAAAATTAACTTAAAAAGTCACACATTTGATCTGATACTAAATAAATTCGAAATATTATAAATTTTGCATGTAAACGCATAACTAATGAAATAGATCGGTTTGAACAGTTTGGATTCACCGTTTAAAGTCGATTCAATAGATTTTAGAGTTGGTGTTATATAGGCTGAAATGAACATACTAGCTAGACTCTATATTATCTACAAACTAATTACTTGAACAAATACACAACTTTATATTTTTTCAACAAATACTAATAGAATAATGACACACTCACAAACATAAAGGTTTTTCTAAACTAAACCAGAAACAACACAAAATAAATATCTATTGTAATTAATGGTGTTACAACAAACCGACATCAATTCAAATCCCTGCGCTGATTCAGGCGCACATGGTAGAAATTAAAATTTTACAGGCTCCGGGGCCAGGCTGAGCTGCTGCTGTGTTTCCTTTTGTTTGTTGTTTTCTAGCTAATTAATCCCAACGGTACTATGCATTGATAAGAACAGTGCTATGATTGAGACCAGAGGAGATGCATTGATAAGAACAGTGCTATAAATTGAGAGTTTGAGACCAGAGGAGATGCATCCAGCACACATTATTTATCATCTTAAGTCAATACTTTGAAGTTTGAATCCATCAATGGGTGAAACAAACCACTTGAGAGTAGGTCCGATGGGCATCGGACCTACTCTGATTCGATAGGTTTAATCACCGTCGATTTGCTTTAAAATTCATGCGGAACGCTTTAAACTTCGTGCGCATCTGTTTCAATTTTCATGTGCACAAATCTTAAATTAGATCAGACGATCATGCTCGTTGAACCTAAAAGTAGGTCCGATGGGCATTAGACCTACTCCGTTCTCGAAACAAACTGTCTGAATGAATATATAGTATTACAAGTTAAATGGTGAGTAATTGTCAAAATGAAATCTTTATTACTTTTCCTTCATTATTTATTTTTATGGTCATGTTTGATTATTATTTAAAATTAAAAAGAATTAAGTTGCTTACTTTTAAGTTAAGGTGGCGTAAATTATTTTATTTTGATTGAAACTTGTTACTTAAATTATGATTTTAAAAATTGATAAAGGAGAAGACGAAAATATGGAAATAAGTAAGGCTTATTTCACACGCGGAATAAATTAATTCACCTTTAGGGGTGATTTAATTTGTTTTGTTATAACTCAATTCTTACTCCATCTTATAACACAACAACAAAGTAGGCACTTAACGCGAGGGTACTCCGTCGCGAAAAGTACCGTCGCGAAAAGAAAAAGCACAGTTGTGAGGGTAAAAAGTGACTTTTCGCGATGGAGTACCCTCATAACTGTGCTTTTTCTTTTCGCGACGGTACTTTTCGCGACGGAGTACCCTCGCGATAAGTGCTACTTTGTTGTTGTGTAAGTTGTCATAAGTTATTGTTTTTTGACAACTCCACTGAAAAATAAAGCCTCATATTTCTCTCTACTCAAGTAAAAAAAAATTGTGCACAAATTGAAGCAAATAGATTAGCTCTCAATATGGTGATTAGAGGAATTAATTATTTTTAGATGTTTACATAAGCGCTTTGGTACTGACCTTGCAAAAGAAAAATGGAACAAAAATCCGGATGCAAAATAATTATCCTGAAAGAAAATGGATTCATTGCAAAAAAAAAAAAAAAAAAAAAAATTCAATCTCCATCTGAGATTGTACTTAAGCCTCAATTAACCAATTTTATAGATTAAGTCAACTTATTCATCAACTTTTCTTAATTAAAACTAGACACAGATAAGAACTCGTATTTGGTCTATTGGTAAATTGCAATGATTTCCATGTGGAAGGACGCAGGTTTGAAATTCAGAGGAGTTCCTATGAACATTGAAATTTAGAAGGTTTGACTTCAATCTCTCTTTAAAAAAAAAATTGACATAGATAGCATTCCTAATTTACACCCATTTATATTCTCCATAGTGCATTTAAATACAGAAACTAAACAAACTTCAAGAAAATGGAGCAATTTCTTGGTAGTGATTGTAACCTGTAAAATTGCTGTTACTTTCTGGTAATTGCACTTTATTTTTAAAATTCTTCAAGTCTGGTCAATTCAATAAACTTTCATGAATACTCATTGAACAATTTCAATTAATACTACTTAAAAATATAAATAAAAACTAATTTAGATACTACACAAATTTCTGATATGCTATTGAATTATAATGTTGAGGAAAAAATAAAATGGCAAGTAATATTTTGTAATCTTACCAATAAAATAAAACATGAGATATATACTCATGAAAATTTCAGGACTAAATTACAATAAATTGTTAATTAAACAACCCTCAAAATAACACTTAAACAAAATTATTACATGTTTAATAAAAGCAACAGCTTAGAACTGGTGGAATGGATCAGAGAGCTTGTAAGGCTCGCTAGGTTTAACACTTGTGACTTCAGGTATCTCTGCCAAAAAAAAAATAATATATTATTTTCATAGCATATATAGTTCTACATTTCTAATAATAGTATATAATAACAGGAATAGAGAAAATTATTTGAGACATAGCTGCATTTGTCTTTCTGTTTAATTTTGATTTATCATTATTATTACAATCTTTACAAATGATTTTTCAAATAAAATTAAAAATAAGAAAATATATAAGTACATTATTGAACAAATAGATAGCTAAACAATATAATTCATGCAAAAAATATTGTTTAATGATGCATTCAGAACCTTTAATTTTGAATCGTTGAAATTTTAAATCCTTGATGTATGTATCATATATTAAGTTTTATAATTTCATCAATAGTTTAAATTATTCTTACAACAAATCATAATCAAACAATCATATATGTTGACCTCAATTCTCACTACTACTTAAATGTGCCATAAAAGAAAATCATTTTAAATTTGAAACAATTCAAAGGATGTTTGAAACTTACTTTTGAGTTCCTCAGCTTGTTCTGGAGTCAAATTTGCAGAGAATCCACTTACAACATCTGTATAGTGATAAACTATAGCCTTCCTAGCAGCCTCCTCACTTGAAAATTTAAAAAATAAACAAGTTTAAAATTTTATGTATCAAACACAAGAACAAAATGTCAAAATATGATCTTCAAAATATATGGAGAATTTCCCATGTTATATACCAATAACAAATAATCTTTTAAGGGAATGTGGAATATAACAATAATTTAAAATTTGTAAAATGTGACTAGCTCTTGTGTTTATGGCCGACAATTTTATTAATATCCAAAGTTAAATAGAAATTAATAAATATATCCAGCTCCTCTGGGTTTCGATAAAAATATCCCTACCGGCCATTAAATGGCCGGTTTTGAATTTCTTTTGCCTACTGGCCATTTAATGGCCGGTACCCTCAATTTTTTTTTTTTAGAGACACTATGAAGAGCAATATACTGAAATCTAACACTAAAAATTCAAATTTTTTGTTTAAATTATTTGTTAGATTACTTCTTTTGATGTATAATTAGCATATTTATACTAAAATACGCTGAATTATACTAAATTATGTTAAATTATGCTGAATTATACTAAATTTTGTTAAATTACGCTAAATTATGTTAAATTTAGCTAAAATACGGTAAATTGCGCTAAATTACATATGAATAGGGACGATATTTTCACTGAGAAGGCGAAAAACGACGACGAAACTTCAAACGGCCATAAAACGACGCTCGAGTGTCCGATTTCAGCAAATGATCACTTTTCGGAAAGCTTGTGAAAATACGCATGTGTCAGTGACCACTATGCTATTTTTCAAAATTCAGAATTGCCAAAAAACAAAGGGAAGAGTCTCAAAACTTGAGTTGAAATTTCCGATTAAGATTTTCATTTCTATTATTCAATCTAAATAGCTCAGTAAATTATTTACATAATGAACTTGTAGAATACTAATTTTTACTATTTTTGAAATTTTTTTACTATTTTTTATGATTCATGAAAGTGTTGTTTCAAGCAATTCTCTTTTAGTCTATTTAACTAATTTGCAAAACATACAATTATTGAATTTTACGATTTTTTTTCTATTTTAGAAAGCATGCAGGTTCAAGATGATTGGAATTACAATATAGAGTGCTTGAACCGAAGAAATCATCAAGACATTTATCAAGAATTTAAATTGTAAAATTATAAACTTGGTAAAGTGTTTTTGATGTTGTTTTTACAGGGACAAAAGTTGAGACGTTTGATCAAAAGTTGAGACGTTTTAAATGTCTGAAAAAGTACTTAGAAATCAATCGATCAAAAGTTGAGATGTTTGATCAAAAGTTGAGACGTTTGATAAAAAATTGAGACGTTTTAAATTTCTGAAAAAATACTTAGAAATCAATTGATCAAAAGTTGAGACGTTTGATAAAAAGTTGAGACGTTTTAAATGTCTGAAAAAATACTTAGAAATTAATCAATCAAAAGCTGAAAATACATAAAATGTTGGGAACGTTTGTCAAAACGTTGGAACGTTTTAATTAAATTCTCAGACTTCAAAATAGCGTTTTGATCGATAAATTTCCAAAGAAAAACGTTTTGAAATGTTTGTTAAACGTTGGTAACATTTTAGGAGATCTCACAGAAATTTGAATTTTTGAACTAAACGTTTTCTACGTTTTGTAAAACGTTGGAACGTTTTATGGCAGATAGCTCATTTGAAAGCTGCCACTATAAATATAACCTTAGGGTTCTCCTCTTCATTAACTAAGCCGACGCTAACTTTCAAAAAGGCGATTTTTCTGTGAGCTTGAGTTCCTCAATTGTTGTGAGAGCTTAAAACTTCAAAATCCCTCAAACAACCTCAAACCCACTTCACTAATCTTGATCTAGATTAGGCTAGAGTGATCTATTGAGTGTTTCTCTTGAGTCTTTAAACTTAGAGACTTTGTTCTCTATTTGGACTAGCTGTGTGACTTCTCATTGAGTGTAAGGGGCTCACCGGTTTATAAGTTGGCCGTGTGACTTCCCGCTTGGTGTGTAAGGGCTCACCGGTTCACAAGTTGTAATCCTTTCGTATTAGATTATAGAAAGGCGCACCACACACGGTTGCGAAGCCCCGGAGACGTAGGCCTTTGTTTTGCCGAACTCCGTTAACATCCCGCGTGTCAAATTTCTCTCAACTCATCTACTTTACTTTATTTGCAATTATTTTTAGTTTTTGAGATTAGTGGTGCCTTAGGGACAACAGAAAGATGGCACAAAATCGGTCTAATTTAGCGTAATTTTGCGTAGTTTAGCGTAATTTATCGTATTTCAGCGTAATTAGCGAAGTTATTGTAATTTAGCGTAAATTTAACATAATTTCAAGTAATTTAGCGTATTTTAGTATAAATATGCTAATTATACATCAAAAGAAGTAATCTAACAAATAATTTAAACAAAAATTCGAATTTTTAGTGTTAGATTTCAGCATCTGGCTCTTCATAGTGTCTCTAAAAAAAAAAAAAAAATTGAGGGTACCGGCCATTAAATGGCCAGTAGGCAAAAAAATTCAAAACCGGCCATTTAATGGCCGGTAGGGATATTTTTATCGAAACCTAGATGAGCTGGGTATATTTATTAATTTCTATTTAACTTTGGATATTAATAAAAATGTCGGTGTTTATGGTCATGATTGTCAAATAAAATTGTGTCAGGAAATTCCATTTCATATATAAAAAAATTCTTTATTAAGTCATGTTAATAATCACTCAGTCCACCAATATCACAATGCCACGTCACCCTCCAGCACCAAATCCTAGCATTGCTAGCGGTCTTTACATCCCTTTCATATAATTAATTTTTCATATGCTAATCAAAAGTTATCCCAATTAAAAAAGTAAATTGTAGATATGTCATTTCAATAGGATCCATATATCAATATGGGTCATCTATCAAGGTTAATTATATTATATTATATTGCTAAAATGATCAAACCATTTTATTAGTGACCAAACAATTTTGAATTGGATCAAAATTTACACATTGTGTCATATTGAATAAGCACATTTCAAAACTTCAATGGCATTAGAAAACTAAGAGAATGAAAAATTTAAGGAAATTAACAATTTATGTTCATAAAAATTGTGGATGGAAAGGCTATAACAAACCTGCCAAGAACCTTAGATAGAGCGGCGATTTGGAACGCGTTCGAGTCCATGCCGTCGGTTGGGTGGCGCATGTACACCATGTAAGGTTTCACCTCTTGAGTCGTTGTAATAGGTAGTGCAATGAAAAAAACCAGAGTAGATACAAAGATGTAAAGGGGAAGAGATGTGTTCTTCATGTCTTTTTTGTTTTGTTTTCAGAATATGTATATTCTTTTTCTTTTTCTTTTTATAAGGATGGGTTGGAGACTTTATAAACTGTTTTTTTCTTATTTTAGTTTTTGTTTGTTTAATTGTCTTTGTTGGTGTTTGGTTGAATTAAATTAGTATTGGACATTTAGATAGCTTAAATATTTTGTATAAACTACTTGAACCATACAATTTTTTTTTTGTAAAATAATGATAACTATAGGTAGATACATGTAAATGGTATATATTTTTGGGGTCACCAATAATTTTTTTTTATTTTACAGTTGTTATAGAAAATAGGCATGAACATAGGAATTGGAAGCCTCACATATTCTTTTTTCTCTAATTTTAGCAAATTAAGTTCCAATCTGTTAGTTTTTTTTGAAGAATAATGGCTATCAATAAGCTTTGACAACGAAGTGCCAATTATTTCATTTGTTTCCGGGATTGGGGGGTAGAGTCGGAAATGAAATTTGTGGGGGGGGGGGGGGGGGGATTGACACCACCTCAGGTTACCTGGCTGAGTACAATTAATACTGGCCCCAGCGCTATCCCGAATAGGTACCGGCTCATAGTAAATATGTGTCGTCCCTTGCAATTGTCTTGAGTCAGGTATCTGGAAGGATACGGATCGGGGGAACCATAATAAAATAAAATGTTTAATTTTAAAACTTAATTAAATAATAGTCAAATGATGAAAAAAATGTTACCCAATACCCATTAAGTATTAGAACAATTTCAGTTCATCTCAGAAAATTTGTGAGCAAAAAATGAGGCTTTCTTTTCCTATTGTAAAGATGTCGTTTGACAATAAAATGTGATGTGACTTTTTGAACGATTTTAGTTAGCACTTGAACTAATTAAAATTAAGCAAATGCACATAAGTAAAGGGACATGAATTTGGATCAATGCATTCATTGTGTGCCGTGTAAAATACGGATGGAACTAAAAAATTACTATGGTAAGGACCAGTGACGGAACCAGGAATGATCCGTAGTAGGAGCCTAACAAGCGGTTGATAAATCCAAGAGTGCTCGACAGAGGGGGTGCTAGTTTTTTTTTTATTAAAAAGGGGGTGCCAGAGGGGTTGCGGAGAGAAAGACAGAGGTGGTGCCAGTTTTTTTTTTTATTAAAGGGCTCTATGCCTCTGTATATTTTTCTGGGCCAAGGGGGGGCCAGGGTCCAGGCCCTGGTTCCGCCCCTGATTAAGGATTGAATTTGAATTTGACAAAAAATAATATTCAACAAGAACATTAAAACAAATATTTTATTAATAAGGAAAGTAAATTATAAAAATTTATTAAAAATTTATAATTTTTATTAAATCACAAGAGACTAAATTTCCATTGTATCCCCTCTCTCTACTCCTTGGCATGAGGTTTTGGAGGCGAGACGAGAGCAATTGAGCAAGAGAGAGAGAAGAGATAATTAGGAGCAAATTTATGTGTATATTAGAGATTGCTATGCCTTTCACATAATTTTTAAAAATTTAAACATGTATATTAAATTAATTGAATTTTTATTTTTTTTATAAAATTTGTATATAGTTTAGTCTACTTCATAAAATGACAAATGTATGCTTGTAATCTAGTAGTTAGAGTCTCATTTGATGTTTTGAGGTATTTGAGCAATTTTCAGTGACCATATTATTTTTTTTTCTTTTCAAATATTATGTATTTTATAGTTTAGCTTCCTTATTTAAATTTTTTAATTCCATCCTGAGACAAAGCGGAAGAGTTATTAGTAAGTAATGAAGTGTAAAAGAAGATAATTAAGGAAAGTAGAAACTTCAAAATTTTAACTTATGTCTTCATTTTGTATTTTTGACAAAATTGTGCATTAAATTTAGACCAACTTAAAAGTTGTTTAGTCAATTATTAAACAATTTAAAAATTCTAACAGTTGAGTTTCATGACTTTTCTGAGATGGTCAAATACATTTAGAATTGCACCAAAATTGATGACATACAAGACAATAAATATGTGCATCAATTTTTTTTGACAGAAATAATTAAAGAATTTTTTTTTTTTGGAACTTAAAGACATGCATTGATAAACAACACGATTTACTTTGCAATAATTCAACATAGCAACACACAATAGTTGTATTATTTAAATGAGGAGGGTTCAAATGCCTTCATTTTTTGTGCCTCCACCATGCCTCTATTTTTTAAAACTTTAATAACTCAAAATTTAAAATTTAAAAGTCAAAATAAAACCGTTGGATATGATCTACATCATTTTATCTATGTGCTCATAAAAAATTATCACATTTCGATTTTGTTTTTAGGTGAATCAATAAGTTGATAAATCAACGTCTAGAAATTATCCACATTAGTACATTTTTTACAAGCTTTTGATGACAACCAAAATAAAATGAAAATGTCATAATTTTTTACACGTGCATAGATAAAATGATGTATATCATATCCAACGGTTTTATTTTGACTTTTTAAGTTTTAAGTTTTGAGTTATTAAAGTTTTTAAAAACAGAAACATAATGGAGACATGAAAAATAAAAACATTTGAACCCTCCTCTATTTTAATAGTTATATTGCATCTCTCGTACATGATCATACACATACCTTTTAAAATGAGGAGAGAGAAACACGATACAATAATCATCCTATGAAAATAGTATATATAAAACTTGGCAGCTGCTGCCAAGTATTTTTCAAAAAAGAAAATATTATATATAAAATTTTAGATAATGTGATATAGCTTAAAAGCTCGGAGATTTAGGTTGTGTTTCAGAACTCAACGCGCATAGGAAGGGGAAGAGAAGGAGAAGGAAGGTGATGAGGACGTTCGTTTCTTTCTGAACAGTAATTTTATATTCTATTACTTATATGAGTAGGGTTAAAATGCACTATTGGTTTTGTGCTCCAATCATGCTTCACGTCTTTTTTTCCGTTTTCAAAGTTCGAACAATCGATCCGAACCGCTCAATATGATCTTCATATTAAAATGTGCTTGGAGACAAAATTTTATATTTTTTGAAATTTTTTTACTATTTTTTTAGATAGGTACAAAATCACTGTTTTGGATGGTCCAGAATCTTCTAAAAACAGTGATTTTGTATCTATCTAAAAAGTTAGTAAAAAAATTTCAAAAAATATAAAATTTGATCTCCAAGCACATTTTAATACAAAGATCATGGTGAACGGTTCGGATCAACTGTTTGGACTTTAAAAATAAAAATAAGAATATGAAGCATGATTGGACCACAAAACCAATAGTGCATTTTAACCCTACTCTACTTATATTCTAATAATGTTTTCGCTAAAGTGAACACGGCTCTTACCTCTGCTCCCTCCTGCACAGTATTTGTTTTCCTCCGCTTTTTCTTTGATTCTTCTCTTCTGTGAAATTGCTTGGTCAGATACGGTCTGAGGAGTTCTCACCTCTATGTTCGCTTATCACACGGAATTCGGAATTTTCCTGCAAGAAAAAACATAAATTTCAAAAGAAAGGAAAAAGGGTACATTGCAAAAAAAAATTGGTGATTTTGACTCTGTTAAGTGAGGTCTTAATACAATAATTAGTCAAAAACAGCGACCAAATCAACACTTGATTTTCCATGCAAGCAGCAGTCCAGTAGGACTCTCAGCAGCCACTGAATTTGCAACTATTGATACTACTATATCTAAAATACAAAAATTAAAGGGCTAAAGTGAAAATAATGGTTTGACTTTTCAAACAAAAGACCGCCTTTGTTGACTGAACCAAAGACCACTGCATTTATATTTTTCAACTGCAACCCAACTCACACGGCTCCATCAACGTCCGTATATTCCCTGCTTGTTGGGCCCCACTGGTTCCTCTCCTCGTCACAACCGTTCAAATCCCTCGGTATCTCTCATCCAACGGCTAAGAAAATACACAACAAATCTCAGAGACACATTAAAGGTGACCGTGGGGACGACACTCTTAAGATATTCTGTTACATATACTCTGTTGAACATCTCTGACACTGGGCCCCACCATTCCGTTTAAGTAATTCAGTAGAATGAAACATGAACCTTGCAAGGAATATGGAACATAGAACCCAGACTCCGACGACTAAGCAAAAAGTCTCTGGGTAGAGTGAAAATTGTATAGACAGGGTACAATATTGAACAGAATGTAAGCTAAAATATAGTGGGTATCTTATACACGGTTTATGAAAGACCAGGTGTACCATAATTTTATAGGTACTAGAATTCTTTCACTCCAGCAGCGCTGGATTATTGGAGATATTCTTACGTACACTGGTGATCTGCGGCCCAAATATTGTGGGCCGTACAATGCCCTGCGGCTCTTGGGCCGCCCAATGGTAATGCGGAATGGCCGAATGATTCATTCTCCCAGATTTATTTTTTGTTATGCAGCCAATGATGAATCAACCTGGACGAGCTTTTTTTAACTGTTTTAACCTATTTAGTTAAGTCAATAACAAAACAAATATAGAGATAATTATTTTCCAATTAGACAAGTTTTGTTCAAATTAGAAGTGGAATTATTTGACAAAAATATATAGAATGATTTATTATTTTTTAAATTGAAAAATAATTATTTTCAAATCAAAATGTTATTTGCAAATTATTTGTTAGTGATATTCCTAAAATAATTATAAATTAATTGACAAAAATATAAATATTAATTACAATTCAGATATGATAGACATTAAATCTGAAAGTCAACGAATTTAATTTTTTTTGCCAGTACTATCATATATATATGAATTATGTTTGACATTTGTAAATAATTATTACTGTGCAGAAAAATAATTAGACCGGTACAAATTAAAAAATGTGGAGGGTTTAAATGCATCATGCCTTTCATGCCTTAATGTTCCTTGCATCCTATAACGATATAAAAATGTGCTTGGAGACCAAATTTCATATTTTTTTGAATTTTTTTTACTATTTTTTTAGATAGGTACAAAATCATTTTTTTTTGGACCATCCAAAAAACAATTATTTTGTACTTGTCTAAAAAATTTGTAATCAAATTTAAAAAAATATAAATTTGGTCTCCATGTATAATTTTGAAAACGAAGATATAAAATGTGAGGCATAATAAGGCATGAAAGACTTAACTTGACAGCTTAACAGCTTAACTGTCCTCTATAAAGATAATAGTATTCCAAATTTGCCCACTCTAAATTTTACATTTTTTCAGGCCGGTATAATTTAAAAATAATTATTATTGATTTTCTTACATTATTGTACGACTTAACTTGACAGCTTAACAGTAAAAACAAAACAAAAAAGATAATAGAAGGTCTAAATCAAAAACCCACAGGAAATTAAAAGTTGTGAGTCAGCATGCTTGAGGCCGGCCATCAAGTTAATAGCATTTAGACCGAGGTCAATTTCGAAAATCTAAATAAGCAAAAGAGGTTTTAGAAATTGTTTGTCCTTTCTAACCAATTGAGGTTCTGAACCACTTCTTGACTTTAAAAATAGAGCAGAACTAGGATGTCCCTAAGTTTATCAAGTTTATTTGTGAATTCAACTTTAAAACCTGTCGGATTGATGAATTCGAACCATTAAAACTCATCTACCTTACAGGTGATGTGTCTTCATGCAAAAAATTTGCACTTTCAAATTAATTTAGTGTAAAGTCAAGCGGTCAAAATTAGAAGGTTCATAAATTAATTTTATGCATTCATTTTTTGAACATTTTTTTACCACTTGACTCTATACAAAACTAATTCAAAATTTTTTAATTTTTGTATGTAGACGCATCACTCGTAAGGTAAACGGGTTTTCACAGTTCAGATTCGTCATTTGAAGTTAATCTGATGAATTTTAAAGTTGAGTTCACAAAGAGACTTGATGAACTTAGGAACACCCTAGTTCTACTCTTAAAAATATGAATATACAAATTATCTTAATGCGTAAAAATCTATGCTTATATTATAATTTATGTTCGCTTGATGTTATTTTTTAAATTAGTGATATAGTACTTGGCTCGTGCAACAATTTATATTAAGAAACTTATAAAAAGAAAAATGATTACAATTGAATTCTAAAAAAAATAAATAGACGCCATAAATCATCACAAGGGTTAAATTGAACAAAATGGTTAATGCAGTTGAGCATGCAATAATTTTAAAGTCAGGTCTTTGGAATTAGTCTTTGGCGAGTAATTGGAAATTAACTTAAGAAATGTAATCATTATATTATTGAAAAGAAATTAAAAACAGTTGGGTTGGGCCCATGTTTAATGAGTACTTGGAATATTAGAGGCAGGCCCATTTCTGATGCTTTTGCATGTGGGCCTAAATTTTATTTGTCTCATTCATTATTTATGTTTAGCTTGGGTATTGGAAGAGAGTGTGATTTGTGCTCAAAATAAAATACACTGTAATCTCATCATATCATATTACGAAAATACTCACCCAGCAAGTACCGAGAATAATTTATTTATTTTGTAAGCATAATTAAAAGCAAGAAACAAAAAAACTTTTAATTCTTAGCTAATATAAAAAAATACATCTAGACATCTGTTATATATATAACTGTTTAGATTTGGAATAATAGAAAATAAAATAACTGCCTAAATATATACAATTAATAAGAAATTTGTGGGAAAACCAAAAAGTTTTTTGGGCTTGATTTCCTTGTTTTTTGTTAACAAAGCCCATAAAATCAACAGTGAC
The DNA here is from genome assembly GCA_025461045.1 of Carex parvula. Classification (NCBI taxonomy): domain Eukaryota; kingdom Viridiplantae; phylum Streptophyta; class Magnoliopsida; order Poales; family Cyperaceae; genus Carex; species Carex parvula. Next base: position 246,857 of record JAJGRW010000724.1, read on the forward strand.
TTGCTGTGCATCAAATACTGATTGTTTAGTTTGGCACGCTTATTGTTTTAATGTTAATTGGCATGCATTAATTGAACACAGAAATGTTATAAGGAGCTGTCCAATTAAAATCTATTAATTTTTGTATGGCTCCAACTGATACAAAAAAAAAAAATCACTCATTGGTACAAAAATGCTCCTAATTGATGCATGAAACAATGCGGATTAAACATTTTCAATTGATGAAACATTTGTAAGACATTTTCAATGCATGAAACAACGCCAAAATTAAAATCTATTATTTTTTGTCCAATTAAAATCTATTATGTTCAAAATTTTATGGGCTTGAGGTTGTACGTAAGACATGTTTTAGTACATTTGGTTTGTTATATAATTAATTCTGAAACTGAAAATTAAAATTTTTAAGTTTTGGTGAGCTTTTTTTTTTTTTTTTTTTTTTTTGGTGAGCTTCAGAGAAGACAAATAGATATAGCCCGGATGACGGTGAAGCTAAGAAAAGGAAATCCGAATTTCTGTTACATGTAGCAGAAATATACAGGTGCTTGGATTGCCAAGTGAAGGGAGCCGTATGCAAATAAGACAATAAGAGGTACCCTGATGAGATATAATAGAAATTGGACCTGCTGCTCGCTGATCCAGCAAAGGTTATGGACAGAGCTAGGTTGACTTCACGCATCGCACGATCAATAATAGAGATAAAATTCTGAAACTTCCAATTGCATTAAAAACCAACATCCTCCGCAAGAAGAACAAAAGCAAGGCCGAGGTGATATACTCTGTTGCCATGTTTGGTTGGTCAAATTGGCTGGTGGTCATTTTCTACTAAAATTTGGGCCAGAAAGAAAAACCAACTCAATAAAGTCAAAATTATTTTGGGCATATTGAAATCGAAAATTTTGGATTTGAATGTTTGGGATTGAGGAGTCCACTATAATGATTCAGAAAAGTAATGTCATCCTAAAAAAATATTTATAGGCTAAGAAAACTAATAATAACATATTTTAAGAAGGTTGGTGGCATGGTATATATGTACAGGAAATAAGCTGTTTGATTGTTGGATATATGTTGGATAGTATAGAATGAATAACTACGTGCAAAGCATCTTTACAAATACATAATTAAAATAGAATAAAGTTGATAGATATTTGATATTAATATTATATAGTACATAAACATTAATGGTTTATATGCATTGTCACGTTTCTGATTTTTATAAAAGTTTAGAGCAAAAATAATTTATAGACTGTTCTAATTTTTTTGGATTAACAAATTTAAAACTAGATAAGCTACTTTGTTCATAAAAAGGTAACAAGTATAGTGTGTTATTTGTTTTAGTTTTCAAATTTTCTTGTTTTCAGTCTTTTCTTAGCAAAAGTTCCACAAAATTCTCAAATTGCAACAAAATTGAAATTGAGGACATAGAAAACACACTATGTTTGGTGGATATTAATCACTAGAAGTTCATTGCGTAAGGTCATATTTAGGATTTGATTTTGTTGTAATTTGTTTGAGTTGACTTCAGATCGTTAAAAAACAACATGATTGAAAAAGGAATCAGCGTGAGAATACAACAACTTCATGTAATGAACCTTATGTTCTTCTTACTAGGGCTGCTAATGGACAGGGCTGTCCGTGGACAAACGGGCTGAACAATTAACAAACTGATATTGAACGGGTTATAATCTGAACAAGGTCCGAAGTTTGGTTCATGTCCAAATTAATTCTTAAATACGAACTGGATCTGAACAGATCGTTGAACAGTCCGCTTGATGTCCATGAACAGCCTGTTCAGATATTAAGTGAACATATCGTTTGATGTCCATGAACAGCAACCCGTTTGGCTCAAACGGTTACTAGCCCTAGTTACGCCTCTCTCCCCGTTTGAGCGCCTCTTGCCCTCTGCATCGATCTTTCACCCTCTCTTCGCGATCTCTCTCTGCCACTGAGCCTCTCTTCACCGGCTCTTCCTGACCCTCTCGGTCCGATCTTCGATTCCAGGAGGTCCCTCCGCTTATCCTAGAGGCGCGCCTCTCTCCTCTCTTCCGGACGACCTTGCTGCCAACCCTTCTTCCTGACCCTTTTCATGCTCCTCGCCATTCTTGGTAAGCGTCCCCTTCCTTGCTCACCCTCGTTCTCTCTGTTGGGTTAACGGGTTGTGGGTCTCTGGGTTAACGGGTTGTGGGTCTCGTTCTATTTCTCTCACTGATTGTTGAAAATTGATTAGAAGGTGCTATAATTAGCATCAGATGCGTAGCTGCTATAATTAGCAATTTCTATTATAGTAAAGTTGGTAACTAGATGCATGATGCGCATAATTGCACTTCTGGTCAGTAGGGGTATTTATGGTAATAGATGCCAAATTTAGATTGTAGTGCAGTTATAGAAAGTAGTGGCTCTATTATTAGATAGATCTACTTGTTATAAATCTGTAAGCATGTTATATAATTGATTGCAAGGAGTAAGAAAATACAATTAATCAATTTTCTATTAACCAGAATTTACTGTTTACCAGTTTGCAATACAGAGGACTGTGTTCTGTTTTTCGTACCAGTAAGCAAGTGTGCCAGTAGGTATTCCAGAAAAGGCTCTAGTATACAGCTCAAGTTTTCCCATCTATCTCATTTGCCACTGCACAAACTTCATATGGTATGTGCCCTTACTTTTTCTTTTTTATTTGTCATGCATATGTAAAATTTAGATGTCCGCCTACCGACCATCAAATTATGTTAAGACTTTTTTGAAATCCCCAAGACAGTGTATAACCTAATTTTTAACTTCTCTGGACCCACATGTTAGAAATCACTATTGTGATAATAAATTTAAGAACAAAATACAACAAAATAATAAACTTAATGTGAAAACATCATATAAGATTAATTATATGGTTACTCCAGTACTTACTATTTCCATTGGGTTAACTTTTGGTGTTCGTTCATAAAATAAAGTTTAAGTGTATGGTTGAATAAGACTAAGGATGAATTACTGATTAAATGCTTTGTGATGATTGTGAAGTTTTCTAGTGCTTCTAGCACATGCTATGAGACACCCTTTTGGCAATTATGAAAAATCAAACACTTTTGCAACAATTACAGAAAGAATTTATACAATTTGTAGTTCTCTTTTCTATATGAGAACAGTACTGCATAAACAATTTTTTCCTTGCTTTTGCAGCCGGTAGATTCCTTGCTGGTACAGGCCATTATAGAGGAAGCGGAAGTAGTACAATTTTCAACTTTAGCAGGTCTTTCAAGCTTGGCCGTGGAAAAAAAATTGAGGGTGTGCTTCAAAACCTTTGTTTCTTTATGGCCTTTTTGTTGTAAAAATTTTTATATTTGGGCCTTGTTTGTAGGTATTCTAGAACAATTTAGTATCGTTATTTGGTGGAGCTTGCATTTGAATTGGATGTGTGATTACACTAGAGGTAGAGTCTATAGAGGAGACTGCAAATAAGTACTTGGAGCAACTTGTTCAAAGGTATTCTCACTATTTCAAGAAATTGACATTCAGTCTTATAATTACTTGTTTTGCTTGCTTAAACTGCACCATATATCTCAAAAGTCTTTAGAATTTTTAACACGTATATATGAAAGCATGTTATTATTGATTGAAAAATTAAGGAAATCTCTACCAGTCTGTACCTAGTTTTTTAATTGAATAGACTTTCTGCATCCATCTGTGGTGTATTGTCTATATTTAAATTGTTAACTCTGATTCTAGAGATGTTATGTTACTACTGAAATGCTTGATAATTTTGCTATGTTAGGAATATGCATAATTTTTTTTTTGGCATTGGCAGGGAAGGAATATGCATAATTCATGTTATTTTTTTGCATGTGTTTTGCTTGTGTTTAAAAGATTTGTACCCGATGTTAGCAAGGATGGCAAGAGATATTTTGGCGGTTCAAGTCTCAACCGTTGCATCGGAGTCGGCGTTCAGTGCAGCGGGCCGATTGACGGATCACTCGCGTAACTCTGTGAATGCTGAAACCATCGAGGCTCTTATTTGTTCAAAAGATTGGTTTAACTCCATTGACGGTGGCTTTGACTTGAACCAATTCCGTCCGTTCATGCGGGTAACTTAAAAGGTAAATACTTTGTGATTGATTGCTACTTTATTATAGTGTGTTGTGATATTAGTATTACAATATCTTTTAATTTAAAATTTTATTGATTTCTGATGTTATGAATTAGTATTGTCAATACTCAAGTATCGTGATTTAGATCTTTTCTTTGAAATTCCCAATATATCATGTTACTACTAGAGCCTAGATATGGGATTGATTAAGATTTCTGGGTCAACAAGTGGGGACTCATAGGTCCCCCACTATGCACTGGATAATAAAAACAAAATATCTGTTAGTTTCTTTATATGCTGGTAATAATTTAAGCTCATAACCAAGGAGACAATACAATGTGTTCCACTAGCTAGAAATTGGTAAACTGGTAGCAGTAATTTACTTGCCTAGTGCACTGCCAAAACTTGAGAGGCAGCATATATTTAGAATGAAAAAATATATTTCACTAAATAAGAGCCTAGTGCACTGCCAATCATCACATAGGTCACCAACTTCCAACATAGCAACATATATTTCACTAAATTTTACTAGATCCAGATAGAAAAAATCAGGTGTTGAACAAATTAGAGGCAGGTTACAGTCTTATATCTAGAATGAAAAGGAGCCAAATTTGAAATTTGAAATTTAGAAGGATATAAAATAAAAGGAGCCCATCAATATGTAATTTTTGGAAATTCCTTCAATTCCAATCCATACTAAAATGTGTATCTCTATATATATATAGGAAGAGATTGTTTTGTTGTTATCATAATAGCAAGCATTATACCTTTTAGAAGATTCTATGCCCATTTTCCTATCAAAAACTAAGATACCCATAATGATTACCAATATTGGTTACGAGTTATGAAGTATATTATACGCAAACAAAGTATTAATTATACTCAGGTATTTTTTTTTGTGATTCTAATAATTTGATAGGTCATGTAGTTTTGTTGAATGAAATGTCAGAGCAGCTAATTTTGCACCTCTTTTTGTTGATGCTGTGTTATACAGGTGCCTCCTATTTTTGGGAAGAGAACCATCTTCATTGTATGTGCTTCAGGGTAAGAAGAAGGGGAAGAGAAGGGCAGAGGAGAAGGGGAAGGGGAAGGAGAGGTGGCTGGAAGTTCTCTCATGGCTGTTGGTTTTCTTTTATTATTATTTGGTTAAATTTTTGTGTGTTTGTTTGAGTTTTGTTTGAGATCAGAAGAGTGTTTGTTTTGCCAATCACAGGGAGGCCCACATTATTAAATTGCTCTTTTGGTACACGTGAGATGTTCAGTGAATATGATATGGTTTTTGCTTTTTTGTGGATGACAAACGGAGTTAGTTAATTAGTGTGTTTTCAAATTTTTAAAATTTCTCGTGTATTAAATATATATATTTTTTAATATGATATGGTTCTGCTTGAAGCTCTAAGATCAGTTAATCCCGTATACTTTGCACAATTTGATCTGTTTCATCATTCATACAGTGTATCAATCAAATTGTCCATATATATTGTCCACACAAAGCCCGTTGGTTGTCCAATGGACAACCCGTTAGTTGTCTGCATATTTTTGTCCGAACAAGGCTAGTTTGAGCTGGGTTTGTAATGATCTGAATTGGACGGACCGAACATGGTCAAAAGCTCCTCAAGTTCGGGCCGGTTATGGACTGGACATTTATCATTCAAATTCCGATATGGGCCGGTCATGGACTGAAACCCGCTCATTAGCAGGCCTACTTCTTACCTTATGATCTCCTCATGAGAATACAACAACTTGATCCCCATTTTGGAATATGGCACTTGTATTCTGGTACTGAGTGAATTAAAAAACTGGTATGGTATGTATGCTAAAATCTGAGGTATTGTCAGAAGAAATTTAATTAAGAATCACTGAAGATGCCATTAGAAATTACACAAACTTCCAAATGCAATGTCTGGTACACTACCAAAATGACTAAAAAATTGATAGGTATGAATGTTAATGACGGTCGTGGAAGCGTTCAAGTAGTAATTTCATCAAATAACTTGTGGGTATACACCAATACCCGACCAAATGGAGAAAAATAGAACTCACACAAGAAGCCAACCACAACAAAAAATCAAGCACGAAAAATAAAAGAAAGACAAATTTTACGTGAAAATCCTTGCGGGAGAAAATCACGGGAGCACAATACAAAATCACTATATCAAGGGGTCTTTACAATACAAAAAAAAGAATCAAACCAATAACACTCTCTCACACTCTCTTATAATATTATACACTAATTTGAGATTAACTAATGTATTTTGGTGGGATTGAAACAAGAGAGCAAACCCTAGACAAAGTTTGGAGAAGAGGCTTCTTTCTTCTAAGAGAGAGACCGACTTCTATCTTTTTTTCTCTCTGATTTCCTTTTCTATCTGAAGCTTATTTTTTTTGCTTTGTGATATTCAACACTAAAAAGTGAAACCTGAATAAATAATCATGTCACTTAAGAAATTTGTCAGAGCACTGAAAAATAATAGAGCACATAAATTCTGGTAATATGGTTTAACCGTAAAAGATATCCTTAATCAAGTGCCAGATATTTAGCAGAGAAGGAAAAATCGGCCGTTTCGGACCGGAATAGGCAGATTCGCATCGGAATCGGACTGTACATATTAGCACTAGTACAAAAAACCCCTTCACCGACTGTTAAAAAACACTTATACCAACTGTTATTGAGGCGTCGGTGATGGCGGCGACGGTATAGATAAATCTTTACTGACGGGTGAATAACAGTCGGTGTAGGTACCAACACCGACTGTTTTCTTTAAAAAACAGTCGGTGTAGGGTACCAACACCGACGGTTTTTCAAAAAACAGTCGGTGTAGGGTACCAACACCGACGGTTTTTTCAAAAGAACAGTCGGTGTAGGGTACCAACACCGACTGTTTTTTGGAAAAAACAGTCGGTGTAGGCACCCAACACCGACTGTTTTTTCCAAAAAACCGTCGGTGTTGGTGCCCAGCACCGAAATTTTTTTTTTTTTTTTTTTGCACCTGTATAATTATATAATTCCTATACCATTTATAATTATACAAAATTATAAACTTTTTTCAAGGTGAATATATTAATAGATAAATAAACGTCATTTACATCTTTTCGTCTCTACAGAGAGCAATCAGTTACAAAACTAATTAAAAGGGAAAAACAACAATTTGACATAGTAATAAGATTTCTATACTCAACAATGAGCCATCCATTGCTCTGCATCATACCAAATCTTCTCCGCAAGGACATGTGGCGCTATCCTTCGATCTGAAAGACTTTCTCTCATTTCACTGTTCCTGATACAACAAGGCACAAATGTCAATTCACTTGATGTACAGTGAACACACCAAAATCGAAATAACCAGGCACGAATGTCAATTTAATCTTAGGTTGGTTCTTTCTACTATTATTATTATTCACAAGTTTCATTATACACAGGATGAAAGAGCCTACCAGATCGAAATAACCAGAAAGGTGCAAGGACGAAATTGCAAATCTCGAAATCAAAGAGTAAAGGACTAACCTGTCCCAAGAACAGGGTCGGGAAGCAGAACACGCCTCTCAGCAATGTCCTTTGGAAGTTTTTCATATATTAGCTGAGTTATGAAACAGAATAAGTATTTCAGATATGACACAGAGATGTATTACTTCAGAAAAACAACATTCAGCTAGAAAACTAAAAATAACCAAAAAGTAATAATAATGATAAGACTATTTTACTACCTGTTGACCATTGTCACCCTCGCGGTGAATGAGAATTTTACCAATTTTTATCCCTTTGCAACATGCACGCAGAGCATTCTCCATACTTTCACCGCTGCAGATTAAATAGAAAAAACAATTCTACATCAATAAATAAAAAAACAATAAAAATCCTATTATTAGAGAGAGATTAGCAGAAAGTACACATGGACCAAAGTGCAAATTCAAATGAGTGAAAGGTACACAGAAAGAATGACGATCTCACCTTCGCACTATGGACACGCCACAGAGCTTCTTACAAAAGTCAACCCCTGTGTACACAGACCCTGAAAATATATAACAACAGAGTTTTTGAAGAGTGATTAGAATAACATCAATTGTGGATGTTCTATATATCCAACCTTCTCAGACTTTATACACAAAAGTAGGAAATGTTTGCTATGTACCTGTTGGTGTAACAACCTGCTTCTCAGTGAAAGGCAAATGACCAAGACCATGCTCCATAATTGGTAGTGCTCTATAACATAAAATCTATATATATACAAACTAGAGAAAGAAGAACTTGATCTGAACCCCAGACTCAACAAAAATATTTTAATGCAAGTTGGAAAAAACACCTTAAAGTAAGGCTATATAATGCAATTCAACATCAAACAAGCCAAGGAGAACCTCCAAACATGGACAAAAAAGGATGTACTATAATGAACAAAGAATGACTGGCACATACCAGTATGCAGTTGTCATCGATACTACTGTCAAGGTACAGATATCCTTTATGGAACTCGTTTGTATAGATAGCCTAACAATCAATTTTATTGAAATGATATCTGGATAAATATACATCATGTTATAATGTTGGGTTTTAAATTTAAACTTTATTTTTGAAAGAGTCAAAATTAAAAAATTGTCAAGCAATCGCCCTTCTATAAATAATGGTTGTACTATTGGACATTTTCAGGTAATGTTTCAACAGGATATCATTATCATTACTTGATTTAAGTACCTGTTCAAGAACTGAGTTGACATCTCTGCCTCTTTCCACTGTATCTCGTCGAATTCTCCTAGCTAGCCTAATATCAGCATCTAATTAAGAAGAAAGAAAATAAAGAATTGTCAGAAAAAAGCAAACAATCAAGCTTTGTAGATAAAAAATTGAACTAGAACAGAATAAAACGTTGTAAAGTTCCCTCTTGTATCCTTGAGATAACTCCTATAGCTTCTAGTGCCCTCCGTCACATTATTTAGAAAAAAAAATGAAAAGAAAAAATTGCACAAAATATCCTTAATGATCTTACTTTCTCAGTGGCAAAAACAAAAGCATAAAGAAGCATCCTATGACAATTTTTTGAAAGACACTTTGCCCATTTCGGGTCAGATCCGCTACAATCAGCACAGGTTCTATTATCGCTTTTGAGCATAAGCTCCTTCAGCTTCCTTGATTTGCCTATTTATGTTAAAAAAAAAAAGACAGCTTAATTCCAGATTATAAATGAAATGCAACGTATAAGTTTATTTTATTAAAACTAGAATTATGCACCAGTAAAATTCCGATCAGGCGCCTACTGTAACGCCCATTCATCTTATCAATGTTTTATTCACCAAGGGCAATCTTCAACCTGCAACCAAAGGAATCGAGAATTAAGTTTACAATAAAAAGATGAAAATTAACACAATGATCAGAATCTGGCTCATATAATTATATATCGCCCAACTTTTTTTTATAAAAAAAAAAAACAGGCACCGCTGAAAATATCAACAAAGATAGATGATTGCCTTCCATTGCATTAAAAAGAAACAAAGAAAGAAAGATATAATAACTAGAAGTTACTACATAGTTAAATTTAATCTGCCAGAATTTGTGGTCATTTAAATTCCTCTCTAAGTTCATTTTGTTAAAAATAAATGGTACTTCCCAGCATAGGTACCAAAAGTTTGAGGCGGTTTGTTAAAATTGCACTCAAATCGGATTCAGTCATTAGTAACTTTGTTGTTCTTTTACATAACTACATCACAAAGGCACAAAAGAAAATGATATAATAACCGAATTCCTGTGCAAGGGCCAGCCCATCCACACAACCCCCCCCCCCCCCCACAATTCTATTGTTTGTGAAGTACCTTACTTAAAATTAGGACCTTCTACATCAAAAAAATAGTCCATTATTGCTACCATGGTTTGGAGAACATATCAATCGGTTTTTTGCTCAAAAAAAAAAGAGAACCTATCAATCGGAAGCCCACTATCCGTTGATTATTTCGGAATTTTCCAAACCGACTGGATTCGTTTTGGTTTTGGGTGATTAAAGGCATGAATCGGAAGAGACTCACCGTCTGATTTACGCCAATTCTTCCTTTCTTCTAGTTGTTTATGACTGATTGAGTCTTCAGATTTGATCTTTCTTTTTTGTACCGATTCTTCAAAGGCAGACGTGATTGATGATCGGAAGAGACATCGGGGATAGCGATTGGAGGGAGCGTCAAGTATGTTTAATCATGTCACTATTGTCAAATCACAAGGCACAATTGCATTTTCTGATATCAGAATAGTAAAAAAAAATAGATATAAAGAAAAGAGATAGAACCTTTCAAGTGCAAATGACCTCTCGGAGGTGAGTGTTCATACAAGTGTCACAATTTATCAAATGGCCATTGTAAGTCTCCCCATTCTTCAATTCAACCAACTAAATACAAAATTAAACAGGAAAATATGCGCCACATGGAAATTTTACTTACAAGTGCTCCATTTTACATAAAAACCTTTCCTATACTGTAAATTGACTATCGTACCACTAAGTTATATTTACTGAGAGGTGAATGCATACCAGTTCAGTATCGATACAACTTAATTGTTTTTTCTTTCCCATTCTTTCTTTGTCTTGATTTGGCTGTCATGGTACCTAGGCCAAGGAAAACAAGTGAAAAAGGTAAAAAAATCATAGTTATTATTTTGATTGAAAACTGTATTGTACCTAATGTAAATAATGCTCAATACAGTTGAGCCAAAATTAAAAGATGAACTATGAAATAGAACAACCGAAATAGCCAAAAAGAAAGGAAAATTGTGTTCAATGGAGTACTGGTACGAACTCTATCATGCTGATACGTTGGTGCTGCCTGGTGCTCCAATTACCACAATCTATTAGTAACTCCTTTGAGAAATTTATGCATCTTAGTCCCTAGTTTTCCTGGTAACGGTACCAGTAGGGCAGCAAATTATGAAAAATCGCTAGGCACCAGATTCACCAAAATCGCTAGGCACCAGAAATTGAATCGGACTATATATATAAATATTAAAATTAGCTTTCTAACAGCAAGCACTGACAGCTTAATTTTAACAATAACTGCTACACTGACATCCCCTTTATCTATCCACGAGTAATCCATGACCTAACTGTACACAGTACGGAGCATCCAAAATTGACAAAATTCTATGAAGAAAACAAAATCCAAACAACTGGAAATAAAGTATCGAGATGGTACCTTTTCGCGCGGAGACGGAGAATGAGTAAAATGCGCCGATATTGGTACTAAAACTGTAAAAGTACACTGCGGGGCCAACCGATCTCGTGGTGGGTCCACTGAGGGAGATAACACTGTAGTCGGAGCAGACTTGGTAGGAGAAGAGGAGAAAGTTGTTCGTTTAGTGCGATTTACCTTGGAAAGGCTGAGGAATGAAGAGAGGCAGGAGGGAGGAAGCGGGACTGAGCGGGGCTGAGCGAGCGGGGCTGAGGATAGGCGGAGCGGGGCGGTTCTTAGGGTTTGTCTCAAAGAGGAAGAGCGGAGGCAGAGAGAGACCGGTTATGAAATTTTCTGGATTGGAGAGAGAGGGTAAGAGGGTTTAACACAAATTGAAATTTCGGAGAGGGAATTGAAATTTAGAAGGGGCTTGGCGGCTGATCGAAAGAAAGAACGCGCGCAATAAAACGCTGACCGTCTGCTCAATACCGACTGTTTTTAATAAAAACAGTCGGTGTTGGTAATTGCTCAACACCGACTGTTTTTTGTAAAAAACAGTCGGTGTAGGTATGAGCAACACCGACTGTTTTTTTAAAAAAACAGTCGGTGTTGGTGATTGCTCAACACCGACTGTTTTTTTAAAAAACAGTCGGTGTAGGGTATGAGCAACACCGACTGTTTTTTTTAAAAAACAGTCGGTGTTGGTTTACTGACGGTTTTTTGTAAGAGAACAGTCGGTGTTGAGATTGTTCTTATTTATGATTTTACCAGCAGTCTCTACACCGACTGTTACATATTAAAACAGTCGGTGATTGAGGGTCGGTGAAAGGATTTTTTGTACTAGTGTAGATTTCTGACCAAGTCAAATGGTTGTTCGAATTCAACATGCATAATTCAACTATATGAAAAATAAATGCACACAAAACGATAAGTAATAATTTTACAAAGTCCAGAAAACCCGCACCTGTAGTCGTGGGACAGTTCACTGTTGTCTCTACGTCTCTCCCTACTTCGACACCCAAATCTAGACCACGAAACATGATTTCTAATTAATATTTATACACATTTATCATTGAACAAAATTATATCTATTAAGATTATAACTAGGCTTCTTTATAATAAAAATAACTTCAGGGTCTTCGGTGAAATTTTCCATATCAATATATACTGAATAAAATTCCAGAATTCAATATAAATATTTATAATTAATATATATATATCCAATTATATGATCTCAAATAAATACCAAACTCGATAAAGTAAAGTTTTCAGATTTTAAATATAATTACAAAAATTCTTAATAATAAATAAATTTCAGATTATAGTATAATTAAAGAATGCTTACTAATAACATTAAATTTCAGATTATAATATGACTAAAGAAATTCTTACCAATAATCTAAGTTTTCATATTATAATATAAAAGAAATAAATTTTCAGATTATACTTTAAACGAACACAATCATAAATTCCTACAATCTATGAACAATACATTATTCTAATCAACATCTACTTATGGTATTGTAATTGGTAAAACTTATGCAACAATTATAAATAATAGATCATGATTTTAGTGTACCTTCAAGCAAAAATTGGGTTTCTCCTTGGCTCGGTTGTTAAGGAACAGAGAGAGATGGTGCGGCAAGTAATTGAGAGGAACGGTTTTGAAATCACATTAGAGGGAGGAGATGAGTAATTAAAATCAAGAGGGATGGGTGATTTTGCACCAGGGGATGCGTATTTCAAACAGAGGGGAAGGAATCGGGATTTTAATAAAAATTAGTGTGAGCGGGAAGCAAAGATTGAGAAGCAGGGGATGTGAGGGTTAGTTAATTTTGCGTTGGTTATTTTGATAGGGAGTGAGATATGGGCTACTGAATCTAATTGGGCTGAATCGGGCTCTGTTGATATGTAAATCAATTTCATTTATATCATGGCTTACTAATTAAGTTAATTAAAACTGAAATTTAAATTGGATCGTTTCTCATGTCAATTCTCTCAATCTACGTGGCGTTACATCCTTATATATGTATGTTAACGTATACGAATATCACTCAGAGTATATTCAAGATTCCTAGTTTGTATTCTTATTAAATTAAGATATTTAAATACGAAAGGAACAAAGGTTGCGAAAGGAATTTTCATTGTACCTTAATTAATATAGTATTTTCAGTTCGTGGTATTCGTTCCCCTCTTCAAAAAGAATTTTGTCCACAAAATTCAAATATTAAATTGTAATACTTTTATACAATAAAATATAAGTAATAGATGAAGCGTTACATTCTCCCCTCCTTTAAAAAGAATTTTGCCCACGAAATACAAACGTTAAATTGTATTTACTTTTATAAATTAAATATAACTAACCGATGAAGTGTTACATTCTTCCCCCCTTCAAAAGGAATTGTCCTCAAAATTTCAACATAAATTGAAAATACTTTCACTACGCTTCTGTTGCGCCACTCTGATTAAATTATAAAATTATTACATAAATTATATATATTTTCACTATGCTTTTGTTGGGCAACTATGATTAAATTATCAATTGTATATAAAGAAAATTACTTGAAATATCGACAACCACAAAAAAAAAAATTATGAGACTAACTAAATTAGGATTTAACCAAAATCAGATGATGTCGGATTAGATATAGATGAACTTGATCAAGATTAAGGGCTTCAAAGTCAAATTTTTTTTTTAATTAATCTACAACAAGTAGTAAGAAATTTTTGTTGATCAATTTGGTTGCTCCTTTGGACCAGTTATTAGCACGGTCAAGTAAGTTTTCAGAAAAATCAGGGATCACGAGTGACACTCTTAAAATTCTGATTTTTTTCTAGGAAGAAACTTTCCTTGACATTGTGATATCACAACAGTTCTACTAATGAACTGTATCATAACTTTACTGTAATTATAAAGTAAATTATTGATAAAGGTAATAAAAAAAATATTACTACTTAGATTATAAAGGTAATTAAGACTAACGTTTTCTTGTATATCGTAAATTTACTATAACTATACTACTTAGATTCTAAAGGCAAGACCTTAACGTATTCTCTCTTAGCGGTTATTTACTGATATTGTATGTGCTGGCTCTGATACCAACTTAGTTGGTGGGGTCAATGTTTGTGTCAAATTTAATAGAACAAATCAAGAACACAAAACTCCCATGAATCTCCCTTCCCTCCCTTATTTTTTATATCACAGAATTGTTTTTCTTACATACTACCCTCTCTGTAAAGAGAGTATTTTATATCTATCATAGGGTTTACAGCTCACCTCTATTATCTTAGAAACAAATCATAATTCAATCTAAACTTGGAAGTAAATTACACACCAATCAATTATGACAAATCAGTTATGATAAACCAAGAATATATGTTGCCCAGAATCTATGTTGCCTTCTTTAATTTCTTCATTTTCTTCTGGATCGGATGTGAATATTGTTGTACGTATTAGCTTGTAACTTCAACATTTTGTGTTTGCGTGAGTCATCTACAAGAAGTTACACAAAGACCAACGGTTGCAAATGAGAACTTAATCAATTGCAAGAGCCATTGAGAGGATTCAAAACTTGAAATAACATAGAGCATGGAACAAACAAAAACTAGGCAGGAAATATAATCATAATAACACTTACGAGGAGGGTTGAAATAGAGTCAGAGAGCTTAGTACCTTTGAATGTTCTTAGAAGTCAGCGAAGTAGGCAACTCTGGGATTTCTTCCAGCAAAGTAGCTTTGTAAATGCGAAGTTGTTGAAGGGCAGTGAGCATCACCATTGTACCAGGCAATGACCGCAGCGAGCTTGCATCCCAGATGTCCAATCTCTTGAGGGTACTACTGTTTTGTAACAACCATTGCTCTGGCAGGGCCTCCATCCCTGAACACTTGCCAACATCCAGGTAACTAACAAATCTTAGACATCTAAGTGGTTCAATACGAAGGAGGCAGAGGTGATCAATACGTAGAGAACTGATCTTTAAAGAGACCAAGTTGTTTCCTTGGTTGACAGTATGTGCTTGTGGCATAGATGAAATTTCAATGAGCTTGTCACATCCACGGATGGACAGGTGTCTGAGCGATGTAAATGCATTTTCAGAGGAAGGGATACAAGTAATATTTGCACTGTTTGCAATATAAAGCTTTGCAAGTGTAGAATGGTGTGATGCTGACTCTAACAATGACACATCAAGTTCACCACAGTTTTGCAAGTGAAGAAATTCTAGTTTCGCAGGTAGCAAGATGCTCTGGTTATGAACGGTTACCAGCTTTGGGCTTCCCTTTATAACTAAGTATTTAAGTGACACAAAGTTCCCAAATGCACCAGTTGGTAACTGAACCAAATTCTCACAGTCTTGGATGGTTAGTTTCTCAACAGATTGTAAATCTAGGTTTTTTTGCTGCAGAAATCCATTCAATGATATTAATTTGGGACATACGGTAATCTCTACTCTTCTTAGCGGTGATTTCATACATGATGGTGCTTCATCTGTAATGCTAGAACTGTGGTGCATATCTGGAAGGGAATTAAGCCCCACACCATATACTTTAAATTCGAGAAGAGAAAAAGGAATGGTCAGTATATTGGCCAGGTTTGGGCAGTATTCGATTGTAAGTTCTTTTAGATTTGGAAATCCATAACCAATATGTGGTCCTGCCCAGGATTCCCATTTTGGCATGTTGCGGCAATATAGCCCTTCCAAAGCACAATCACTTGTCCAAATTGGAGACCTGTGGCCTGTATAATGCTCAATGGTCAATTTCTTGAGATTTGGATTGGGTCGGAGGTTATCAATGACTTGCTCAGTGTCATGATAATTGCTCACTTCAGTCCATTGCAGGGATAGTGATATAAGACTTTCCTTTTTGGATAGGTTTGCATTTGTAGCTTCAAGTGGATCCCCTACATTCTCAATTTTCTCAATCGAAAGGTATCGGAGATTGTTTAGCATCTCTAGTTCATCTATATGCTGACCACTCTCCCATCCAACTAAAAACTCTAACTCTTGTAGAGAGGTCAAGTTGTGCACTCCGTGAATTTTTCGCATTACCTCGCTGGGAAGGTCCATATAGCGTAAACTAACAAGATTGGTAATTCCAGTTGTTTCAATACCCTCATAATCTGAATCTCCACTCCAATTGGTCATTTCTAGCACTTGAAGATGGTAAAGCTTATAAAGTGAATTATGAAGCAAATATCTAAAGGATAGTCGATACATAGATACCCTGACCTTTAGAAAGCGAAGATGCAACAAACTACCAATCTCCTCCGGCAGTTCACATCTACCATTTCCTTGTATGACCAATAAACGCAAAGTTTTCTTAAGTGAACCATTTGGGGGAACAAATCGATCTCCAATAAAGGTTATTACCAAGGTGCGTAAATTTGTAAGATTGAATATCCTTTCAATTTTACTTTCTGGAACAGCGACATGTTGTGCAGTTAAAGGTATATTATCAGATTCACCATTTGGTTCTACTCTGCAACATTCTCCTTTCGATACATTCTGAGCCAGATCATGCATCAAATCATGCATAACATACCTCTCAGACCCAAACTCGAAAGATTTTTCAAAGAAAGATTTTCTAAAAAGGTGATTCAAATAGTCCTCTGCGATATCTTCAGGTCTTTCTTTTCCATGAATAAATCCAGAGGCCATCCACATTTTGATCAACTCATCTTTGCCGAACTTATAATCTTGAGGAAATATGCAGCAAAATCTAAAGCATTCTTGCAAATGTGATGGTAGATGGTAATAGCTCAATTTCAGCACATTTAACACATCCGTAGCTTTCTCTGAGTTGATCAGCGAATCATGGTTCAAAATTCTTTCCCAGTAAGAGATATCCATGGATGCATTCAGCAAACCTCCAATCACCTTTGCTGCAAGGGGGCTACCTCGGAGTTTCTTTACAATATTGTTTCCGATCTTTTGCAAATCTGTATGATAGTCAGGGTTATAATCGTAAAATGCATACTTATTGAACAGCTCTAACAACTCTTGCTGTTCCAAGCCTTTTAACACTAGATTTTCTCGTTCACCATTTAGCACATGAGCAAACATGTCAGCCACTGATTCCATTCTAGTGGTGAGTAAAATTTTACTTCCTTGTTGTACAAATTTTAAGGGTGCAACCAAATTTTGCCAATCAACCCTGTTATTGTCATTCCAAGCATCATCTAGAATGAGAAAAACTTTCTTTGAACGGATCCTCTCCTGCAAGCTATTCAATAGGCCATCTAATGACTCACCATTATGGGTTTCCTCACCAAGGTCTTTGAGGATTTTTCTTGTTATATCTTTTACACTAAAGCTTGTTGAAATACAAACCCAAATTGTTTTTTCAAAATGGTTCTCTCTTTTAATTTCCTCAAAGATTAACTGCGCAAGTGTGGTCTTCCCTAATCCACCCGCCCCCACAATACAAAAGGCAGAGATATTAGATGCTGGTTTCTTTAACCATTCATTTATGATGGCTGTCTCATTCTCACGGCCGAACACTTTGCTTTCGGTTAAAAAGGATGTAGTTTCTTGACTAGAAGTGTCAACAGGCTGATTATTTGGTTTTGGAAGGCCATAAACATGTAGTGCCATTGCAAATTGGGAGAAATCTCCAACATTTGCGGCAGCCCGATCTAACTTTTTCACAGTTTCACTCAATCTCTTCAATATATCTTCACTTTTGGAAGAACCACTAAATTTGTTCTTGAGCGAGCGTATTTTTTTCTTCACTAGTGGTAGAACAGTTGAAGAGGAAGATCCACTAACCTGATCTCGATTTTTCACCATGTCTTCCAGCTCCCGGTACTTGAGTTCGTCAAGCACGTCTTCAGCTGCTAAGAAAGCTTCTTTGAATTGCTCCAGCCATTCATTCACCCCTGGATGCTTGAATTTTAGCACCTCGGCAACACCCATGACAGCTTTGATCTTGGGAAGAGCTGCTTTCAGGCTACTTAGCTGGGATTCAGTATCGGCAGGTAGCATACGCTTTCTCAAGTACAAATAGCCCGTTTCGACTAGTTTGCTAATGATTGCAGACCCGAACCATCCACCAACGGTTGAAAGAGCTAACGCCATCGAGTTTTGCTTCTTCTGACTTACTATCTCTCTGTTTTTTTTTTTCTTTTTGGTTTTTTTTGGTTTTTTTTTTTTTATAAGTAGCAGGGTTGTTGCGTACAGAACCAGAAAAAAATACACTAACAATTTGTAGTAGATTGTTGAATGAAAGATGAATAGAGAAATTGAGATTTCAAGAGGAAAAATATCGGTTAATTAACAAAGGAACTCAATGACCAAAAGGATGATTGTATGAGAGAGAGAAAGAGAGATTGAGATCTGAGAAACAGAGTGAAGACAGTAAAGATAGCAAAAGAGATGAAGTTTTTGGTTTTTTTTTTTTTTTTTTTTTTTTTTTTGAGAACTAACAATGGTTGTTTACAGAATAAGAAAAAACTAACAATTTGTAGTAGATTGTTGAATGAAAGATGAATTGAGAAATTGAGATTCCAAGATAAAACAAGTTCGAAATCAAAGGAAAGAGAGATTGTATGAGAGAGATTGAGATCTGAGAAACAGAGTGAAAAACAGTAAAGGTAGCGAAAGAGATGAACAAGCAATGAAGTTACAGTTCAAACAACATTATTGGTGATCAGATTCTCTGTGGCATGCACAAACTAAACATCGTAGGTAACAAATTATAAAGGTACAGCGTCAGTGACTCAGTACACGGTAATTCATGTGTACATTAAAAGAAAAAAATTTGGGTACTGTTATGTTTTGTCCTGATCCGGTTGTAGCCATCTCCAATGGAATCGTTACCTTTTAAATGCATATTTTTCTTTTCCAGTCATTCTACACCAAATTATCATTATTTCAATAAGTTGTGTTTACAAATGATAATGGTTGGTTGTTCAACATTTAGAAGCATGGTGAACAATGTTGAATTATTTGGTAACAAATAATTTTGTTTTATTGTGTCTTGGTCAAATTTTTCTTCTATAATCAGAGGTCTTGATAGTAATAAGTATCATATATTATCGAGTCTCGCTAGTATCATATCGGTGTCATATGACACCAACTACAAAATTGATTGGATAGATTTCAAACGACTAATCCAAACCGTTCAAACCGATTTACTTTATGAGTGATGTGTACGTTTATATGCAAAAAATTTATATTTTCTAGTTATTTTAGTATCAAATCAAGTGGTCAAAAATGTTGAAAAATGAATGCATTAAAATTAAGTTAAAAAGTCACACATTTGATCTGATACTAAATAAATTCGAAAATGCTTGACTTGATACTAGCTAAATAAATTCGAAAAATTATAAATTTTGCATGTAAACGCATAACTAATGAAATAGATCGGTTTGAACAGTTTAGATTCACCGTTTAATGTCGATTCAATAAATTTTAGAGTTGGTGTTATATAGGCTGAAATGACACTGATGTCATACTAGCCAGATTCTATATTATCTACAAACTAATTACTTGAACAAATACACAACTTTACATATTTTTTCAACAAATACTAATAGGATAATGACACACTCACACACAAAGGTTTTTCTAAACTAAACCAGAAACAACACAAAATAAATATCTATTGTAATTAATGGTGTTACAACAAACCGACATCAATTCAAATCCCTGCGCTGATTCAGGCGCACATGGTAGAAATTAAAATTTTACAGGCTCCGGGGCCAGGCTGAGCTGCTGCTGTGTTTCCTTTTGTTTGTTGTTTTCTAGCTAATTAATCCCAACGGGTACTATGCATTGATAAGAACAGTGCTATGATTGAGAGTTTGAGACCAGAGGAGATGCATCCAGCATACATTATTTATCATCTTGTCTTAAGTCAATACTTTGAATCCATCAATGGGTGAAACAAACCACTTGAGAGTAGGTCCGATGGGTTTAATCACCGTCGATTTGCTTTAAATTCGTGCATAACGCTTTAAACTTCATGCGCATATGTTTCAATTTTCGTGCGCACAAATCTTAAATTAGATCAGACGGTTATCATGCTCGTTGAACCTAAAAGTAGGTCCGATGGGCATCGGACCTACTCCGTTCTCGAACAAACTGTCTGAATGAATATATAGTATTACAAGTTAAATGGTGAGTAATTGTCAAAATGAAATATTAATTACTCTCCTTCATTATTTATTTTTATGGTCATGTTTGATTATTATTTAAAATTAAAAAGAGTTAAGTTGCTTACTTTTAAGTTAAGGTGGCGTAAATTATTTTATTTTGATTGGAACTTGTTACTTAAATTATGATTTTAAAAATTGATAAAGGAGAAGACGAAAATATGAAAATAAGTACGGCATATTTCACACGCAGAATAAATTAATTCACCTGTAAGGGTGATTTAATTTGTTTTGTTGTAACTCAATTCTTACTCCATCTTATAAGTTCGTTGTTATAAGTTTTTGTTTTTTGACAACTCGAGTAAAAAATAAAGCCTCTTATTTTTCTCTACTTAAGTATGAAAAAATTGTGCACAAATTTAAGCAAATAGATTAGCTCTCAATATGGTGATTAGAGGGATTAATTATTTTTAGATGTTTACATAAGCGCTCTGGTACTGACCTTGCAAAAGAAAAATGGAACAAAAATCCGGATGCAAATTAATTATCTTGAAAGAAAATGATTCATTGCCAAAAAAAAAATAATAAATAAATAAATTCAATCTCCATCTGAGATTGTACTTAAGCCTCAATTAACCAATTTTATAGATTAATTCAACTTATTCATCAACTGTTCTTAATTAAAACTTGACATAGATAAGAACTAGTATTTGGTCTATTGGTAAATTGCAATGATTTCCATGTGGGAGGACGTAGGTTTGAAATTCAGAGGAGTTCCTATGAACATTGAAATTTAGAAGGTTTGACTTTAATCTCTCTTTAAAAAAAAAAAATTGACATAGATAGCATTGCTAACTTACACCCATTTATATTATCCATAGTGCATTTAAATACAAAAACTAAACAAACTTTGAAGAAAATGGAGCAATTTCTTGGTAGTGATTGTAACATGTAAAATTGCTCTTACTTTCTGGTAATTGCACTTTATTTTTAAAATTCTTCAAGTCTGGTCAATTCAATAAACTTTCATGAATACTCATTGAACAATTTCAATACTACTTAAATATATAAATAAAAACCAATTTAGATACTACACAAATTTCTGATATGCTATTGAATATTTTGTAATCTTACCAATAAAATAAAACATGAGATATATACTCATAAAAATTTCAGGACTAAATTACAATAAATTGTTAATTAAACAACCCTCAAAACAACACTTACACAAAATGATTACATGTTTAATAAAAGCAACAGCTTAGAACTGGTGGAATGGATCAGAGAGCTTGTAAGGCTCACTAGGTTGAACACTTGTGACTTCAGGTATCTCTGCCAAAAAAACAAATAATATATTATTTTCATAGCTTATATAGTTCTACATTTCTAAGTGCATCCTAATAATAGTATATAATAACAGGAATGGAGAAAATTATTTGAGACATAGCTGCATTTGTCTTTCTGTTTAATTTTGAATTATCATTATTATTACAATCTTTATAAATGATTTTTCAAATAAAATTAAAAAGAAAATATATAAGTACATTATTGAACAAATAGATAGCTCAACAAATAATTCATGCAAAAAATATTGTTTAATGCATTAAGAACCTTTAATTTTGAATCGTTGAAATTTTAAATCCTTGATGTATGGGAGAACATACGCCAAATCACATTATTTTTTAGAAACATAATATATGTATGGGGGTAGAACTAGGGTGTTCTTAAGTTCACCAAGCCCCTTGGTGAACTCAAGTCTAAAACCCATCGGATCGGCTTCAAACGACGAATCCGAACCGTTGAAACCCGCCTACCTTACGAGTGATGCGTATACATGTAAAAATTTTATACTTTCAAATTAATTTAGGATAAAGTCAAGCGGTCAAAATTAGAAGGTTAATAAGTAAATTTTAATGCATTCATTTTTTGACGTTTTTTGACCACTTGACTCTATGCAAAATTAATTTCAAAATTTAAAATTTTTGCATGTAAACGCATCACTCGTAAGGTAGACGGGTTTCAACCGTTCGGATTCATCGTTTGAAGCCGATCCGATGGATTTTAGACTTGAGTTCACCAAGTCCTTGGTGAACTCAAGGGCACCCTAGTTCTACATTTCTAAGTGCATCCTAATAATAGTATATAATAACAGGAATAGAGAAAATTATTTGAGACATAAGCAGCATTTGTCTTTCTGTTTAATTTTGATTTATCGTAATTATTACAATCTTTACAAATGATTTTTCAAATAAAATTAAGAAAGAAAATATATAAGTACATTATTGAACAAATAGATAGCTCAACAATATAATTCATGCAAAAAATATTGTTTAATGATGCATTAAGAACCTTTGATTTCGTTGAAATTTTAAATCCTTGATGTATGGGAGAACATACGCCAAATCACATTATTTTTTAGGAGGGATCTTTACAACAATTTTGAGTTACAACAAAGTTACCACAACTATTATTTAGATTTTCAAAGTCCAAATCGTCGATCCAAACCGTTGAACATGATCTCCACAATAAAATGTGCTTGCAGATCAAATTTTAAATTGTTTTGAATTTTTTTTACTATTTATTAAGTATTTTACAAAAACTAGTCAAATTCAGACCATTGAATTTTGTACCCATCTTAATAATAGTAAGAGATCATGTTCAACAATTTGGATCGACGATTTGGACTTTGAAAATCTAAATAATGGTTGTGGTAACTTTGTTGTAACTAGATCCCTTCTCATTTTTTAGAAACATATATAATATGAGGGATCAAGTTACAACAATTTTGAGTTACAACAACGATTTTCTACATTTTGAAATTTGAAATCGTCAATCCAAACCGTTCAACATGATCTCCACAATAAAATGTGCTTCCAGATCAAATTTTACATTTTTTGAATTTTTTACTATTTATTAAGAGGGTACAAATTCGATCAATGGTCTGAATTTGACTAGTTTTTGTAAATACTTAATAAATAGTAAATAATTTCAAAAAAATGTAAAATTTGATCCGGAAGCATATTTTATTGTAGAGATTATGTTGAATGGTTTGGATCGACAATTTGAAATTTCAAAATGTAGAAAATCGTTGTTGTAACTTTGTTGTAACTTGATCCTCTCATATAATATATGTATGTATCATATATTAAGTTTTATAATTTCATCAATAGTTTAAATTATGTTTACAACAAATCATAATCAAACAATCAGATATGTTGACCTAAATTCTCACTACTACTTAAATGTGCTATAAAAGAAAATCATTTTAAATTTGAACAATTCAAAGGATGTTTGAAACTTACTTTTGAGTTCCTCAGCTTGTTCTGGAGTCAAATTTGCAGAGAAACCGCTTACAACATCTATATAGTGATAAACTATAGCCTTCCTGGCAGCCTCCTCACTTGATAAATTAAAAAATAAACAAGTTAAATTTTATGTATCAAACACAAGAACAAAAATGTCAAAATATGATCTTCACAATATATGGAGAATTTCACATGTTATATACCAATAAGAAATAATCTTTTAAGGGAATGTAGAATATAACAATAATTTAAAATTTGTAAAATGTGACTAGCTCTTGTGTTTATGGCCGACAATTTTATTAATATCCAAAGTTAAATAGAAATTAATAAATATATCCAGCTCCTCTGGGTTTCGATAAAAATATCCCTACCGGCCATTAAATGACCGGTTTTGAATTTTTTTTGCCTACTGGCCATTTAATGGCCGGTACCCTCAATTTTTTTTTTTAGAGACACTATGAAGAGCAAGATACTGAAATCTAACACTAAAAATTCAAATTTTTTGTTTAAATTTTTTGTTAGATTACTTCTTTTGATGTATAATTAGCAAATTTATACTAAAATATGCTGAATTATACTAAATTATGTTAAATTACGCTAAATTATGTTAAATTTCGCTAAAATACGGTAAATTGCGCTAAATTACATATGAATAGGGACGATATTTTCACTGAGAAGGTGAAAAACGACGACGGAACTTCAAACGGCCATAAAACGGCGCTCGAGTGTCCGATTTCAGCAAATGACAACTTTTCGGAAAGCTTGTGAAAATACGCATGTGTCAGTGACCACTATGCTATTTTTCAAAATTCAAAATTGCCAAAAAACAAAGGGAAGAGCCTCAAAACTTGAGTTGAAGTTTCCGATTAAGATTTTCATTTCTATTATTCAATCTAAGTAGCTCAGTAAATTAGTTACATAATGAACTTGTAGAATACTAATTTTTACTATTTTTGAAATTTTTTTACTATTTTTTATGATTCATGAAAGATGGCACAAAATCGGTCTAATTTAGCGTAATTTTGCGTAGTTTAGCGTAATTTATCGTATTTCAGCGTAATTAGCGAAGTTATTGTAATTTAGCGTAATTAATGTAATTTAGTGTAATTCAGCATAATTTAACAAAATTTCAAGTAATTTAGCGTATTTTAGTATAAATATGCTAATTATACATCAAAAGAAGTAATCTAACAAATAATTTAAACAAAAATTCGAATTTTTAGTGTTAGATTTCAGCATCTGGCTCTTCATAGTGTCTCTAAAAAAAAAATTGAGGGTACCGGCCATTAAATGCCAGTAGGCAAAAAATTTCGAAACCGGCCATTTAATGGCCGGTAGGTTATTTTATCGAAACCTAGATGAGCTGGGTATTTTTATTAATTTCTATTACTTGGATATTAATAAAAATGTCGGTGTTTATGGTCATGATTGTCAATAAAATTGTGTCAGGAAATTCATTTCATATAAAAAAATTCTTTATTAAGTCATGTTAATAATCACTCAGTCCACCAATATCACGATGCCACGTCACCCTCCAGAACCAAATCCTAGCATTGCTAGCGGTCTTTACATCCCTTTCATATGCTAATCAAAAGTTATCCCAATTAAAAAAAAAAAATTGTAGATATGTCATTTCAATGGATCCTTATATCATATGGGTCATCTATCAAGGTTAATTATATTATATTATATTGCTAAAATGATCAAACCATTTTATTAGTGACCAAACAATTTTGAATTCGATCAAAATGTACACATTGTGTCATATTGAATAAGCACATTTCAAAACTTCAATGGCATTAGAAAATTAAGAGATAATGAATTTTTTTTTAAGGAATTAACAATTTAAGATTCATAAAAATTGTGGATGGAAAGGCTATAACAAACCTGCCAAGAACCTTAGATAGAGCGGCGATTCTGGAACGCGTTCGAGTCCGGTGCCGTCGGTTGGGTGCCGCATGTACACCATGTAAGGTTTCACCTCTTGAGTCGTTGTAATAGGTAGTGCAATGAAAAAAACCAGAGTAGATACAAAGAATGTAAAGGGGAAGAGATGTGTTCTTCATGTCTTTCTTGTTTGTTTTCAGAATATGTATATATTCTT
>JAJGRW010000724.1:277072-587225 GCA_025461045.1 Carex parvula
ATACAAAAAGTTGAGGGACTTACATGCAAAAGGAGAAGTGAAAATCTAGAGAAAGAGAGAAAGAGAGGAGAGAGAGGGAGAGAAAATTTGAAATGAATGTGGTAAAAAACGGGAGGGGTACCCTCCAATATATAGGCAATATCAAACCGCCCCACTGGGGGGCGGTTTGGTCTTGAGCTGACCGCCTCACTGAGGGGCGGTTTGGTATTGGGAGTTGACCGCCCCAATGTGAGGCGGTTAGATTATTTGTAAAATTATTTCAGTGTGAAGGATACATTTGCTATTTTTTATTACAGTCGAAGGAAATAACTATATAACTTTCTATTCCACTTTATTGTATTTCGTTATCACTGTTCTTAGTACATTTAATTCCAATTATGTTCGGCAATTTTCTTTTTCATTCAATACCACCACCAGAAAAAAATGAAGCACGATCAGAAACATTATTTTATCCACCATTATCTGATTTTTTTACATATTTAATGGGGATGGGAAGGGAAATTGAAGTTCCCATTAAATTATAAAAAAATGTTAAATTGGCTTGATTTCTAAATTTAGCATTAGATTTAAGAATTTTTCTTCAATCTCTATTGATTGAAATTAATACTTGAAGGAACTTGTGATTCTCAGACTTAGAATCAGAATTGGATTTTGAGCGAATTTATTGATCAGAAGCACTGAATAAAGTGAAGAGCAAAATACTTGACAAAAATTAATCGTGAAAAAGGAGGATTGTGGAATCATACGATGAAAATGCATCATTGGTTAAAAAAAAAAAATGCATCATTGCTCACCTTTTTTTTTCATGTCCCTCTAATAGAGGTAGACCGTAGACGACCTCTTTTCTTCATGATTCTATTTTCTCTTATTTTATTTGGGTAATATAAGATTCTAAATTTTTTTAGTTTGTGATAAGTAGACTTCTGAATTCGTAATTTGATTATAATTCCTCTGAACTATATTATCCATAATAATGACTCCAACACTATAGTAAAATAATCAAAAGACCTTCAAATATTTATATTATGATACTTATTTGATATGTAATTATTTATTTACAAAAAATATTTGAAAAATGTATGCACTTAAATTACATATTCATAATATAAAATATTCGCTATTTCATTTTTATTTTTTTCGTTTTGTATATTTTATTTTACGTTTTACAGGAGTGGTATAGTTTCATAATAATAAAATTGTCAGGACTTTTTATTTTTCTATGGAAAATATCAAATAATATAAAAAATATTATAAATTAACATTTTAAGTTGTAAAAGAAATTGAATAAACATATTTGGAAAAAATAAAAAAATAATTGATCGAGATATTATGGTCATTTGACATTGAGAAACTAGAGTCCGACAATAGTCAATATGCTTCCGATAACCTTTCAACTCATATGCTTCTGGTCCAAAATTTATCGGACCAACTTCAAACAACAAATTCAAACAGCTCAAATTTTCTTTTTTATGAAAGCTTCGTTTACATATAAAACAATTATTTTTTTTGAATTCGTTTAGTATTAATTCAAGCGGTCAAAAAATGAAGATTTTTATGCGCATCTTAATACATTATTTTTTTCTGAAAAAACTTGACTTGATACTAAATGAATTAAAATATATTTTTTTTATATGTAAACAAAGTTTCCGTAGAGGAGATCAGTTTGAATTCGTCTTCGTCGTTTGAAGCTGGTTAGATAAGTTTTGGACCGAAAACATATAGGCTAAAATGCTACCAAAAACGTATTAGCCAGATAATCATCACAAATGATAACGTTCGTGATTGTCAAAATAAAAAATTTGAGTTCTATTTGTTACAAACTAAAAGTTCTAAGCTATTCATATTACCTTTTGTTTGTCGCTTGTTTTCTCCTTGGTCTCCATCTTGCAAATCCTAATCAGAATTTAATGACATCGTATGATAAATTGACTTCCTCTCTCATTTTTTCTACAACTTTCGTTTTCTCCTTTGACCCGCGTAGCAAAAATCTTTAATCGAAGTTTTATAATATGTTTTTTTCGGATATTAAATAAAATATTCTTCTTCTAAAAATATTAATAAAATATCTTTGCAGGCTCTAATTTTCTCCTCCTTCCTCCTCTCTTTTATCTATTTCCTTCCCAGCCTTTCTCATTTCTCCTCCCTCTGCTGCCAATATTTTTTGCACAAAGTTTGACGGATCAACAACATTTTGAATTTTTTTTTACTCGACGGTATTATTTTGTTGTTTTGATGTATGGCATGCCATAATCTATTCTAATTTATATTCCAACTTGTAATATGAAACATTGCTAATTTTTCAAGTAATGATAATGCATGAACAACTTCTCTTATACTGTATTTGGATGCAGTACATCTTCCAACCGTTGGGACAAGTATACTGTT
Organism: Carex parvula; assembly: GCA_025461045.1. Classification (NCBI taxonomy): domain Eukaryota; kingdom Viridiplantae; phylum Streptophyta; class Magnoliopsida; order Poales; family Cyperaceae; genus Carex; species Carex parvula. The sequence goes on from JAJGRW010000724.1 coordinate 279,458, forward strand.
TCTTGTCGGCTAAATTTGGTGGAAAATATTGGCAGTAGGGGAAGATAAAGAAAAAAAGGGAATAAATAGGAGAGAGGAGTGAGGGAGAAGAGGGAAAAATTGGAGCCATAGAGACATTTTGTTAATAATTTTGTTTGGGAGTTGGTTGAGTGCTATGGGTAGTATAGTGACATGTTGTGCTACATTTTCAAAATCTATAAGATATATTTCAAATAACGAATCCAAACCGTTGAAACTAATCTAATTCATAAGTGATGCGTCTATATGCAAAGTTTATGACAATCAATCTTTGGTCTAGTGGCAAATACACATGACTCCTATGTGGGAGGTCATGAGTTCAAAACCTACAAAGTGGAGAAATTCTCTGTAATATAAATAGATATTTGAAAGAAACTAGTATGCTAGAGCTTCACTTTTCATTTCAAAAAAATATGTAAAGTTTATAAAATTTTGAATTCATTTAGTACAAAGTTAAAATGTTAAAAATTAAAGATTTATAAATTAAATTTAATGCATTTATTTTTTGTATCACTTTTTATCTACTTAACTAGATACTAAAGGAATTCAAAAATTTATATAGTTAGCATGTAAATATATCTAGTGAGACTCGCGAGATAGATCAATTTCTACGGCATAAATTTATTGTTTGAAACCTATCTGATATATTCAAAGCCATGGCACAAGATATCGTTATACTATCCATGGTACGCTAGTAGGGCTGTAAACGGATGCGGATATCCGCTCCGAATCCGCATATAATCCGTATCCGGGTCTAAACGGATACGGATATTGCAGATACGGATAAGGATACGGATAATTATCAATTATCCACAGAAGATCCGGATACGGATACGGATAGTGAAACCTAAACAAAGAGGATATCCGGATTATCCGGAACCCAATAAATTTTTTCGACCCATTAATTAAAAGAAATTATTTTGCCTTCAAGGGAATTTGAAACCATGTCATGTGAGGTGAGAATCTAAGCAACCAAGTTACAAACCACTACAAACACTATCTTTTGTTACTACTTCTTTATTTTGTTTATATATTATATCAATGGAATGAATATCTTATATCTCCCATCTTTCCAATATTAATATCTTCTCAACTTACAATTATTCATTTATTTTCATATTTAAATTTTATTAATTATTAATTATATCTTAAAGTTCATATAACTCAATATCCGACAATTATCCGTTCTATATTCGTATTCGAATCCGTATCCGTAAATTATCCGCTCTGTATCCGTATCCGTTTAAGGCGGATATGGTTTTAAATTTTGATATCCGTTTACTATCTGTATCCGTATCCGTATCCGTATCCGCTCATTAAAAAGCGGATACGGATTTGGTATTAGCATTATCCGCTCCGAATCCGCTCCGTTTACCCCCCCTAAACGCTAGCCATCTCCTTTTGTTTGATTGTTTTAAAAAATAAAGTATTTTCTAAAATTTCCGGTATCTGAAATATCTTTGACAAATTCATCTCTAATTGAGCAGAGCCTAGAAGTCCGATTATAAACGGGCGGGTGACCAATTAAAGCAATTTGATGTGAAGCCCATTGGACCTCCTTTTCAATATTTTCCGCAACTGTGATTCATAATTATTTCGGATATGAAAGCTACCGTACCGACACAGCAAAATTATCTCGGGTAAGGAGTGTTACCGACTTACCGTAGCCTCACACTCGGATAAATTAATTAGTTACTACTTAATAGTTATTACAGATGAAAATTACCCGCCACAGGAAAACTATTTCAGATTATTTATTTTTTTGATTGAAACCCGTAAGTGATTTCAGATTAAATTGGATCAGACCAAGTACGCGACCAAGAGTCCACATCTGTTGTCATAGTTGTGACGGCAGCAGTGTGCCGTACTCTCAATCCAAATGCAATTTTTTTTTAATTCAAAAGAGAAGGCAAAATTTCTTTTGAAAGAAAATTCATACCCCAATTGAAAGTACCACAACCCTAGATAGCATGAAAAGTAACCTAAACCGTTTAATCTAGTTAACGGATGAGATTCTTCGCTCTCTATCTCTCCGGTTAATTATGTGGGGATTTTAGTTCAGATTCAACCTGTGGTTCTGATTGTGAAATCAAAATCATTATATGATAATTATGATTTATGGAATGCATGCCCAAATTTGCCTTTTGTTGAGTTCGAGCATAGAAGGAACTTGTATTTTATGAACGCTACTGAACTGTTTAGAAGCACATATTTCTTACCAGAAGCCTCACTTGTAAAATGATTCATTTTGATGATTTCATAAGAAATGTTAAAGTTATCAAGTTCTCTAAGTTTACAATTTGCAACATACCATCTATTTATTATGAATTCATCTTTTTGGGATATTCATGACCAGCTTCACCAGATCATGTTGGCTATAGTGGACACAAGTGTAATTAACTCATATATCTCAAACAAGGATTATTAGCTTGATAGCCAGAAAATAGTAAATTTCAACCTCAGTGTAAAAAGGGTAATATAAAATGGAAGCAAGACGTGAACATTTTCAAATTGAAATATCAAGTAGCTTCATCTCTAGTTCACACAAATTACATACAAAAAATTCAATGAACCGAACTGGAAATTGGCTTTGACGTCTAGACTTTAGACTTAGCAACATTGTCAGGATTTGAACTTTGGATAAGCCGGTCCTAATCTTGATTTTACTCGCCCAAGGTGAACCAAGGAAGGAGATCGGATTTGTCCTCAACGCATTGTGAGCACAAATTTGGAGAAAGGAGAGAAAGCGATAGAGAGGGGAGGATCGAGAGAGAGTTGAGAGAGATTAATTTGGAAGGACACATCAATAGAATTATTTTGATCTGCCAAAATCAACTTACACAAGAAAGAAAATCTCAACCCTTGATTAACTTGAACGGATCAGATAAAAAATATGGCACATTGCCGTCATCGTCGAATTCGGATTCCCCAGGTACCTGAGTTACAATAAGTAAATTCAGAACCGTTCTCTTAACTGGCACGAATCTCAAAGAGGACACCTACAGTTGTTATAGGTAGGGGTGGCAAAAAAGCTCGTGGCTCGATCGTGACTCGCACCTAACTCGCTCGCTAACAGCTCGTTCGTTACTGGACCGAGCTGTTAACGAGCCAGCTCGCCACTAGCTCGGTCCAGAATTAACGAGTTCAAGCTAGGACCTAGCTTGCTCGTCAGCTCGCGAGCTAGCTTAGCTAGCATCAATTTGTGAATTTATTTGATTTTGTGTGCATTTTATATTATATAGCTCGGTACAGCTCGGTTCAGTTCGATCCAAAAAGTGTGTAGAATTTATTTTCTTCTTAAAACAAGATCCAACCAAATCCAGCGAGCCAGCTCGGGCTGGCTCGTCACGAGTTCAAGCTGGACTTTTAGCTCGGGTGCCAAAGGTCCAGCTCGCTCGGCAAGAGCTCGGTCCAGAATTAACGAGCTGAGCTAGGGCCTAGCTCGGCCCGAGCCAGCTAGTTGACAGCCCTAGTTATAAGCATAGTGACAAATTAATAGTTCGGATTCGGTTCGGCGAGGTCAAAAATTCGTGATTTGAGTATAATTCGGGAATGATTCGGTACAACAAGGAAGCAAAAAAAAACAAAAAACCCAAAAAACTATAAAAAAAAAAAATTGAAATTTTTTTTTTTCGCTTTTTTATCGCGAATAATTCGTCAACTCGCGTTTTATTTCACGAATAAAACGTATTATACGTTTTTCTGCGTTTTATTCGGAATTCGGTTCGGTAACGTTGAAAAAACGAATTATACCCGAATCTTGTCACTGTGGTTATAGGCACCAGATTAAGTTTAGTTCGGCGCGATTAATCTGACCGTCCGTTTATTTAAATTGCACCTCAGTATCAGACTCGTCATCGTTTGGGAACTCCGCTATCAACTCAAATTTTGAGTTCGGATCTGGACCGTCCGATTAAAATCTGCATGAATTAAAGGGTCCGTAAGTTTTACTTCGTACCGGATTGATCCGGATTCTATCGGACGGTCAAGATCTGAACTCAAATTTTGAGTTACTTTAGGGATCCGGACCCAATCAACAATCCTCCCGCGGTCCGCAGATATTCCCCGAACCCACGTTCTCCCGACTCCACGTGGCACGCCTCTTGCCATCAGCTTCGCAACTCATCCTCTTTCACTCGTTTCTCATTTTCGCACTCAAATCTTCACTGAGGTCCCCATGCAATGCAACCTTCCTTGTTATATAAAACCCTCTTACGATCTCAGATTTTCCCTGTCGAAAATTTTATCCGAAACTCCTCTGATGGCGTCCCTTTCGTCGCGCCTCTCGCCCTCTAGCGCCTCTCTCAATGGGTTCGCGATGGGAAGGAGGCCCTTCGCGCAATCCATGGCAGTTCTCCATACGTGGGGAAAATCACCAAACGGGTCTGCAACTTGTCGGGTCGTCTGTCGGAATTTTGTCTCCCGGTTTCATAGGGATCCACTTCACTGGTCTAAGAGGCTGAGACGTCTGGGTATAGCTTACGCCACTTCTACTGCTGAGCAGAAAATCTATGATTACACCGTAAAGGTATGGCCTTTAATGACAGGGAACGATAAATGATTTTCTGGTATATTTTCTGGAAGATTCACTAAAATTCTATCATTTCTATCATTTTTTATCAATGATGTCACCATATGATATATAGTTAAGTATAGGCATTTTTTTTTATTTTCCATCTTCTTCAAAAGCAATTTTTTTGTCTGTTTTTCTGAAAACATGAATGCAAAAATTAATTACCTATTTTGTTGAACTAAACTGATAAAACTTATCCAGTGCAGCTAACATTTATCAATAATTGCTTTTAGAAATGCCAGGTATGTATAAACATTTTAGCCGGGTTTGTCATGCGTTAGAATATATGGTGTGAGATCGGACAGAAATTGTAATTGTTGTCAGAGAGCTTTCTTTAACCTAACAATTATAAAATAATTGTCCGGTCTAGTGTTGGTACAGTTTTTAACGCGATATTAGATCTAGAATTATCTTTTGCTGATGTTTTGGCCTTAAATGGGTGTAAACATCAGCTATAGGCCAATATAGATAATTTTTACTAAGTGCAATCATTGGCTTGGGCAATTAAATTTTTACTAATTGATCGGACTTATTTTACAACAATTTGGTCTTTTGTTTTCTTTTGTCCTATTAGATAAAAAATATGTAATTTGATTTTCAGTTGGTTCGGTTTAACTTTTTTGCAAATTGAAATAAATCAGTTCGACACTTTGGCTAATTCTTTTTTGTTGAATGGACCAATTAACGCTCCTAAATCCTAATATATACCAGTTCCGTATTGTACCATTTCATACGAATCATACCATACCTTAATTATCACCAATTCTTGTTAACTTCTTTGAACTGGTACAATCCATCTGGTATTAACTCTGTGATACCTGCTTTTAGAAAATTTTGAAGAACCAACTTAACACTCTATTTAATTCCTGTTATAAATGAATACCACTTTTAAGCACCAAATCCTCACGTTTGCAATCAAAATTTTGAATAAGCTACTTGTACTTTTGAAATGTACATCTTGAACTTCTTTTGGCGAAATGATTTATTTCAATCTTTTAGAGCTCAAAGTAAAAGTTCTAAAGAAATGCATTGGGAAATAGTTTGTCGCTCCGTGTAGCGCTAGCTTTTGCATAGTTTTTTTTTCAGTCTTTATAACTTTTACTTTGAGCTCTAAAAGATTGAAATAAATCATTTCACCAAAAAGAAGTTCAAGATGTACATTTCAAAAGTAGCTTGTTCAAAATTTTGATTGCAAACGCGAGGATTTTGGTGCTTAAAAGTGATATTCATTTATAAAAGGAACTAAATAGAGTGTAAAGTAGGTTCTTCAAAATTTTCCAAAACAGGTATCACAGAGTAATACCAGATGGATTGTACCAGTTCAAAGAAGTTAACAGGAATTGATGATAAAGTTAAGGTATGGTATAATTCGTATGAAATGGTACAATACTGAACTGGTATATATTAGGATTTAGGAGCGTTAATTGGTACGGTGTAAAGTAGGTTTTTTTTTTTTTTCAGTTTTGTATATTTATTTGTACGGTGTTTGTTTCCATGCAGGATATTGATGGGAAAGGTGTTCCCCTCAGCAAATTCAAGGGCAAAGTTCTATTGATCGTTAATGTTGCCTCAAGATGGTAAGTTCTATGTGCTATCAACCATTGTTAATTAACTGATTTAGGTTGTTGGGACAAGTTCGCACAATGTTGATATAACAGTTTAAACCCGGAATGTAAATATTTACTTTTATGTTATATCAGGAGACAGAATCTAGGATTTTGTAAATAACTTTTTCTTATCAATATATTTGTTTCTGGTAATTTAACCACTAACCATAAAAAAGAAAACAGTTTAAACCCACAGGAGAAAAGGTAGACTGTACTATTTAAGATAGTTTTGCATCAGTGATGCAAGGGTCTTGAGCCTTCGGTCACAATAATATATATATTTTTTTAAGTTGGCAGGCCAATTGCCTGCCAAGCAATACCAGTCTCTACAATACTTCAAAAAAGATATATACATGTTACCTGTCCGGCTCAACTTACGGTCTTGAACCGTAAGTTGGTTGTCACCATTTTCTCTTTGTATATAAGTGGAGAGTAATAGATATAATCTTATCATACTGAATCCGACCAGTTTGGTATGTTCTATTGCTTAGAGCCTGCTATAAGCCTATTCATTCATAGAACTGTAATAAAAATCTCCCACATGTTAATAATTTTAGGCCCTTTGTTACTTTGGCATCTAGAAATAGAAACTCTTGGACTTTGTTTTTTCTTTTAAGATTTTTTTTTTTTGCATATCTCTGGCTCAAGTATTTCCCTTTTATAACACAGTGGCTTGACGACATCAAATTACACCGAGCTGTCTCATATTTATGAGAAGTACAAGACTCAAGGTAATTTGGTTGTCTATTTTTCCTTCCTCTAACTTTGTTAGTTTTGGTTCTTTCAAAATAAAAAATTAGACTGGTGTCTTTTGTTTTTGTTTTTTTAAATCTTGACAGTGGCTGTCAAGATTCAGTTTGGAATTCAATATTTCCTATGCCGGACTTAAAATTCAATTTTTTTTTTGTTATTATGAATATTATGGATATTAAGTTTTTCCTATGCTGGACATAGAAATTCAGTTTGGAATTTTGACTCAGTGCTGGTAATGTTCTGTTCTGATTTGGTAGTAGCCGGTGCAATCTAGATCTGATAATGACAAGTCATCTGATTGTTTGCAAATTTTTATTTATTTTGTAGGATTTGAGATTCTTGCATTCCCTTGCAACCAATTTGGAGGCCAAGAACCAGGATCCAACTCTGACATTAAGCAGTTTGCTTGCACCAGGTTCAAAGCTGAATTCCCCATCTTTGATAAGGTATACTGGCTTTCAATCTATGTAAATTATAATCAACATATTTGAAAAATTATGTTTGAAGTTTATAGGCATATCCACTTTTGATCGGAAGACTGAACATGCCAATTTGGTACTGGAAGTTACCTTCTTACTTCATTTTCATTCCTCCATGAATTAAAAACCAATAGTACATATGTTAAATTGGACAAGAACCCCAATGCTTCTTCATTAATAAAATTCTCCCAATATAGCATGACAAATATATTCAGTTAAAAGCCATATTTTATTCATGCAGACTTGTTGACACAGTATTAATACGCTGCAAAATTATACAGAAGTTTAGCTCTTGTGGCCAAAGAGGAAATGGTCATAAACTCAAGGATCAAAATGAAAATTCTTTGCAACTGTGTGAAGCACTATTTAATCTAATTTATGGTTTTTTTTTCAAATGGAAAAGAGAAGGTAATGAATAATATATGCACGTGCATTTATAGGTTGATGTAAATGGACCAAATACAGCTCCAGTTTATCAATTTCTGAAATCCAATGCTGGTGGGTTTTTGGGTGATTTAGTAAAGTGGAATTTTGAGAAATTCTTGGTTGATAAGAATGGTAAAGTAGTAGAGAGATATCCACCGACAACTTCACCTTTCCAGATTGAGGTATGTTGTACAATCATTTGCTTATTTCTTATGTCGAATCTACTTTCCAGACCAAAGGGCCTAACCATTTTGCTTAATGCCACATTTCACTACCAGCCATAACTGATATGCTACTGAAATTTAATAAGGCAAAACTTTGAGCAAGAATATGCAACTAAGTTTGGGGCAGAGTTCTCTCAAGTGCTTGATAAATTTCAGGCAAGAATATGCAACCAAGTCTATCTGTAATGAATATTGATATGAGCTGACTTTCTGGAATTATCAAAACCTGATATAGAATTCAAAAACAAACTGTACCCAGAAGCAGACCAAAACTTCAACCTAGACATGGCAGAATACGGGCCAGGCATGGGTCTCTTTCCCAGAAACAGACCGAAACTTCAATGAAATTTGGGGATTTGCAATTAGACTCCATGTTAGCCCATTTAAAGATTAGACTCCATATTAGCCCATTAAAAGCATATAAAAGGAGATCAAAGACTAGATCTTACCAAAATCAATGAAATTTGGGGATTTGCAATTTAGACTGCACGGGTTGACCTGGCCTGACCTGATTCTTTAGCACTTTGGGCAGTTTTTCAATATTTTTTGATCCACCAGTGGCTCAGAGCAAAATATAATTTTTATTGCCACAAACAATAATAAAATAAATGGGATACTATGCATATAAATCTCTTTCATTTCCAATTTTCCATGCTACAATTAGAAATCTGATCTAAATGAACCCAAACCAAAATTGACCTAAGAAATTTATCTCCCAATTTTGGGTGTCGGGTCTTTTGTGCCCAATCTTGCCCAAGTGTTACATTGCCAAATCTTAGATTTCTGGGTCTATTTCGAGTTTGAGAATGTGAGACGTATACTTTGGGAGCCATGCAAATTGACCTCGTGCCTCCTTTTTGTTTTTATCTACAGAAGGATATTCAGAAGCTCCTTGCTGCTTGAGCAGAGAGATTTTCTAGTAGAAGTGTAAATATCATCTGTAAGTATGAGAACAGTAAATTAAGTTTCGTAGCTTATTGATATTTCCTAACTGGCTGTAGTCTGGCATGAAGCAAGTGTATTAGTCCAGTTACATGTCTGTTGTCTCCCATCTTTAACTGTCTAAACTATCCTCTTAGTTTTAATTTTGTTTATTATGTTTAATGTCCTATAATAACAATTTTTTCCTAGTACCATTATTTATAGCCACCACGACCAGATGCAGGCACAGAACCCGGCTTTTGGGTTTTTTAATGTACTGTGCGTGCTATTTGAAAAAGGCAAAATTCGAGAGCACTTTAATTTAGTTTTGAGATGATAATGATAGAGATCCATACAGTACGAAGCTCGTATATTCGTACCTATACGAGAAGTTTAAATCATTGAATTTCTAATAGTGCTGATGAGGCGTGAAAGTGTTTTGATTTTAACTAAAGAAATTCGGACATATGCCTTTCTGTTTGCCTTTTTACAAAAAGATCACCATAGGTCCGCATTTGCTGTCTAATCAGTAATCACCCATATACTTTAAATCATCCCTAGCTCGGATGATTTCTTGGGTAAAAATTTAGGTGGGATATAATTTTGTAATTATTTAGAAGTTCTAAGAGTATCTTTACAATTTTTTATTGTTAGAAGTATAGTTTTAGAGAAATATAATTGCAAAGAGAAGAGATTGTTTGAAAATCTTGATAGTGATTTAAAAAAAAACAAATAAAATTGAAAATTAAAAAGTAAATTTGTAGGTATGTTTTTACATAAATATATAGTGAAACAATAACATTTTATATTAATTTAGTATTGTTTGACTATGCATCACGAATTGTTACTTTTAGACTTGAAATTAATTTTAAACTATTTGAAGTTGAAATATCACTAAATGTTATTTTTTTTATAAACATGATATGTAGATAATATAGATCATGTTTGTAATATAAGGTTGTATAATTAAACTTTATTTTTAACGACTGTAAAGATTATTAAAATAAGAAGTTATTGAATGATCTCTCTCTTCTATAAAATATTTGGACTAGGAGGTAAATGTTTTCATCTACCTAAAAGTGGCTGCCACTGTTTATCTTTGGTTGACCTTTGTGAAAGCTTTTCTGTGGTTTAAGGGCGGAGTCACATTTCCGAACTACGAGAGTTAATCATATTAATTTTTTTTATGGTGAATGAGGATCAATTTTACATGATCGTAACATTTTACTCTAAATCATACTAAAAATCATATATAAATACAAAAGAATTTTAAAAAAATAGAGGTCATTGACCCCCATACTATGAAATTCGTATCCTCTGCATTAACTCATCGTGTGTTAATAGATCTGGACTGTTCGATTGAGATCCGCATTAATATTAATCAAAAGATTCACTTTTGAGTTAATGTGGGGCGTTCCATACTATGTGAATGAATCCGCCTTTGTCTAGGTTGAATATAATCTTCTCCGTATCATATTTTTTGGTTTTAAAATATACGAAGACTTGACGCTAGCGAACTCATGTTACTTTTCAGACAATACACATCTGTTTTATGGAGGTGATAATATAGAATATGTCAACTAATCAGTTATCATTGACCCTTTTGGTTCACAACAACACCAAACTCTCTTTCATTCAATAGTCAATATTAATACGCGGCTATCCGTATTGACAACATACTAGGCACCCTTTAGCACATACTTTTGGTTTTCCAAAATAGGCATCTCCAAACTGTTGTCGTTTTAACTCCATCATATCATAGTACACATATTTTTGTTACTATACTTGGTTGTTTCTTGTTTGTTTCCACATGTATAAGTTTCTAATACTTATAAGCGGTGGGGCTTATTCTAGGCTGAAAGGCTTGGGCCCTCTATTTCTTTACTTTTATTCAGTTGTACTTTTTTGATAGAACAGCTCAAAAGAGAAAGGCTATTGATCCCCAAGTTGTATGATTCTTAATCCGAGAGCTGAAAAGGCTAGTAGTCCTAATTATGAGCTTATTCTTACTTTTAGTTTTAGGATTTAGCTACTTAGGCTTCACACCCATAATCTTACTATGAATATTTCACTGTAGATAATGATCCTTCCTTTTTTTTTTATAGTATAAAAAGGCTCAAGCTCCCCTTTTTCATAAAAAACTTTACATGATATTGAATTTCCAATATACAATTTCTCATGCACAGAAATTATTTTAGTTAGTTGTGATAGACGTTGTTTTAGACTGATTTTTTTATCCTCCAAAAATACAGTCATATTTACTTTCGATAACAATAACTACTCATTTTGTTTGCCAATTCGCAAAATAATCATACCAGTTATGTATTTACAATGTAACTTATAAAGTTGAGATCCAAGTCCTGCACAAAAAATTCTCTACCCAAATCTTGCTATGAAAGAGAACCAGCTTTGGTCTAGTGGCAAAGGCAATGTACTCCGTGTGAGAAATCACAAGTTAGAAATCTAGATGAGAAAATCTCTTGTAGATATTAAATAGTTGGATGGCTTGACCCGTTATTCTTGTTGATGTTCATTTGAGCAACACATTTTTTCCTAAATGGCTGCAAAAATTAACTGAAACGGTGAAATAGGAGACTATGCTAAGATGATGTCTTCATAAAACCCTCAAATCCAAAGATAGCCCTCCTTACATTTGAGCAAATCACTGGCTTGACAGTAAATTTAGCAAATTTGGAGATCTCAATCACTTCAGCAACATCTGATTTTCAGAGGAATGTGCTAAGACAATAAATTGACAAAAGAGAAATTTCTTTTTCATATATTTAGGATAACAGTCTGTGCACCTCCTAAAATACGAACAACTATTCTCTCCATTACTGTAAAAGATTCCCTTCACTTTACGGTTTGAGATTAACTCTCAGCCGCTTTGAGATTCTGGCTAGCGCAGGAGGCAGTATTATTGGACTTTGAGATTCGTGCCAAGTTAAAAAGAACGGTCCAGATTCAGTAATTGTAAAAGATTCTCTATTACGGTACCGGGGAGAATGTGAATTCCTAAAATACTTGGAGGGTAGGAAGTATGGATCTGAAATGTCTAAATCAGACATTACTTTTTTGAAATGGCAATGGCAATGGTGTGATAAGCGACCAAAACTATGATAAGAACTGACTATTGATCCTCACGAATCTCAAAATTATCGGGGTGGATCTTGATACGTATCTAACTGTTCCGACCAGATAGCGAACTGAATTTGTTTGATGCCCATCAAACCACCACCGATTCTCTATTTGAGACCACAAAACGGACAAAAGATTTATTTAGGATTTCCATCAAATGGGAGATGCGTAATGGTGTGCACATTCAATTTTAGAAAGTTGATTGGAGCATGTGAATTATTAAGCACTGAATCAAATACTTAATTCTGAAAGAATTTCTATCCGAACATTCGAATACCTGTCAAACCTTTTTCTTAAGGTTGAAATTTCTTTGATAATGCTTATTTGAAAATCTTACCAATATTTTTTTAAATAAAAGATATTTCAAAAAATATATATTTTTTTTATAGAAATCGGTTGGCTTTATGCATAGGTTGTGTATTAAATTCTATGTATTTGAATATTGTTTGATAGTCTATCAAATATAGTTAAATTTAATTCGTTGTAAGTTTTCAATTCTTTAATGAATGGTAAAATTTGTTTGAAATTCACCATCTTTAAAGTGTATTTATAAATATATAGTTTAGATATATTTTAAAGACTGATTTAGAATTATAAATTATTTTTTACGATTGTCAAAATTATTAAATTATTATATTAATTTAAAATAAATCCAACCCTGTCCAAGGCTATGTAATACTAACCACATTAGTGTCATAATAATTACATTGTAAATCTTTGCAGATCCTTTCCGTGATTTTTATTTTTATCCCAAAAAAAATATATTTTAATATAAATAACCAAGTTTTTAAAATATTTTTATTTTTACCCAAACCGCTAGAAATCCTAGCGGTCCGAATTAAAAATTCGGAACGCTAGGATTTCTAGCGTCCGGAATTTTTAATTCAAACCGCCTAACCCTACCCGTGACTTTCTGTGGTAATACAGTTATCCGATTAATCCGAATAATTAATCACAGAGAGAAGTATATTTATTAGTTAAGATCAAAATTTATCCGATTTTCAAATAAATAATCAGATTAATCGGATTAAACTTATCAACTGAATAGACTATTAAACTATTAAACTTTCAAAATTTATTTAGACTATTAAACAATAATTAATTTTGAAAATCCAAACCGTTCAACATGTTCGAAATATTGAAATGTGCTTGGAGACCAAATTTTACATTTTTTGGAATTTTTTTACTATTTATTAAGCCACTTTTTCAATCGCTGATCCGGTGGTCCAGAAAATTTTACTGTTTTTTACTGTTTACCGTTGGATCAGTGATTGAAAAAGTGGCTTAATAAATAGTAAAAAAATTCCAAAAAATGTAAAATTTGGTCTCCAAGCACATTTCAATATTTCGAACATGTTGAACGGTTCGGATCGGTTGGTTGGATTTTCAAAATGCAAAAAGTAACTCGAAATAAAGAGGGGGTTTTACTTTGCAAAGCACCGTAGAAATTTATTCACTGATAACTTTAATTTATTCACTGATAACTTTAATTTCATTTCTTATTTTATTAAATGGTAATTTTTCACCGATAACCCTAGAAATTTATTCACCGATAACCCTAAAGTTATTTTTATTACAAAGAATTATATTATAAAAACTTATCAATAATATAAAATTTCATTTCTTATTTTATTAAATGGTAATTTTTCACCGATAACCCTAGAAGTTTATTCACCGATAACCCTAAAGTTATTTTTATTACAAAGAATTATATTATAAAAACTTATAAATAATATAAAATTTCATTTATTATTTTATTAAATGGTAATTTTTCACCGATAACCCCAGAAATTTATTCACCGATAACCCTAAAGTTATTTTTATTACAAAGAATTATATTATAAAAACTTATCAATAATATAAAATTTCATTTCTTATTTTATTAAATGGTAATTTTTCACCGATAACCCTAAAGTTATTTTTATTACAAAGAATTATATTATAAAAACTTATCATCGATTTAAAGCACAAGACGATCCTTACTTAATAATAATAATAATAATAATAATAATATAATAATAAGAGTAAGGCTGCGGTGCTTTGCAAAGTAAAACCCTCTCTTTACTTCGGGCTACTTTTTGCATTTTGAAAATCCAACCAACCGATCCGAACCGTTCAACATGTTCTAAATATTGAAATGTGCTTGGAGACCAAATTTTACATTTTTTGGAATTTTTTTACTATTTATTAAGCCACTTTTTCAATTACTGATCCAACGGTAAACAGTAAAAAACAGTAAAATTTTCTGGACCACCGGATCAGCGATTGAAAAAGTGGCTTAATAAATAGTAAAAAAATTCCAAAAAATGTAAAATTTGGTGGCCAAGCACATTTCAATATTTCGAACATGTTGAACGGTTTGGATTTTCAAAATTAATTATTGTTTAATAGTCTAAATAAATTTTGAAAGTTTAATAGTCTATTCCATTGATAAGTTTAATCCGATTAATCTGATTATTTATTTGAAAATCGGATAAATTTTGATCTTAACTAATAAATATACTTCTCTCTGTGATTAATTATTCGGATTAATCGGATAACTGTATTACCACAGAAAGTCACGGGTAGGGTTAGGCGGTTTGAATTAAAAATTCCGGACGCTAGGAATTCTAGCGTTCCGAATTTTTAATTCGGACCGCTAAGATTTCTAGCGGTTTGGGTAAAAATAAAAATATTTTAAAAACCTGGTTATTTATATTAAAATATTTTTTTTTTGGGGTAAAAATAAAAATCACGGGATCCTTTTGACATCCGTAGATATTCTTCAACACAATCAAGAAATTGATGTCAATTGACAAATAGATTAAAAAAGGGAAGCTATGAATGGTCAACTCACGTGAGAATCATGTCTCTATCTGATCTCAACCTTTTTTTTTTTCATATAGGCCTCTGAATGATTTCCTCGATCCAGCTTGTTCTCACTGTATCATCCGACAATCTCCCCAACCCCACCGCCCAAACCCTTCCATGTCATATCGCAAAATCTCATCATAACAAAAAAAAAATTGAAAAGGTAGAAAGCAAAAGAAATAAACAATAGAAGTATCAAATCAGAATTCAGCACTTAATTCTATCCTGGCTTTAAGTAACCCACTTAAGTAACAGATGGGCATTAAATGATTACGTAACAAAGTAGAAAACTAGGTTGCAAACATTAAATCCTGACAAATGATTCCATGATATTTATTGTTTAGAGATTTTGCTACGATGTTTCTTTTTAATACATTAGAAATTAATGAATATTAAATTCAGAATTTGTTAATTTGAATAGATAATTAAATTAGTCATTTTCTTCAACTTTTGGCAACAATATTAATGACATTAATGACAGCAACTGTACGTAGAGATATTTGCTATTGGATTATAACTATGTTTGTTTCTTTATCAATATTTTAGAAGAGAGAAAAAAAATATTCAACGGTTATCATATGATAGTGTAAAAAGCATCGTACAAAATTTATAAAAAGAAACTCCGTCTGCAAATGTGTACCAAAAAATAATAATAAGTATGAAAATTAAGTACAAGTACAATAAAAATTTACTAAACATTATTCACAAGATACATAATTACTAGGTGTTGACATTTCCCTCAAATCAACGGTAAATTAAAAGCTATAGACACTGTCAATATCTCAGCTGATCTTAATTATTTTTAAAGAATACCCGGCCAGTTGCCATGCACCAACCAATGTTAATTAGCATCTACTAATCATCCATTATCTCCTCTAATCAACCCCACACTCCATCAAATCCTCCCTAATTAATCCAACTACACAACTCGACAGAGATCCGCTCTACACGACGTGTACATCATTTAATTCCTCACACAATCTCTAACGTCTCTATTCCAGACGGCAGTTAGGCAGCCACCTTTGTCCTTTTGGATCTCTCTTCCCCCCTTAAAACCATTACCATGTAGCAAACCAGTTGATTCAAACAAACACTCACAATCAATCAAATTAAACCCTCATCAAAATTATGGCCAAGATGGTCAAGATTTTATTCCCCTTTTTCCTATCCATATTCTTTCATTTTAACCACACTGTTGATGCTGAAGCTGAAACCAATGGCACGTCAACCGATCATGCTGCTCTCCTCTCCTTTCGATCCTTCATTACTGCCGATCCAAACAATGCTCTTGGCAACTGGGGCTCAACAAACCATTGCAATTGGACTGGCATCACGTGTCATCATCTACAAAATCGTGTTAGCCAGCTAGTATTAACGGGGCAAGGCCTCGAAGGAAAAATTAATCCGGCAGTGTCGGCACTTTCATTTCTCACTGTGCTAGATTTATCTTCTAACTTCTTCTCCGGATCAATCCCGACTGAGCTCGGGATGCTGCCATGGTTGCAGCAGCTGAGTTTATCTGACAACCTTTTCACTGGCCCCATTCCATCTGAACTAGGGTTTCTTCCTAAGTTGTTTTATCTCGATATGGGCGAAAACATGCTCTCGGGTTTCATTCCAGATACATTATTTTGCAACTCCACTTCCTTGCAATACATCGACCTGTCTAATAACTCACTTACCGGGGAAATTCCTTATCGGACCCAGTGCCGGTTGCCCAACTTGCGGTTCCTCCTCTTGTGGTCCAACTACCTAAGGGGACCAATTCCACAGTCACTATCTAACTCATCAATTCTCCAGTGGATCGATCTGGAATCGAATTATCTCACTGGAGGTCTTCCGTCAAATGTCTTCAACAAACTGCCACTTTTACAGTCCCTCTATCTTTCATATAACAATCTCTCAAGCCCTGACAACCCTGCTAACCTCGGCCCATTTTTTGCCTCCTTGAGAAACAGCTCCAAGCTACAAGAAATCGAACTGGCAGGAAACAATCTTCTTGGGTGGGTCCCACCTCTAATCGGTGAGGTTTCACCGAGCCTTCGCCAACTCCACTTAGAAGATAACCAATTTTCTGGCCCCATTCCTCCAACCATATCATTTCTGGTAAACCTCACTTACCTAAACCTGTCGAACAACAACTTAAATGGGTCGATACCGCCAGATTTATGCAGATTGCAAAAGCTCGAGAGATTGTATCTGATGAACAATAAACTCACTGGAGAAATACCACCAGCTATTGGCAAAATCACTCATCTCGGTCTGGTTGATTTCTCTGGAAACCGTTTATCGGGAACAATACCCAATACATTCGCCAATTTGACGCAACTTAGAAGACTCATGCTGCATGACAACCAACTCTCTGGTGTGATACCTTCAAGCCTGGGAAACTGTGTTAACTTGGAGATTTTGGATCTTTCATATAACAAATTAGCTGGGATCATACCTAACGAATTGGCGGCATTGAGCAGTTTGAAGCTGTACCTCAACCTCTCAAACAATTTTTTAGAAGGCAAAATTCCTCTTGAGCTCAGCAAGATGGAAGATGTTCTTGCAATAGACCTCTCATCAAACGATCTCTTTGGTGCAATCCCACCCCAGCTCGGAAGTTGCGTTGCACTGGAGAATTTAAATTTATCTAGCAACTCTTTCTCAGGCCCGCTTCCGGGCTCAGTAGCTGCTCTTCCTTACCTTCAAGTTCTCGATGTTTCACATAATAGGCTTGTCGGAGCATTGCCGCCTTCTTTACAGGCCTCGGCAACTCTAGAGCAGCTAAATGTCTCCTTTAACAACTTCTCTGGTGCAGTTTCAACTGAAGGTCTTTTTGCAAATCTTAGGGTTGACTCCTTTTTAGGCAACTCAAGGCTATGCGGATCTATACCTGGGTTGCCTAAGTGTAGAACTAAATCTTTATTACATCGGCATACATTCTTGCCGGTTATTGCAACCCTAGCTGGCACTACTTTTGTGCTACTATTTATAGTGTTTTTCATAAGGTCAAGCAGAAAGCCTACCGGGGAAAGCTTCAAAACAAAAACGAAAAGCTTCAATGATATAGATGTAGAAAAGGAGAACGACTACCCTAGGATTACATATCGACAACTGGTGGCGGCAACAAAAGGCTTCTCTGACTCGAGACTTATTGGAGCCGGCCGGTTTGGTCAAGTCTATGAGGGGACTCTACATGACAAAACTAAGATTGCGGTTAAGGTGTTGGATTCAAGAAATGGTGGTGTTGAGATAACTGGAAGCTTCAAGAGAGAATGCCAAGTGCTCAAAAGGACGAGGCACCGAAACCTTATCAGGGTCATCACCACTTGCAGCAAACCAGATTTCAAGGCCCTTGTTCTGCCATTAATGCCAAATGGTAGCCTGGAGACCTACCTCCATCCGCCCAATGCACCAAGCCAGGGATTGTATGTGCACGAGTTACTAAGCATCTTGATTGATGTGGCAGAAGGTATGGCCTATTTGCACCACTATTCTCCCGTAAAGGTTGTGCACTGTGATTTGAAACCAAGCAATGTGCTTCTGGATAATGATATGCGAGCCGTCGTATCTGATTTTGGAATCGCAAGGCTGGTAAGAGAGAGAGGAGATATTGATGAAAACAATTTCTTCGCCGAATCGGCTCCATGCAACTCCATGACCGGTTTATTACAAGGCTCTGTTGGATATATTGCACCAGGTATGTCAAGCCAGGATTTAGTTGCAAACAAAAGTCATATTACTCATATAGTCACATACGTGTTTTTAGTTATTATTATTGTGTCAAACTAATATGTAGTAACTAGTTTTTATTACATGCGCAGAATATGGATTAGGAGGAAACCCTTCAATAAAAGGAGATGTATATAGTTTTGGAGTGCTTCTTCTTGAACTGATCTCTGGCAAAAGGCCGACAGATATTATCTTCCATGAAGGACAAACGCTACAGGATTGGGTGAAAAACCACTACCCGCATGACATCGACGCCATAGTATCAGGGGCTCATTTGCGGGACCCGCAGTTGCTGTCTAACCCAATATATTACAACAAGCAAAAGAGAGATGTCCTGGTTGAATTGGTTGAGCTCGGGCTTGTCTGCACGCAGATTTCGCCAGCAATGCGGCCGACAATGGTGGATGCAGCGCATGAGATCACAGCTTTGAAAGAAGACTTGGAAAAGCAGGGCGGTTTTGAGAGTAGTGATCAGTCTGGATCCACGTTGGATTTCCGTTCTGATTAGATTAATTAATTTGAGCATGCATGATCTTGTTTTGATATGTTATCATGACTCACAGATGTTGTTCTAATTCTTTAAATTGTTAATTCTTTAATGGAGTTACCACTCATATATTGGAAAGGAAGTTGGTTAGGTCAGGTGCTAAGATCTAGTATATCCTAATATCTAATTGATTATTTAAAGAGAGCAGTCATGATTTGTGTACAGCCGCCGGGATTTGGTGGTTGCATACTCTTACATATCAATTCTTCGACACAAAAACTAATAGTTTACTTCTGCCGTATGAATGCAGAATTCAGAGCTGTAAAGTTTTATTAACAGCAACTTGTATCGTATTGTTCAAGAAATATGTACAGACTCTGATAGGGAAAAGCCGAAAAATAATTAAATTTTCTCACATGGCGAAGACCGAAGACTATTACGGTATTACCCAATCACCCATTTGTGCAACTAGTTGAGAAATTGTAGCCCATTTGTTGTAATATCGCCCACACAGTTTTTATTTACACCAACGTAATTGCTTATTATTTAAGACCAATGGAGACCTGGATTGCTACTTTTCTTTTTTGCCAAAGAAAAAGCAGAAATAACTCTGATAATATTTTTTTTATTTTGTTTCGAAAATGTTGTAAAAAAGGAAAATAGTATAGAAAGTTAGCAATAAAAAAAGGCACCATTCAGTAATTATTGCTAGCAAATGGAGTGGCTATTGTCTATAATTGTAACTTTCAAAGAGGTGATGATTGTTAAAACTAGGAAGTGTACGGTTTTCCTGCGGAGGAAAAAAATTCATGTTAAATTGGTCATGTAAGTGGGAACTGCATTCTCATCAATAGATTGGGCCTAATGCCACTTTTCTAAGTGTTACTAATTAAATGCAGCCTTAGCCTAACTCCTGGAGAATAAATTCTCGATGGTTCATCTAAAAGTAACTTGATCAAAGCAAAACAAACTTGAGTGTTTCCAGCCAATTTAAACAAATTTAAAATACTATACCATATAGTTGAACATATTCATTGCCATGTATCAAATAGTACATTTCTTGTTTTTTAGATACGAATTTATCAGAATTATCAATTGTACTAGTGTGAGCTGAGCACATTACACCGAATGCATTATTGCCAAGTGTCACGTAGTTTCCTTGTCCATTTTATATGTGATAATTTATCAATTTTACTTGCGTGGCCACAATACACCAAACGATGTTTTCTGAAGCAAATTATGAAATACACACATCGCACGCATCAGAGCAGTAAAATAATATAGCTCTTATTGTTGCGGAACAAATTCATTTGAAATAAAGTCGATCTCACGAGGAAGCAAAGACTCTCCTGTGATTTAGGAATCGCTGTGCTGCTCAGTTAGCTCAGTTAGGGTCGGCATCGGGCTTCCAGCTAAGAACGACTTGATGAGAGTTAGCGCCTGCTTCGGTCGATGTAGCGGGACCTCATGGCCAGCACCTCTAACAGTGACAAATGTTAGCCCTTTGTATTCTTGGGTCCATCCACCAACCTGTCTCACAAAGAACAATATTTCATTGGCAAAAATTGCAGACATGTCTTAAATAAATTGCAGTTGTCAGCTATTTTGTATAATGTATACTGACCTGAATTTTCTGTTACATATTTGCAAGTCATATGGTCAATAGGGCAAGTTGACAACTATGAAGAAGTTTAGTGTCTTAATAAAATAAATTTCTTGAAGGCTGTTTCTACTGAGGACTAATTCTACGTCTCATCACCTTGAACACGACTCTGTACGAGAGTCTATAACAGGTACGGCCCGCGTGGATTAAAAGAAATCAAATCATTTCCTTAAAAATATAAAGTACAAGCATAAGCTTAATAGATTAAAAGAGTTCTTCATTTGGTGTGCTGCTTGGATTTTATTCCTTAAGGTGGTGTTTGGTTGTGGACTAAAGCTAATGAGACGTAACTTGGTAATTCCAACTTAGACGACCTAAATTATTCATGTTTGGTTGATGCCTAAAGATATACCTTGGCTTAAGTTATTTCTTGTTTGGTAAGAATTTGGTGGTTTAAGGCATGACTTGATATTACAAATTATTTTGTCTTACAAAATTTATAATATCAATAATAAAACTATTCTTCGTATTTTTTTATTTTGATTGAAAAAAATTGTACAAGAAAGTGATATGTACAAATTAAAAATATGTTGGGTCTATAAATAAAAAAAAATTATTTGTAGTACAATTTCAAACCATATTTTATTTAATTATTTTTTAGATTGCATATTTTGTTAATTTAAAAGGTTAAGCTATTTTAAAAAAAATGTTGATTTTATAATTGATGAAGTTACAAGTTTTTTTATGCTTAAATGGAAACAAAATTAATTGCTTATTTTACATTCCTTAAAAAGTTATTGAAAATAATAAAAATAATGAAAAGTTAGGCCTCATACCTAATAAAATTAAACCACCCCGAGAGGTGGGTTAGTTTAGGCCAAGTTAGGCTAGCCTAAAGGTCGGCTTATTCCATCTTAGTCCGGCTCAATTAAATCACATTTGGCGGAATAAGTGAGGCCTAAAGCTCTTATTCCACTATTTAGTGCACAACCAAACATGACCTAATAGAACCACTTAAAATAACAGAGCATATTTCAATCCCATACGCAGAAAAAAAATATTCAGGCAATTTTATTAGAAGTTCATAGAACTTTTTCATCCTTTCAAGATGGATAGGGTTTGTGGCAATACCTGACCGTCAGACTCATACCAAGGATGAAAAGGAGTCACTGTAGGAAGGCTAAGAGCATCCACATTGTACCGTGTTGATGTGACTGGAATAACAGCATCTGCATCCCCACTGAATCAAAAGAGAACATAATATCTGAGTAGGTGATTAAACTGAAATCAATCATAATTACTGATAATATAATTGATTATTTACTGTGAAGGTTAAAATAGGGTGAATGTGCATAATTAGATGCTATAACAAACTAAATGTGGTGATCTGGCACCTGAATATCCATATACGGAGGCCATGCTTTATGAGCTCATGATAGATATGAAGCACAGACCTTTCAGAGTCCAGCCAGTTTTCACCGACCACATTACTGCCGAGAAAAAAAAAAATCAGAAATAATACACTCAATTGGTGAGCACAACAATTCAAATGAATCTTTTACTTTTATCTTATTTTTCCTCATTGCACTAGCACAGTGGCAGCCTGAACCTGCTTATGGCATTAAACTTATATATATTTGATGTCCCACAAACTATTCAAAATAACATTAAAATATTAAATTAAGGGTGCTCAATTGGTTCAGTTATTTTGGTTTTGAGTATCTAAAATTCATTTGGGTTAAAACCATTTGGTTAAATGGATACCAAATAAGCAAAGGTTCTAGTATATTTCATTTTAATCTCACAATATTACACATAAATTATATTAAACCAAATAAACAGTTCAGTTTACAAATATGTTCAGTTCAGTTTACAAATATGTTCAGTTCAGTTCAATTTAAATTTTTGTGCTGAGAAATGGTTTGACTAATTTCTGTTGGTTTGTACCATCTGATTGAATAGGTAGTCCTACATTAATTGTATATTGATGTATATAAACACAGGATATAATGTTAATAATGTGACTGATAACATACCATTACATCTGTTTGAGTTACATGCCAGCTCCTATATAAAATGACTGGGTGGGTACCCTGGTAGGGTTTACCTTTTGAGTGAATCAAATGACTTCATTTTGTGGCTTCATGATGCCTCCATTTTCAGAACTTTAATAACTAAAAGTTTGAAATTAACTATGACAAGAAACCCTTAGATGGGATGTTCTATATCTCTTTTCTACGTGCACACTAAATAATACGACATTTCAATTTTGTTTTGAATAGGCACCAAGAGTTTGTAAAAATATCCAATACAACAACCAACAACAACCAAGCCTTTAGTCCCAAACAAGAGTTTGTAAAAATATCCAATGATGCAAAAAATTCTGGATATTGATTTTTCATGCTCCTGATAATCATTAAAACGAAATCGGAATGCCATAATTTGTATGTTCATGAATAGAAAGTGATGTAGGATTGTAGGTGAGATGTAATGATTTGATGTTGTTACTTCAGTACTAGAGTTTACTATAATGAACTTGTAAATAAGATGGAGGCACGTAAAATGGACAATTTAAATCATTTCGCTCATGGCTCCCCTTTTATTTTCATGATTATGACTTGTGAGATTAGAAGCTCATACCTGCATGTTTCCCACCTTGACGATGCTACAACTGGATTGACATGAAGTGTCTTCTTAACTTCTGGCAGGTTGAAATAAACAATAGAGTGCTTCTCAGTGCATGGGTCATAACTCCCGCCCATTTTTCCAACCTTTTTTCCAAAAGCACACAGTACTTCTCAAATGCTAATTACTTGATTCAAAATATTGTAATGCAACAGTAAAGGTTCTAATTAGTTGTGCAAATTTGTTTATGGTATATAAAAGCTTACATGTAATCTCTTATACAACTTGTTGCGTGACACTGTGGCATTTGCAGGGCAGGAAGGAGTAAAGATGCTATAGGGGTCAATGTTTCCCATCTCTTGGCTAGCAACATCAAGCATATGGTCACACTGGGATGATGCATGAATAAATGATTGGAAATCACAGTATAGGTTAAGAAGCCTGAATGTTTGGTCAGATATCATGCCGGTAGCCCACATAAACTGAAAAATTCCATAGTGGTCATGATAATCATCTGTCAAAGCATTTCCGACCTGCAAAAAGTTGTTTGTTGAAAAGGTTAATATGCACATAGGTTTTTTTCCCTCTTCCAAATATTAAAAGGTGATGAGAAATGCTCAGTGACCACTTAAAAGTTAAAACCGAATCTCTTTTGCATAATTACCATGTAGCCCTTGAGATTGATTGAGTTGCTTCCACCAGACTTTTGAGAGTGAACTATAGCTTGAGCTAGTTGTGGCACATAATGCCCTATCAAAATGTAAAATAACATAAACTTTTACAAATTATATAATTAGATATGGGCAAAAAATTAAAAGGAAATAAAATTAGTTTGTTTATTTACCAGCATAGCTCTCTCCAGTCAAATAAAGTTCACGCCCCTTGAATTGTGGATAACGCTCAAACCACTTCTCCAAAAACACCAAGGAATCCTTGGCTTTAAAAATGAGCAAATTACCATCGTCAATAATTCAACTAAAATTAAACCAAGCAATAGACAGAAATTCAATTAAGAGAAAACAAAAAAGATAATTACTTACCAGTCCTTTTGTCCCCATTGGTTACCAGATCCTTAGAGTTGTTAGAGTAGGAATAACCAACACCCACCGGTGAATCAACGAATAGCAAGTTCGCAACTGAAAAAACAAGAATCAAATATTTAATTATAAAGAGAGCAAGGGTCACAGCCTGTACATTAATTTTGGCACTGTATTGGTTCTATTACACAACATTAATTACTACTCAGATTGTTGGGGCTTCTATTTTTGGTTGTTTTGGAGTTCATCCAGATAATTGCCAGTCAGATGGCAATCCTCATTTTGATCTTATTAATCTGTGGATTAAGCCAGGGTCAAGAGGAATCAAACTATATCAAAAAAATAAAAATGTCAGGAGCCAACAATTTACCTTGATTCCAAGAATGGGGATTGAGGTAGATGCCCTTCCCGTCTGGGTTGATATGAAAGGGGCCCACCTCTTCTGCCAAGCCGAAGGCAACTGATGAGCAGCCAGGTCCTGTCCAAAAGTACAAACAAAAACTAGATCAATAAATAAATCATAATTTACAGTATATTATGAATAGTGGTAGCCTAATCTATACTGGTTGAGTATTTAGGTTTTAATATTATTTTCTTTTCTGTATTTGCTTTTTGGTGCTTAATTGAGTGGTCTTTAGGAAGCCGTGAGTGTTGATTGTTACTTAACATCATTATCCTGTCAGATTGAGTAATTCCACTAGAACAAAGTGAGTTATCTACTGCAACACGTCAAACACTTGCTCGACTGCTTCCTACTAAGCTAGCATTTACACTAAAAAATCCCAAATTTGCCAATATTATGAGAACCAAATCACAATGTACTTCTAGTCAGAACCCATAAAGAAGAAATGAGAATTGAAATCAAGCAAGTTGTGTCTGAATAGGAAATCGAACGTTTTACATTAATATTCTTGTTGGGAGGACAACAATTGAAATTGACTGAAGCTAACACATCAATGTGCATAAACTTCATGCTTTCTACAGCCAAGCCCAGTGTTTAAGCCTCAATTAGCATGAATAAATAGGACTACCAAAAATACTAGAAGAAAGAACAAAAAAAATATAAGATCAATGAACTGAGGTCGAACATCAATCAAACCAAAGGCAGAGAGGGATTTCATACCTCCATTGAGCCAGAGCACAACGGGCTTGGAATCGGGATCCTTTGTAGCCTCGAAGAACCAAAAGAAGAGAGCGCGGCCGCTCTCCTCGTTGACTGTGATGTACCCGGAGTAGTGATTGAAGCTAACATTGAAGGACTGGCCGGGGAGGCTGTTCACTTTGTCGTTGCTCTGTTGCTCGGCTACGGATGGATCAACGGAGGCAGAGAAAGAGACGGCGAAGAGTGAGGCGTGGAGGAGGAGGAGAAAGAGAGGCTGGAGGCGGCTCCTCATTCCCTCCATTGGTTGATGATCGATGGATCAATCGATCTATTTCCTAGAAGCACGCAAGTCAGCGCTGGATTGGGACATTTGGTGAGAACTTTGGATTGGTGGTCTAGATCCAGTTGGGTTCTCCAGTGATCAATGCCGAAGCAACTTTGTGTGGGGCGGAATTGGATTCACAACAGGAACCGACACTACGGTCACTACCGCAGTCCGCAGGATGGAATGGACTGTATAGAAACGTGAATCCTGTGAGCTCCATCTGACAGAATATTCACACTGGGAGGTGCATGCGTACTGTACGCAGACGACTCGATATGGTCCCATTAGGGATTTGGATATTTCATATTTGGATGGAGACCCACAGCAGCGCTGTGGTTGATCATTGCACGACGCGCGGTGCAACGTGCAATGCAGTTATTTCGGAAATCTGCACTTGAAGGGGCACCTTGTGTGAAAGTCCCTGATAAGGCTGAAGCTCTCTTTGATTAATTTCTTGGAACCTCTATCTGTCCACTTCAAAGCAAGGTGTCAAACTATTGACTCAACATCGGCCAAGCCAGGAGAGAAGAGGTATGGAAAATCACACCTGTTCTTTCTTGGTGAAGTGGATCTTTCGTCATTTTTGAGCGAGCAGTTTCCAATTTGAGAGGAATCACAATTGTTCTTGCTTGGTGAAGAGGGTCTTTTCTTAAAATTCGGTGAAAATTGTGGGATAGAATCGAACTTCTAGGGAGTTTCTAGTGCATGGAGTACGATCCCTCAGACAATAGTGATGAATTTTTTTGGCCCTTTTTTATAATTTTTATTTCTTGTGATTTATTCTGGGTCTTTTTATAATTTGAAGTTGCGAGGTTTGTTTGTTGATTTTGATTGATGGAGGCAATTCAAAAACAGTTAAAGTTTTGAAATTAAAACCTGCTTGCAAAGAAAAAATAAAATTGCTCAAGACCATTTGAGTTTAAAAGGTGAGAAATTTAAATCAGAAACAAAGGAAATCAAAAGATTACCAGCAAAATAAAAAAGCCAGCAAATTAGAAAAAAAAAATAGAAAGAAAAACCCGTAAAAAGCAGTAGCAGAAAAATCAGTAGTGCGATCATACTTTTGAGAGGAGAGCGAATGATCTGGAACAAAAATCTTCAGGCGACTCAAGCTGTCACGTTTTGCAGCTCCTTGCTTTCAAAAAGTATTTTTGTTAATAGGAATTCAATCTTTTATCTTTTATCTTCAGGCGACTCAATCTGCCTCTACTATCAAATTTATAATTGGAATTTACTTGTCTTTATTATTTTATTGAGAGATTTAATCATAATTAATTTCAAAATTATTGTGTAATGGACAAATAACAAATAAAAGAAGAAGTTAAATGGTATAATAAATATAACAAAGAGTAGAGAGGTAAATAAGAAATTAAAGAACCTTAGAGATACATGAGAATTGGCAGTTCGGTTTTTATGGTTTTTGTAAAAAAAACAGTAATCATGTTTTTTTTTTAAATTAATTATTTTAATTACTTTTTTAAAAAAAATCCTCTCCGTCGCCTTTAAAATAAATGGATTAATAGTTACATTTTTTTTATATCTTTATGATATAGCATAAATGATGTCTTTTAGTATATTTATTTATTTCGTATTTTTTTTTATAAGATTATATAAGCTATTAGTTATTAACTTGCTGCAGCCGAACATGTCCTAATTGAATTCCGATAATCAGTCATAAAAATTGAGATCCGGTCCGTCCTGTTCAAAATTAGACCAAGTCTGACTCAGCCCGATCAGCTCTAACTATTCAAAATTATTTAAAATAAGCAAATAAGTTTATTCCTAATCATTGAGTTGTTAACAATATAATTCAATATTTATGCTAGAATAGAGTTAAAATGCATCACTTCTTTTGTACTCCAATCATATCTCACATTTTTATTTTTGTTTTCGAAGTTCAAACAGTAATCTGAACTGCTCAACATGATATTCATATTAAAATGTGCTTAGAGAACAACTTTTATATTTTTTTGAACTTTTTTACTATTTTTTTAGATAGGTATAAAATCACTGCTTTTCGACCATTCAAAAACAGTGATTTTGCACATATCTAAAAAAATAGTAAAAAAATTCAAAAAATATAAAATTTGGTCTCTAAGCACATTTTAATATGTCATCATTGTTGGTTATTTTAGATCCTTATGTCATCATTGTTGGTTATTTTATACATATAAGTCCATCGACTCGTCGTATTGATAGAAATTACATAAGAACCCAGAGTCTGGTTAGACTGTCCTTATCCACCCGATTTGAGATCCAATATGTTGTTTTTCTTGGAGAAAAGCAGCACCTAGAGGTGAAAATATATCAAATATGAATACGGATCAGATATTAAATGGATACGGGCCAATATTCGTTTTCCAATATTACTATTTATTAGAAAAATATAAATATTATTGAAAAAGATCAAAGTTTATAATATCTATGATCTATCTAATTATAACGATGAATATTTTTTTTCATAATATATATAGAGTTGGACTATCATGATTTAAAAAGTAAGTGCCCGTTTTACTTTTCTCTCATATTTTTATTTTCAAAACTCAAACTTTCGATCCAAAAAGTTCAATATATTCTTCATATTAAAATGAGCTTGGAGACCAAATTTTACATATTTTGCAATTTTTTTGCTATATTTTAAAGTTTTTTTAAATCGTTGTTTTAAAAATTCTTAAAAACATCAATTTTAAAA
Organism: Carex parvula; assembly: GCA_025461045.1. Classification (NCBI taxonomy): domain Eukaryota; kingdom Viridiplantae; phylum Streptophyta; class Magnoliopsida; order Poales; family Cyperaceae; genus Carex; species Carex parvula. Next base: position 308,038 of record JAJGRW010000724.1, read on the forward strand.
GTTCCTTAAAAAATAGCAAAAAATAATTCCAAAAAATATAAAATTTTGTCTCCGAGCACAAGGAGAACATGTTGAACATTTTGGATCGAATATTTGAGCTTTGAAAATAAAAATATGAGTGGAAAGTAAAATATGCATTTTACTTCCCAAAGCATGATAAACCAACTCGTATAGATATTAAACTATATGGTATTAGAGAAAGTGAAAAAAGAGAAGGAGAGAGATCAAGAGGAAAAAAGAAAAGCAAGATGTTGTTCTTCTGATCCGAAAAGCTTGAGGGGTAGAACATATTATATGTTGTTATGAATAAAATTATTAATGTGGATGCCATAACTCCTAATATTTATTTCTCCACTACCCCACTACTATTGAAATTCATATTCCACTACTATTGAAATTTATTTTTCCATTTATTACTGTAATTAATTTAGATGACTTTTCGTTCACAATTTGTGGCCTATAAATAGAGACATTGTAATCTTGTATAGTACATATGAGAAATATATGAATAAAAAGATTGTCATCTATCTTGTTTATTGTTTGTTTATCTTTATTTTATAACACGTTATCAGCAGAGCTCTACTAGTTGAAGATTTGAGGTAACTTTAATATCTTTTATTTTAATATCATTTAAATAAGTGATACTCCTTAGTAATTGCTAAAATGAAATAAGTTATCAATTTATTTACATTTATTTTAAGATGTTTAGTATGGTTCATATAATTTTATATGAAGTGTAAATTTTTTTTAATAATTTAATTTCCAGAAGAAGATTTAAAAAAAATTCTTTAAAAGAAAATTTATATGATGTACAAATATTATATAGTGGTTCATATTTTTTTTCTTCAATAACTTAATCTTCTCGAAGAAGATTTCAAGAAAATTTATATGATAATCATATTAATTTTATTTTCAATAATTTAATCTTCTTGAAGAAGATTTCAAGAAATATAATTTGTTCAAGAAAATTTTAAGAAATTTTCCTGAAAAAATTCCAAAAAAATTTGCATGATGTGCAAATTTTACATGGTGTTTATATTATTATTTTTCAATAATTTAATTCTCCCGAAGAAAATTTCAAAAATTTCAGTTTCGAATCTGGAACCTGATCCTAACTGTAGGATCTAAGTTAGATGGTAACTCTAGAACTCCCTGCTATTTATGCTACTATGAGATTAACATTAGCAGAAAGAAAACCATAAGTTGGATGGTGACTCTGGAACTCCCTGCTATTTATGCTACTATGGGATTAACACTAGCAGAAAGAAAACCACATGTTGCTTGTCTAAGCATAAAATTAATTATTGCTTGGTACCCAAAAGAAAAACCTATTTGCTCCTATGCTCGGATTGAGTGGCCTCTGGACAGCCATCTATGGTGGTTGTATTAAACTTGCCTTTTATTATCTTGTATCGAGGTTGAGGGCAATATTACTTATTTTGAGTAAATTGTTTCTTTGCTTATGGTTGAACAAAAATATCGAGCTGTTGATGAAAAATCATGAATTTCGTCCAATTAGTTATGCTTCATTTTCTGAAGTGAATGTATCAACACATAATAATAATAATAATAATAATAATAATAATAATAATAATAATAATAATAATAATAATAATAACAATAATAATAATTTCTAAACAAACTCGTAGATGTGAACTTGATAATGAAGAAAAGACACATCATTCCACCGGAAGTGGAGAAATAATGAGAAAGAAAATAATGGACATAATAGCAAATAAGAGAATTCATGTTATCATTGTGGATGTTATTGGTCACGTACCTGTCATACACCGAAATATTTTATTGACCTGTATCAAGCATCAATAATAATAAAATAAAAACTAATCTCTTGATTAGTAATGATAGTATCTAAAACAAATAAATTAATAAAAATTTAGTTTATTGAAGTATTATTTATTGTAGAGTCAATTATTATATGAAATCAGATTAGCTCTTGTATAAAACAGAATTGATTGGATATATATTTTATAATTTTCTTACCTTTGTAACTTAGAAATAATTAAGCAATTACGAGGGTTGTGATCCTTATATGATATTCTTAATATGAGTCTTCGGCATTGATTTATTTTCCTTTTATGTTTCAATGAATGTTAATATTTTTTTGGTCAATCATGTTATTAATAATGAAAATATATATTTTGTCGATAGTATAACTCTCGAAATGTATCAGTTTGTTATTTTCCAAAATTTCAAACAAAATCAAATAAAATTCATTCCAGAATCACTTAAATGGAACTGCATTAGGATCCATTGACGGTTACCGAGAATTTATGATTCTTAACCATTAGCTGAATTAATAATTAATTATTCCATGGTATATCATAAAGTTCTGAATTAATAATTACTCATTCTATAGTATATTATAAAGTTGCAATCGGATATAGTTCTCTATACTGCACATAGTATACATTTTAGTTTTTTTTTAATGTCTTTATTGTTCATTTTGGTCATACTCTATTTATTAGTCTGAAATAAAAAAAAATCTCTTATTTAATTATGCAAGAAGTCAATACTAGCACCATTTTGGATAGTATAAAATTGATTGAAGCTCCGGAAAAGAAACATTCTTATTTCATGGAGGAATATATTTATATAAATGATACATTAATTATATTTTTCTAAATTTCAAAGAAATTTGTTAAGTTTTAAGAATATTGACCGAAATGAAAATATTATGTTGTGAAGAAAATGTTGAGTATTTTTATATTACTAGCTTAATCTTAAAAAAAAAATGTATATTGAAAATATTGCATATGTTTTACTCCGGCTTGTATTACAATTGAAGCACATGTTATTGTAAACCAAAAGTTTACGAATAAGAATATGTTTATAGTTTGGCATGCTCGGTTGGGCTATTCCGGATCAATAATGATGCGAAAAATATTACAGAATTAATATGGACATTCATTAAAGAGCCAGAAGATTTTTTAATCTAATGAATTTTTATGTGTTGCTTTCTGATGGACCAAAATGATACTACTACTTTTAAAGATTTATAAACCCTAATTTCTACTTACGTTCAGATCACAAGCGCATAATTACTACCGTGTAGTATATTTGCGGTGTCGATCCACAGGAATAGTGTATTAGATTTTTAACACTTTTCACTAGTCTAGGTTATCGGGGGGTTTTTAAAACATGGTTCAATACCCTAAAGGTTTGATGCGGTGGCGCTAATTGTGCTAAGGTTAAAGTTAAGCAGTAAATAGAGAGCCTCTAGGGTTCAGGTTCTCTCATTCTTAATCATGCAAAGTATAAATTTTGACGTCTCTCTACATTGCATGCGGCACTGTCACTGTCGCATGCGGCCTAGATTGTCCCACAGCTACCCCGCATGCGACACTGTCACTACCCGCAGGGCTTGCTGGGTTCTTGCTCATGCGATTTAAAAGGTTTTCCGATCTTGCGATCGTCTTTTGGGCTACCAAGATTTTAGGTACGTAATTATATTATTTCCCTATACTATCCTGTAGTTGAAATATCCCAAAGACCCTACCTAATCTAGGTGTTTCCTAAAATAATCTAAATGTACAATTTACGCTATCCTGTCAAGGGAGACCGTTGGGTTCTAACCCTAGTCTTTGAACCGATGTCAAGCCTCGTTAGCCGAAGTGCCTATAGTACTTACATGCATTATCCCACTCACACCGGGATGCAATGACTAAACACCTATTGGCAGTGGCGAGGCTACATGTACCCTGGGGTAGGCACTTGCCTACCCCTGAAATTTTTTTTTTTTTTTAGAACCAGGAATAGTTGTTGACTTTGCCTACCCCTGATTGTTGACTTTGCCTACCCCAGAGCCAATGGAATCACCGTATTTGATTTGTGAATTAATTCACTTTGATAATTTGATTGAGCCATTAATTGAAGTCCGAAGCCCATAAGGCCATAACTCAAATTAAAAAAAGAAATCAGAGAAGCCCATAATTCATATCAAAAAATGCGGAGACCATAAGTCCATAACCCCTGACCCCATGTACCCACCGAAATTGGAATTGAATTGAGAGTCGCGAGTTGCCAGTCGCCCAAAGAAAAGAAAGCGGAGCCGCGGAGGTCTGAACTCCGAAGGCCGAAGCAGAACCCTAGCGGGATTTTTGAGTCGCCAGTCGCCAATCGCGCCCTCAATCTCTCATCCACTCGCCGGGGAGCGGAGACCTCGCTGATTACTGGTAGTCTGGTATCAAAAATTGAAGGTATTGTATCTACACTATAGCTGATTAATGGTATAAAAAATTCCACTAGCATTTCTTATTTTCCTTTTGTGATTTTTGTCAATAGTTTAAGGTATGATCAAAAGAACTTCTGACTTCTGAGAATAATACCATGGTAAAAGTACTAAAATTGTATAGCATTAATTGGTACAGTAGAGGTACCTACAGTGCTCGCCTATAGTTTGAATTAATTTTTATAGATTGATTGAATAAGTTTGAATTTTTATAAATTGATGAAGATAGATAGATTGATTGAATATCTTGTTTGAATTGTTTGAATTTCTTTTCAAGTTTGAATTGTTAGAATTGTTTAAATTGCATGAATAGCTAATAGCTTGAATTGTTTAAATGAGGACTAAGCTCATTTTCTTGTTCTCATGTGTATTAATTGGTAAGGTAATTCTAATTTTTTTTCTTTAAATTTGTTAATAGAGAATGAACAGATACTTTAAATTTGTTAATAGAGAACGAACCCGAACCCGAACCCGTTAATTTATTTGAACCCGAATCCAATTTTTGCCTACCCCTAGATCAAACCCTAGCCTCGCCACTGCCTATTGGTATGTGGAGGGTCATTGGCATATAGTAGACAGAACTATGTTTGCAAAATGAAAGGAAAACTCCAATCAACATAAACAAAACATAAACTTATAATAAAACATAATTAAGAATTCGAGTACAACCCTCACCCTAGAGATGAGAAGTTTAGTTTCTCATGGACATGGCAGAATGAAAGGAATAAAATAAAAAGAACATAAATTACAACCCAATCGAGGATGCATGAACCTCTGCCTCCTTAGATGACGCATTTTTCTTCTGCTTGACTTCCGATGGCTACCCTTCTCTCTCTAAGTATTCTCTAACCTAACCTAGTAATGAGAATTGCTAATCTCGATTCTATGGACTTAACATAATTAAACACACACACTAAATCCTATTACAAGAGGGGTATTTATAGTCTTTCTAATATGAGAGATGGAGTAATAGAAGTAGTGGAGGTGGTGGAAACTTATAGTGCACTCTAAATTTGGATAGATGAAGGCAAAAATAGCTATGAAAGCTTGCCGCTGAAGCAATCACGTCCATTCAGAATAATTTTGTCGAAAATAACATCAACGGTGGATGATCTGATTCAAAGGAAATAGTCCACGGATCGTGCGGCATCAGGGTATATCGCATGCGGTATAGAGGAGGCCGCACGGCTTCCTAACTTAGCGGATTTTCTTGTAATTTTGTCATTTTGCATGTTGTGCACTTCGTGAGAGGTGTTGCATGCTCCATGTGATGCTCTAGTTTGGTGTTATCTTCAGAAATCGTCTAAATATGACACTTTTGCTATGTTTTTGGCCTAGATACGCAACTTTCTCAAAAACCTGTCAAAAGGACCTAAAACACATTTACGGTAAATAAATCAGAAAAATGGCTACTTTGCATTTGCTTTTCGCCATTTTCTGAAAGAAAAGATAGTGATTTTCGCTATATGTCTTGGCTTCATCACTTTCATTTCTGAAACGTATACAAGGGACCAATATATCCACCATGTGAACCGTTTATATATTTTATGATTTTAATTGATGTATCAACAAGATGGTCACATGTATGCTTATTATCAACTCGCAACCTGACGTTTGCGAGACTACTTGCTCAATTGATTCAATTAAGAGTAGAATTTTATGATTATCCAATTAAGAATATACGTCTAGACAATGCTGGTGAATTTATTTCTCAAACATTCAATGATTAATGCATATTGAACATCTGGTAGCTTATGTTCACACACAAAATGAGAACATGTTGTTTTACATGGAACAACGCTAATTCAGATCTGGTCAACTAGCATAATAAAACTTCTCCTTTATAATTTGTTTTTTGTCACATACCTAATATTTCTCATATAATAATTTTTGAATGTGCGGTATATATAATTGTTCCACCTAAACACACTAAAATGGGACATCAAAGGAAGTTGGAAATTTATGTTGGATTTAAATATCCATATATAATAGAGTATCTAGAACTATTTGTAGGGTTTTGCTGTACTCTTTGATTAGGTTAAGTATGCGGAAAGATCGTGAAACAAATATTTTACTTTTAACTTAACCCTAGGATTAAAAGAGTTACGTCGGAAACCCAAACGAAGTTTGTTCATTTCCAGTATTTCCCTTGACGTAACAATTTAATCCTACGAGAATCTACTCCATGATTGATTTTCTAAAAACTTAATCTATTTAACAATTAAATAAATTAAGATAACATTTATACCTTGTATGCAAATTTCAATTGAATTGTAGTCGCGTTTCGCAGCACCAGACGTCTGATGCCTCTATCGGTTGTCCACCAGGAATAACCAGAGAGCGGTTATTTCTTTTGCCAGAAATACTATAACCGCCCTATTCGCAAAAACACTATTCACAAAAGGCGAAAATACTATTCACAGTTTCGCAAAAGATGATTCACGATCGACGGCAAAAATACCACGTACTTCGCAAAAACACTATTCACGAATCCCGAGAACACTATTCACCGCAAACACTATTCACGACTCGCAAGATATACGTAATAAAATTACGTATTCTTTCTTTTCTCACGAAAACACTATTTGGGAGAGAAAAACTCGATTCGATTCGATCCGATCTAATTCGGCTCAAATGGAATTCTATATTTTTTCTCTACTCCTACCCCTCTATTTATAGGCTTTGGATATGGCCGAAAATACCAAAATACCCCTATAGGGCGGTTTGAATAGTGACACTGTTCACTATTCATCAAAATGACCAATTTGCCCATGGGGAGGTCGCCACTTGAATAGTGGCCGAACCTTTTTATTTGTTTTCCGTTTTTGGGCTTTGTTTTGGGCTTTGATTTTAATCAATTTAAAATCAATTTTTGGGCTTTGATTTTCATTTCAATTTCGGCCGAAATATTAATTCTCAATTAATATTTTAATCCATTTAATTAATTATATAATTGTTTTGAACAATTAAATTTCTTGCGGTCGTTGTTTCGGTAAATTCATACAACGTGTCGTACACGCTTATAAATTTATTATGTTTACGCTTGTCATCCAAATAACATTTATTTATTAATTATAACATTTATAATTAATCAAATAAATTAATTCTCTGATTACTTTCCTATTGGTGTGACCCGATAGGATCTGTGTTATGTTGGTAAATAGAAATTAAAACTATTTTAACTTCTACAAATCATAAGAGGCACCTGGCAAAACGCATTATGACCATCCAATTACACAGATGATTTTGTACTGTACAATATCACGATCCAGTAAACTATTTACTCGTGTTAATTCTTTTGTCTCATAGCTATCATATCAGTTTCAAGGTAGATGTGTGTCATCCTTGCAAACTTAATCTTTTCTTGATCATGAGTAGATTATCAAATATGATTACTCTTGTAATCATATTGCTAGCAAATAACCTTACTCTATCAAGGGGCCCGGTGATACTATTACTCGTACAGAAATACGAGGGACAATAATACTTTTGGTGAACATCTCTTCCTCAGCATAAGTTATGTATACCGAAGTGCTACCGTTATGGCTACCTTTTACGGACAGCATTAGACAACACTCACACATATACATCTCTTATGTAGGAAAGATGAATACCTCATACTTTAGAAGTTAACACTGAAAGAAAACATCAATGACACGAACACAATTCCATTTAATGTTTCATTCGGGGTCTGTCTAATACCATGTTTCCGAAACATGTATCTATGTGATTAAAATGACATCTCTTGTCTATGGTTTGTAAAATTTAACCATCTTTTAATCTACATACTAACCTTATAGCGGTTAATTAGTGTTCCTGCTAATTACCTCGGTTAGAGACTCTTAAGAGTATATATCATCTATATTATGAACAATTTCAGTCATTAACTCGAAATGATTCATAAATACAATAATACTCAAGGCAACAAAATGACATTTATTAATCATCCAATTCATGAACATATAAAATAAAATTATCCTATGATTGACTTCTAGATTATTACACTAACACTATTGACAGGAGATTTATTCACGGCTAGTTTTGTCTATTGTGATTTTGATGAATTAAAATTCCCAACCTTAGGAGGAGAAAATAATCAGCTGGAAAGATATATTAGTATGAATTATCATTGTCTCATTTTGATCCTCGTACTAAAGAATGTAAATTAAATATTCAAAAGATAATTAATTTGCAAATATTAGCTAACCAATTACCAGATACATTTACAGACTTAAAGAAAGTGACCAAATCACATGTACCAATTGTTAAAGCTCCAATTAAAGTTGATGTCCTTATTGGGCAGACTAATAAAATTATGATACGTATGAAGCGTGGAAGACTAATCGTTTCAAAAGATAAAAATTCTCGAAAAAAAGGAGCAAATAATGAAAATGGCCAAGTCGAGGATATGATAATTTCAAATAAAACTCCAGAAGAGAATCAAATAAGTAATATTGGAGTTCCAGTGGAAACTCAGGTATCTGAAATTCATGAAAATAAAGATATCTCAATAAATTATATCATGAATATAATAAGATGAAACCGAGATGAAATTGATATCAATGATGTTTTTGCATATATTATAGCGCTAAATATAATGAATAATGAGGATCATGACTCGAAGTCTATAAAAGAATGTCGACAAAGATGATTGGTCAAAATGAAAAGGTGCAATTGAGGTAGAGGTAAACTTTCTTGAACAATGAAAAGTTTTTAGGCATGTAGTCCCAATACCTGAAGGTGTAAAACCAATTGGATATAAATGGGTATTTACGTGAAAAACAAAATGTGAAAGGTGAAATTGTAAGATATAAAGTGCGGCTTGTCACCCAAGGTTTTTCACAAAGATCTGAAATTGATTATGAATAAACATACTCACTTGTGGTGGATGCAACAACTTTTCGGTACATAATTAGTTTGGCAGTCCATGAAGGACACGATTTGCGCCTAATGGATGTTGTTATAGCCTATTTATATGGCTCACTTGATTATGATATTTCTATGAAAAAATCTCTGAAGGATTTAAGATGTCTAAAGCATGTAATTTAGGTTCTTGAGAATATTATTCAATTAAACTGAATAAATCTTTATATGGATTAAAGCAATATGGACACATGTGGTATAATCGTCTAAGTGAATATTTATTAAAACATGGATATAAAGATGGTACAATTTGTCCATGTATTTTCATGAAAATATTTAAAAATGAGTTTGTTAAATTGCAGTTTATGTTGATGATTATCATCAGGACTCCGGAAGAGCTTGTTGGTTGTATGCAATCTTCTAAGTATTTTGTTTTACATAATTTGCACATACGTTAGTTGAATTTAACCGTTTACATGATTGAGTGAGTCTGTAGGTTCAAGACCTTAATTGCAAGATTAATATGAAGAACCAAAGATAGGTTCAAGATCTTAATTGCAAAATTAATATGAAGAGAACCAAGGTTCATGAAGATCTTAATTGCAAGACTTATTTGAAGAACCGAAGAAATCAACAATACTTTACGAAGCTATGAATTTATAATAATCAAATAGATAAATAAAGTATATTTGAGAATTGTTGATTTTTGGAGCAACTGTTTGGAACAAACCAAATCATATGAAACATATTAAATCATAAAATTATAGAAAGTTTCAGTTTGGTTTTGTCCATGACGGTTGTACTAACCGTCCTGAACGGACATAGACATTCAAAACTGTTAATATTAATTTAATTATTGCAGAAACTCTAATTTAATATTCATACTGGAACATATCACTTCCATCTGAACGGATCTGGCAAATCTGGAGCCCCCACTATAAAAGGAGTTACCCTACTTCAAATTTGACTAGGCTAGTCGTCTCCCACATTCAAAAAATATTTATTGTGCATTCTTGAAAGCTTTCATTGTTGAGTGAGATTAAACTTCAATATCCTCTCAACATTCTCAAAACCACTCGACTTATCTTCTTAAAGATATAGTTTAGTGTCTATAATTTAGTTCTAGAGCTTTTCCATCATAGCTAGTGTTTCTTGCTTGTAGGGTGTTGGAGGGATTCACTAGTTCGTGCGTTTCCGCTCACATATATCCATAGTGATGATCCTGTTGTGACTCTCTAGCTCGAGCTTCTAGGCTCACCTTATACACGAGTTAGGCCGTGACTTCCCACATTTGTTTGGGCTCACGTGTCATGAGTTATATTATTTCTTTTTAGGTAATAGAAAAGGGGCGCCGACGAGGTTGCTCTACCTCAGAGACGTAAGTATTTTACACCGAACTCCGTGATCATCTTGCGTGTCAAATTTCTCTAACTTTACTCTATTTACTTTTATTTGTACATGCTTGCTTGTTGTTTGTTTGACTTGTTAGTTTAGAGGGTTTAGTGAAAAACATCCAAGAGTCTTTAAGACTCCCTTTTCACCCCCCTCTAGGTGCCGTTAGGGACTACAAAGCTTCCAAAAGTAGTAATTGTTTAAAGAAAAATTTGAAATGAAAGATCTTAGGAGAACGAAATATTTCAATGGTTTTTTGTACATCAAGAAAATTATAGTGTAAGAGTGTTGAAACGATTTTATATGGATAAATCACATCCATAATGCATTCTAATGGTAGTAAGATCATTAGATGTGAGTAAAGACACTTTTAGACCTTGAGAAAATGATGAAAAACTACTTGATCTTGCAGTACCATATCTTAGTTCAATAGAAACACTTATGTATCTTGTTGGACATACAATATATGATATATCATTTGCTGTAAATTTATTAGCAATATATAGTTCTTCTCCAACGCGAAGACATTGGAATGAAATTAAATACATACTTCGCTACCTCTGAGAAATTTTAGCAATATATGAAGCAAGCTGAGAATGTGTTTGGTTAAGATCTGTGATTCAACACATTCGTCAGACATGTGGCTTGTCTTCTGGAAAAATGATCATGACGATCATATATGAAGATAATGCTGCATGTATTGCTCAATTAAAGGAATGATACATTAAAGGAGATAGAACAAAACATATTTCACCAAATTTATTTTTCACACGTGATCTCCAAAAGGATAATGTTGTTAATGTTCAGCAAATTCGTTCAAATAAGAATCTAACATATTTATTCACTAAGACGTTCCCTACTGCAATATTCAAAAAGCTAGTTCGTAATATTAGAGTTCGTCGACTTAAAGGTCTTGATTGATGTTGTCATGAGGGGGAGTCAATATGCACTATATTTTCCTTCACCGTGATTTTTCTCACTGGGTTTTTCTGGTAAAGTTATAGTTGCATATTAAAATAATAATGTACTTTTTTTCCTTCATTAGATTTTTATCTCATAGGGTTTTTCCAAGTAAGATTTTAATGAGGCATATTCTTATGTAATAGACATGCAAGGGGGAGTGTTATGAATAAAATTATTAATGTAGATGTCCATGACTCCTAATATTCATTTCTCCAATACCCCACTATTATTGGAATTCATATTCCACTACTAATGGAATTCATTTTTCTATTTATTATTGTAATTAATTTAAATGACTTTTCATTCACAATTTGTTACCTATAAATAGAGGCATTGTAATTTTGTATTGTTCACATGAGAAATATATGAATGAAGAGATTGCCATCTTTTATATGTTCTTTCTATCTTGTTTATTATTTGTTTATCTTTATTTTATAACATATGTATATATATTACATGAATTTTTGTGTGCTCGACCTTACTCGGCAATACAACAATATGTAACACAATGGTGGATTTAAGTGAAGTGAATGAAGATCAATTGACTCAAATTGTACAATTAATCTCCATTCTCCATAGAAAAATTTTATACGATTGACTTCTATTTATGTTTGATCCATAGTTCGAAAATCTAGCTCCGCTCCTGATGTAATGCATATCTTTTTTAATTATTTTATATTTTTTTTGTAAATTTGTCATGTATATTTATTAAGATGGTATTAAAAACATATAATAATTACATTTACGTATTTACTCATTAATTGTTGTCAAATATCAATATATATTTATTTTAAATAATTACGTACAACTTATATACACAACATATTCAAAAAATAAATCATGAAATGCAATTCAAAATAGAACGGGTTCAAATACCTTATGTCTTTTATATTTTCATCATGTCTCATATTCTCATCTTTTTAAATTTCAAACAGTTAATTCGGATTGCTCAATACAATTTCCATATTAAAATATGTTTGAAGGTCAAGTTTTATATATATATTTTAAATTCTTTACTATTTTTTAGATAGATACAAAATCATAATTTTTCAGAAAATTATGGACCATTCAAAAATAGTGACTTTATAACTATCTAAACTAATAAAACAAGGTTATAAAAAATATAAAATCTGGTGACAAGCATATTTTAATAAGAAAATCATGATGAGTGGTTCGGATATTTGAACTCCGAAAATAGAAATAAAAATACGAGTCCTGATTGATGATTCCAAGATTCGGCCCCACTTCGCAGACAGATCATGCGCGGCCCGCGGATCGCCCGTGGGGCCCAAACCCGAAGGCTATATAAAACCGGAGCCCAAATCATTCCCATCCCCGTTAGCTGCTAGGAGCTCCGCCTTTCGCGACGCAAATAGTTTCTTGAAGGAACCGAATTAACGAAAATACTTCCCGAGAAACAGGTCACTTGTTCTTCTTCCGGAATTTCCGATTCTTGCTTGTTTGATATCTTGATTTAGATCTTTCGGCAATCTCGACAGTCTTCTATTCGTCGACACTTTATATGCAATTGAAAAGGTTACTTTTCTTGAATGTAAGCGTAGCTTCTTGACAAATGATTAATTGAAATTTAAGGGTTTGGAGAGTAATGAAATTCGTACTTTCCTGGAGAAATTGAAAGTTTTAATACGGAGGAAGCGCAAATGCATCCTCCTCCTACAAATCACGTATTGCTCCCGGAAACAGGTGAGTAATGTCCTCATTCAGAGTTTTGTTGAGAATTTAGATTTATTAGGAAATTACTTTTGTTTTGTTATTTAGTTTTGATTCCTTATTTTTAATTTAACCGAGCAGTTAGTCGTCATTTGTATGAAGTGTCAAATTAGAATTTATTAATTTAATTATACATATTGACGATGGTAAATTGGTAACATTGGTTAGTTTTAATTCTCTAGGTTTGTCCTTTTGTGCATTGTTTGTTCTTTGCCTTGATACTATTCTTATACCGACCAAATTTCATAAAACCTCCTCAGTTTATATTGTCCAAGCTGACTTGCTTATTTGTGTTTGTGTTTGTGTCTGTGTGTGCCCGTGCTTACTTTTTACAAAAAAAAAAAAAATTCTCCTCATTTAGTTATTATAATGTGCAAGCATACTTATAAACCAGTTAACTATTCAAAGAAATATACTGATGACCATAGTTGTTCTCAAGATTCCTTGATTTTCGATTATTAGTTCCCAAGGTGACACTGCTCACTCTTGCTCAACATATTTTTGTGACCATAGTTCCTGTCAGTATTATTTTGCATGTTCCATTTGTCATAAATTTAGTTTTGCTATTTCTTGATCTCCTTTTAATGATGAGTATAATTAGCATTTTTATTGCATGGGGGATTGGGATCTCCTTTTGTGTTATTGTTTTCTTTTAAATGTCAACTATATGCATATTTGGAGTTCTAACTCTTAGCTCTCTTGTAGAAAGTGAAACGCCTTCTTCAAGCAATACATCATCTAGGAGTACTCAGAACGTACCAAGCCGCATTGGCCGAGTCATAACTCGTGCTTTTTCAACTATTCTACCTTCTTCCAGCAATCAGCAGTCTAATAGGGCAACTGGAAGCATACCTGCATCTGGCCTCTCCTCAATCCTCTCAAGATCTTCACAGTATGGAACTGTTCAACCAAATATATCTGCTAGGAGAGTTTTTTGCGAGCCAACATCACCTGATGCTCTTTTACATGCATGTCAACCGACATTGGGTGCCAATAATGCCCCTGAAGGTACCTCATCTCAAGTAACAGACAATCAACAATCTGTTCGTAAGGAAACTCTGCCTAATCCCATTTTAAGGAGAAATTTACATACAATTACACCTTCAATTATGGATGCCGGAGTTACTGTCCCTCGAGTTACAAGCAACTATAGCGGGAAGCCTACATTTAGTGCTGGAGCCTCCACTAGTACTAATCCAGCTTTAAGGAACCCAATACCAACCGTCAGTTATCCTCATAAGGACAAAAGAGGTACTTCAACTCGATTAGCGTGGATCCCAGTTGTCCCCTCTCCTGTTTCCAGCAACTCAAAGCCAACCGTCCCATCCTCTGATGGGATCATCACTAGAACAGGTCCTATTTTACGGCCAAATCCTCTTCAACTAAATTCAGCTGGTAAAGTCGCTGGAGTTGTTTCAAGTCGAGCTGCTGGCTACTCCAAATTAAACAACTTCACTAGTGAACAACCGCACCCTCAGAATATGGTTCCTAATGTTTCAGCTAAGAAATCATTGGTCAAGGTTACTGCTTGTGATCCTAAAGGTAGTTACAATTCTGCTATCCTCTTTATTTTGTTTCTTTCATCACACATATGTTATTAGTGTATCGCAAATATATAAAAAATATATTAGCATTTGACAAAATTTCTAAGTATTGTAGGTAAAGCAGTTGCTACAGTTGGGAATCAAGCAACCAAAAGAAAGGCTTTAGAACAATGGATCAAAGATAACTACATAAGCTCTCCAGGTATGTCTTGGCTGTCTGTGGTCTGTAATAGTCATATTGGGTCCTGATAGGCGTAATACTAAGATCTGATTCTAGCTTTTGATGTATTTATTTAATTTTCTTGTTACTTAAGTGTGTAAATTCATTTTCTTCAATGATATTTATTTGGGTGAATGTAGATCAGGATCAGCCTGATTTAGTACCAATTCCATTGGGCGAGAAGTGCCAGCTGTGTGCCATTGATCTTGCATTCCTGCCGTGCAACTCTAGTTCTGGCACCTCTACTGACCCTCCAATATGTGCGATTCTGCCCTGTGGCCATGCCTTGCATGCCTCTTGCTTGGAGCAGGTTTACGGCTCTTCTTTGGAACCTCATTGTTTATCTTGCGCCTGATCACCTGCAAACAACGGCAAATCAAATTAGTCTCATGAAACAATATATGGGGTCTTTGGAGATGTTTTCTGTTTCTTTATTTCTGACTTCTTTATATTTGGAAAAAAGAGTCATAGATAGGCAAGGTAGATATGACTGGGGCAGCTAATTGTTCAGACAATGTAGTTCAGATTAAGTTGTGCTGACAGGGTAGATATAATTAGTTTTTCGAATTTTGTTATCTAACAATTCCATCATGTCCTCTTAAAAGGTGGAATAGATATCTTAAGGTCCAGAATTGATATCTCTCTTTACCAGCGCAGAAGGTTTGTTTGCAGTTTTATTATGTTGATATGTCTTTTTCATTGCAAAATTGATAACTATAAACTATTTATTCCGGTTTGTGTTAAGTTGATTTAACGTCAATGAAAGCATTCAAGGTTTTAACTTTCTCCAACATCACTACATCTGGCATTTATTTGATTAATTTACTGTTGTAATACTGAAGCCATTATCCATCCGATCTATGTTTGTTCAAAGGATAAGAAATATGACCTTTTGGAAAACTGAAGGATTTGCTTGCATTCTCAAAAACTGAAATCTCAAGGCGTAAGCTGCTGATCTTATGTTTCTAAAAAATAAATCTCGGATAATGGAAATCCAGCAAATTCATTGGGCTTTTACTTGGGCTAATGTAGGCTTCAAGTGATTCATAATTAGGAAAGAAATAATCAAATGCTGACTATAGCCCAAGCCCATCATGGTAGCAAAAATATGGGGAGTTATTACAAAGAGTAAATATGACGAATTCCTAGTTTACGGTCTTTGTGCTTCATATGGTTCTAACAGGCCTTTATGCGTCGAATCCGGATATTTAGTAACAAGAGAAATATGAATTCGGATTCGGATAATTTTATTAATATAAAAACAGATTGGATATCTGGTATTATTCAGAACGCAAATCCAAGTACCTAGTCGGACTCTGTCCATAAGTGATTTTTCTAGTAGTCCCAGACTTTTTTATATGCTCCAGAGCAGTTTCTTTCTTGTATTGTAAAGATGTGGGACTAAAAACCCGTTAATATGTAATGTAAACCAGATGCTCCTACCAAGGTTTATGCGAACTTAGATTCTTTTATTATTAAATACCAATTCAGCCGAAGGATTTTGGACCAGTATTTAATGTAACAACTAGTTATTTTTAGACTTTGAAAGTTTTATGAAATGTTGCTATGTTTCTAAGAGTCAGAGGGGGACCCACATAGGCCAGGGGAGGAGGGGCAATTGCCCTCCTTGGATTTTGAAATTTAGTGAAAGAAATAGGCCCAGTTCGTTTCTGCCCCTCCTGGGATTTGCCAATCTCTGGATTTTAAAATTTAGTGAAAGAAATAGGCCCAGTTTGTTTCTGCCTCTCCTGGAAATTAATTTGTCATTTCCTGAACCCATTTACGAGCCTAACCCAATTAAAATTGAAGTCGCTGGGTGCTGGGCCGCTGGTGCTGTTTAATAAAAATAACGGGCTCTCTGTATCGCTGATTGTATAAAAATTGAAGTCGCGTCGCGCTGATTGAAAGATAAAAACGACGAATCCCTCCTAATCTCGCGATCTCTGAATAAAAAAAAAAAAAGCCAAGCTCTCTGTCTCTCTGAGACTAACGCGAAAACAAAATTCTTTGAATCTCACTTCTTACGTTAAATTTCTTTGAATCGCCAAGCCTAAACAACAATCGATTGGCTAGAAAGAGTCTCTTAGACTAATATGCTAAGATTGACTTCACGACATGAGTATTTTTGTCTAAGAGATTGGATCAGATTCCCTTATTAGGTATTGTCAGAAAAGATGTCTATACATTTTAGACGGAGAGAGAGAGAAAATGAAGAGACTAAAAACTTAATATAATTTTTCTATTTCAAAAAATTTCTAATACCTGATTAGCTAATGAGTTTGAACCGATAAACTATTTGAATTTGATTCCTGTCCCTTTCTGACATAAATCCTGCATCTGCCCCTGCTAAGAGTTACTTAATTTTCGCATTTCAGTCCAATAACTCGTAATAACTCAAT
This sequence comes from Carex parvula, assembly GCA_025461045.1. NCBI lineage: Eukaryota > Viridiplantae > Streptophyta > Magnoliopsida > Poales > Cyperaceae > Carex > Carex parvula. The sequence continues at coordinate 325,399 of JAJGRW010000724.1, forward strand.
TATCTGAAATTTAATATGTTATTATTCTTAGAGTTAATATTTGTTGTCATAATAACTAAATTATTCCATCATTATTCATTTTGTATATATATCAGTGGATCATCTGCTTTGTATCCGTATATGTTTAAGGCGAATTTGATTTTCAATTTTGATACTCATTTACTATATGTATTAGTATCCACTCATTGAAAGGCGGATATGAATTTCATATTAACATTATCCGCTCCAAATTTGATCCATCTTCACCCCTAGGTTCTACTCAGATAAAAAAGGAAAAAGAAAACTACACTTAGAGCGTGTTCGGTTGCTTAGGATACTATAGGAAAAAACAAAATATTGACATGTATCCCCATTGCTGTTCGGCAGCTTGGTATTATTCCATTTAAAATCCCAAACAAGTTTCCATTTAAATTTAGTTGCTTATTGACATAATTAAGTTATTTTATAATAATTATTAAAATCAAATTGAATTTAGCTAATAGTTTAAAATTTTAGATTTTTCTTAACTTGTCCGTAGCACGTAAAAATGTATTGTTTTAAAATTATTAATATCTTATTTTTTATTTGTTTATAAATATTTTCTTATTTTATTTTTATTTGTACCCATTTTCTTATTTTATATTATAAAAATATTTATATTTTATATAATAATTAATAAATAATAAATATTGCTATTATTTAATTTATTTTTATTTAATTACATTATTAAAATTTATATTATAAAAATAATTGTATAATATCAATTATTTTAGAAAGAAAAATAAGATTTTTCACAACTAATTTCATGTTACGAACATTCATTTTAGCACATTCTTATAATCAATCATGTACGTACCTGTACCCTAGTTTTTCAAAAGTAGATTCTCATTCTTATCAAATTACATTCCATGTAATCCCGTGACAAACGAACATATCCTAAATGTCTCCTAACTCACCAGCAGTTTAGTTTACAATGATTTGGTCTGATTAATAGATAACATTTTTTTTCTAACTTCTATCACCATTCACCAATAAACAACATAATTATCAATCAGATCCTTTGGCTTAACTCGCTGCACTAGTCACCAATCCACGATGGCCACAAAACATCCAGAGCAAGTAGAATACATGATGAAAGCATCTTGGACGATTCTCCCAATTCTTCTGTAGTTCCGTGAAGAGAACTCTATTATAAAGAAAGACTGCGGGACATTGTAAACGCAACATCAGGCTGCCCGAGCTTTTGCTTTGTGCAGCATGCAAAACCCTAGTGATGATGTCATCGTAACCGCGAAGCAAACTTCACATCGGTCTCCAGTTCTGACAACCGACACGTCCTTTTTTCTTATCACACACCCTTGATTTTTGTGCTGGAGGTCTCCAGTATTGTTTAAACAGCAGAGGGTACTGAATATAACAAGACGACATAGCGTCCAAATGCGTATAAACACTAACAACAATATATGGAATTTATTTCATCTACCTCAAGAAATAACAATTAAGTGGGAGGGAAAGAGAGGTTTTTAAGGGCTCCGATTAATTCGGATAGGCGACAATTTCTCCTTCTCTTTCAAAGTTTCACTCAGCTAACTCTGTAAAGAGAAAGAGAGGACTCTGTTCTACTTCTGGGCACGGATTCGAGTGCTCCCATTGATTTGGCCCGGTGAAATTTTTTTCACTCTCTTTCACTCAATTAATTCTCTTAATCTAGCTCGTTTGGTTAGAAAAGAGATGTGAAATTTCAGTGCTTTCTTGACTCTTGCACTCTTTCCGTCTCACTTGTTCTTTTGATTTTAGCACAGTTACCGAAGAAAACGATTGGAAGAAGGATTTCAAGCTAGAATTTCTCCCTTTATCCATGGATGGGTTCTCTTCTGCCTCGCCTCCTCGGATCTTTTGGAAATCCAGGAAGAGATCAGGTAAATACAGATCAAAACTATCCATATATTTATTTGTACTAAAAATCTTACGGATAAATAGTAAAAAAAAAATCTATCCAGTGGAGAAATTTAGTACAATGGAGAAGTGGAGAAGTTTTGCAAAAAATAATAAAAAAAAATCTATCCACTGTATTGCAGATAATTTACGTTCTTTATTAGATCAAAACTATCCATATACAGTGGAGAAGTTAAATCTTTTTTTTTTTTCCTTGAAAATAATAAAAAAAAAATCTATCAAAACAAATTCGTTCTTTCTTTGGTGGGTGAGGTAATTTATTTTGTTCGTAAAAAGTGAAATGCGAAGTGTGTGGTCTGGGGAGACGGTGTATGACCGGATAAAGCCGGTCGGAAGCTGACAGTCTCTTTCTTTAATGGCTACGAAGTCTGTTAGTTTACCCTCCGTTAGGCACCTCTTACCAACCACCAGTCACCACACACTAACAGGTGAGATGGACGGGTCCGGATCCCCTAAAGTAACCCAATCTTTGGGTTTTGGATGGAGACCGTCCGATTTGAATTCATCGCTCGAGATCGTCTCGGGATTCGAATTCGTCGTCGGGATGTGTGCGCTCACTTCGGGGATGGATTTTCGCAGACTTGAATCGGACAGTGTCGATCGAAAACCCAAAGATTGGGTTACTTCACTGGATCCGAATTCGAGATGGACAGGGGGTGGTCCCACGTGTCAATTACGTGTCAATCCAAGGAAATATTTATAAATTCTAATCATAAGGGGTTTTATTCTATTATGTTATTTCATTTAGCAATTTAAAATTTCCCGATCTTTTCGTATACAGTTACTACAATACTTCAAATTGACAGTATTCACCTCTTTTCAAGTTTGTTAATCAAACTTAATGATTTCAATTTATGCTAACTTCTTTCCCAAAATTTACAGGATCAGTCTGATTTAATTATTTTATGTCCAAACATTTATGGTATGATATTGGTGATTCCAAATTATATAAGAAGTTAGTCGAATTTTCAATCAGCAGTTGAACTCTACAAAACCAACAAATCATCATTTTTAGTGCCCCAACAAATTCAAGCTTCTAACTTCTTGAACTTCAATGCTTGGGGTAGTTTACGTCAAGTATCTTTCTTTTAAATGTCAAACTTCAAAATTATCTATTGATATTCCCTGAATTGATCAACTCAATGCAGAGCTAATATTTATTAGCTTGAGCTGTTGATCACTTGCATGTTACATGTAAATTTTTTTTTTTAATGGGAACTTGTGAGTTAAAACAAATTAAAGAAATAAGAAATATGAATCTCGTTTTACTTAGTTTCCTATCCTTAAAGAAGAAACAATACTAATTTCAAAATAACCATTCTCAACCCAGCCAATGGAAGAGTGGAGGTAGAAACCCTCAACAAAGAGACCTCCAATCCGGACAATGGGAAGATGGCGGACGAACCAATGAGCACAGAGGAAGCAAAACACCAAGCCGAAACAAAGGAGAAAAACCAGGCAGCTGATCCAATGGCCGAGCTATCAGAGAAAAGGAAGTCTCTTTTCGAGCCACTGGAGCCAACCAACCGCAAAAGAGAACGCATCTCAAATGAGGATCTGCTACCACCACCAGACTTTGATACCATTCTGTACCCCAAGGGATGGTTGGCGGGCAAGAAACGCAAGCTCGTTAATGTAGATGTGGTTGAGATCATGCGCCATACTGCTGTTCAAGAGATGAATAGAAAGGTCTATTAATTTGTGATTTTTATTTTTTTATTTGGTTCTCAGTATTGACTATAAAAAATTGAGTAATATATAATCATAAATAAAGCACAAAAGTAACAATGAAGGAGAAGAAATATGGGTTGACAGAGAACTCATCTAGGACTCTCACAGAACAGTTTAGTACTGTGTACCAGTACTTTTGTAAGGTATGAGTTTTTTACCTGCTTTTTTTTTGTAATGTTGTTCATTGAAATTGTTACGATGTACATGCTTAAGAAAGCTTCATGAGTGATTAAATAATCAATCAGCTCAAAAGACGAGCGCAGAGATCTTGTTTATTTTCATCTGATGGGAATGGTATGGTGCAATGACAGGACCGGGAAATAGATGGGCTTAATGAGCAGCTGGATGAAGATGCACGCCTGTTGCAGCATCTCCAAGTGCAACTGGTTGAGGAAAAGAGGAAGCGGGTCGAAGCTGAGAGAGAGAAAGAGGCACTTCAGCAACAGGTCTCTGTTCTGACAAACATGCTGTCTGACAACCCAGCTATGGATGAAGAAGAGTACGAATTCTACAATGAAAACAGTCAGGGGTTGGGTGGGAATGATCATTAGTTGCAACGAATGTGTTGTAAATAAAAAAGAAGGAAAGGTCATAGTGACTCTTTGGGATGTCCTGGTGAATATTAGTAGGCCAAGACAGTATAGGAAATATAGGCATCTCAGATTCACTTTCTTTTTTAATGGTTTGTAGATTTAAGGTCGTGCAATTTAAATTAGGAGGTCGTGTTTGTGTATAATATTTTAGTTAAGGTCTCTGCTGGACAATTTAAGATATGCTGTCTATGACATCTCTGCCATTCGTTTGTTTTTTATGGGCTCAATAATAAGTCAATTGCAATATAAAGAGTCGTTTTGCTTGATTATTATTACACCGTCTTTGTAAAGATTTATATTGCATATGACATTAAGGCTTTTCTGTTATATTTTCTATTATTATAGCACCGTCTTTGTAAAGGTTCTTACCTCCAGATAAATCATCAGTCACATTCTCTCATTGTAAATTGGGGAATCTTTACTGGTAAAGTCTTTAGATGCAGTTAAATACTGCAAAACTTAATTATTTGATCCAACGCTGCTCCCACTTAGCCAACTCTACTAGCGTTCTCATGTAATATTTGTTTTTACCATTCGCATCACCCGCTTTTATATGCCACATAAATCACGAGCACGAATGGAGTCTTTGTAAAGGTTCTTACCTCCAGATAAATCATCAGTCACATTCTCTCATTGTAAATTGGGGAATCTTTACTGGTAAAGTCTTTAGATGCAGTTAAATACTGCAAAACTTAATTATTTGATCCAACGCTGCTCCCACTTAGCCAACTCTACTAGCGTTCTCATGTAATATTTGTTTTTACCATTCGCATCACCCGCTTTTATATGCCACATAAAAGCACGAATGGAGTAACCTACTTCAGCACAAGCAAGAAATATAATAACAGTAAAAGAACAAATGAACAATTTTTTCCTATGATAAAAACCTGAAACAACAACATTAGCTAGCACTAAACCTATTCGTCTTTCCGATATTTACAAGAAAGAAACAAACTAGACACATATAGATCCATTCACAGACAAAGACCAAGTTGGTTTCATTGTCTTTGAGGCAGCAACTTTTACAGCTCCTCTATCAGTTCAGGAAAGATGGCCCGCATTCGGGTCATCATCTCTCATTTTCTGAATCTTCAGAAATGTTGTACAAGAACTGAGGCATAGAAGCAATTCGCGGCAGATGCAACAGAAGATCTCCAAAGGAATCCTTCCTAGACATCCCTGTTGGGTTTTCTTCCTTACTGCCGTTGCCGTCCAGCTTGGTTGTCGGTTTCGAATTGAACTCTTCTTCCCTGTCTGAGTCAGCATCCTCGTCAGAGATGTTTCCATTCACGGGCTGGGTATTGTTCTGCCCCCCAGCATTGTTAGTATCCTTTTGAATGAGACAACAAAGGGAATTGACTCTCGCCATTAGCGATTTCTCATCAGATGCTGCAGTGGCCTGTGTATCACTTAGGAGGTACTGTGCCAGATCCTCTAGCAATTCCTTGGGAGGCATCGAGTTGCCTGGTATGTTGGAGTTGCCAGAGGTCATTTGTTCAGAAATACAGTTACCGAGATGATTCACCAAGTCGTCAACTGACATGGATGCTTTAATGAGTCCCTGCGCATTAAGCTGTTCCCACAAGCTAGGGTTTTTCAACAATTGTTGACCGCTGCTACTAGCACCTTGAGCTACAAAGATCACGGTAGTTATTATAGAGTCAAGTAGTACATCTTAAATGTATAATTTCATGATAATACTAAAATAGTTATTACCTCCACTAGAAGCCTGAGGAGTGCAGTCAGCTAACGTCCCCATAGAATCCATCCCTTCACTCTTAGTTGATATAGATAAAGATGGTGACCCTGGATCAATAAATCCAGAAAACGAGGGTTCCCTTTCATCTAGACTGCTAAAACAGTGGGGTTTCTTCCCCACCAACCGATCATCAAATATAGCACACCTGGGCTCAAAGTAGGGAGACTCCAGTACTATCTCGGGCTGTTGGCTTAATAAATGGAGTCTGGGGTCACACTGCACAAGCTTCTCAAAGTTCTTGCTTAACAACCCCGAAGGGCACTGGAGAAAATGTCTCCTGTAAGCAAAAATTGCAGATGTTATATCAATCATATTTTGTACTGATTTACATAGTCCATCAAAATTAAATTTACCTGTTTATGCTAGCTTGTCCCCCAGTAAAATCAGAAGTAGCTTGCCACAAGGTATGCTTCCTAGGTTGAGGATCAGTCTCTCTGAAGAAAAGTGGTGGCCTCGCCAACTAATCCAAAAGGTAAAAAAATTATACCATGAAAGTTAAAATTCAAATAGTTAAATCAACATGCAAAGAGAATATATAATATTAAAGTTTAACTAACCACTACATCCAAGGTCCCAGGACCATCTTCGGCGCATGTTGCCTTTATGCCAGTAATGTCAGACCATTGGATCTCTATCTTGCTCTTGAGACCACCATCCAAGACTTCCCACACAAGCTTGTGCTTGGCATAGTAACACTTTGCCACCAAATCACCTTCATATCTCGATACACACTGCACAACAAACACAATTGAGTCAATAATGTGATTTGTAAATACAAATGTTTTTCTCCAGGAACTCAATTATTGATCTTACCTCCCAATTTCCAATACGCAATACATTGGCCGGAAAATTTGAAGCTTTAAGCCTCTCATTTGAACTTGAAACAGCACATGATTTTGCTTCCTTCTTTGAAGAATCAGAATTACCTGGGTTTGCTTGAGCTAGTTTCATTTGGATCAGATCTAGCAGAGAAGGGCTTTTTCTCAAGCGTAGGCCTAGTGGACTGGGTTCGTCTAATACATTATTATACATATCCTGAAAACCAAAGTCTTGGAATGTTAGCTTATATAAAAAAGACTCGTACAAATGACTTTAGGATAACACTGGGGACTAACTAAATTGCTAATTCTACATTGGGCTAATAACCACAATCAATATGCTTTCAGTCGAGCGATCAGAGGGGCGAGATATGCATCTTCTTACTATTCAGAACTACAACCAATATGCTTTCAGCTTGTTATTTGTGCCAAGCAATTCCCAATACTAATTTATCTGCTTCATTCAAAGCCTCGGGCCAGTACAGATAATGTATTGGAAACTCTGTTCTTCAAGAAACTATTTGGGACTGTAATCTGTCTGTAATTATATAAGGTGTAGAATTCCAGCTTCCTATCGTAGGTTACAATCAGATTCTCAAACAACAAAAATCCAATGAAAGAGAATTATTCTGAAGATTGTAAAATTTGCTTCAATTTCTGATTAAAGATTATCCATTTCTATAAAAAAAAATTGAAATATGTTTTTAGATCTATGTCCTTTAAAATCTACAACGATTTTATAAATTCAGCGCTGTTGCAACGTGCAAATAAAATCTTCATTTGACGAAGTAGGAAATAACCTAAAAAAGATTCTCAAATCCTCAAAAATTCCTTTATTTCAAAATATAAGAAGACGGATTAGGCAATCACAGAGGAGATCAATCAGGAATTAGAAACCTGTTGCTGGTGCTGATTGGGGGAGGCCGCAAGCTTGGATCGCTTATTAAAGGGGCCATGCTCTTCCTCCAAAGAATCCTCGATCTCCATCTTCACGACCGCTCTAGGGTTTCCATTCGAATCAGGTCGGATCTTGCTCTGATTCGGCATTAGTACCATTTGGAGAAGTCGAATATTTCAATCAAAACCCTAGATCTCGCTACAGATATAGCAATTGAAAAAAACCCTAATACAGAAAGAATTAGAATCCAGACGAATGGGGGAAGGAATCACTGCTCCAAGCCTTGAGAGAGAGAGAGAGAGAATTAGGCATAAAGGTAGAATCTTTGAAGTGGTTTACCCTTTGGGGGCGGAGAAAGACCAATAACTAGCGGTAGTTACTTTTTCTCTCCATTTCTTGTTTGAGGTTGTTGCTATTGGTACGGAGGACCTTATATAGTTGGGGCACTGGAATTGTTCTGTTATTATAAAATGGAGGGAATGTCTGGATTAGGCTAATCGTGTCTCCCAACCGTGCTGGCACACGTGCGAATTCTTGCTTTCCGCGTATACTATTGAAGGGGTACCATTGTCTAGGTTAATTACGGATAATCTGGATAACGGGATAAATTGCTGATTAGACCAGGTCTATACCAATTACAGTGATAAATGTTTAACGGGGTTAAAAGTTTGTGATTCGGAAATTATTCGGGTATAATTCGAAAAAGATTCAGTACCTCAAGGAAACAAAAATAAAAAACAAAAAAATAAAAAAATTCGCATTTTATTCATGAATAGAACGTATAATACGTTTTTTTTTTTGTGTTTTATTCAATATTCAATTCAAAAATGTCAAAAAACAAATTATACACGAATTATTCGCATAATATGATACCAATTTGCGATTTGTTGAAGCATAAATCATCCAAATTACTGGATCCGCGAACCAACCTAATTGCAGAAATTTAGCCCGTCTAACTTTTATTAAAACACTTCAATACGGATACATTTTTTTAATATTTCTTCGCATGAAAATCAAATTTTATGTAGTTAATCATGTTATTTTTATTATATATATAATTTTAAGAACAATATTTGCGCCCCCGAGTCTTCATCTCCGCCTGCGCCGACATTTTATTAATATCCAAAGTTAATTACAAATTAATGGTATTGCCGACTTTTGCCAAAAATATCCAAACCGGTCATAAAATGGCCGGTTTTTTCTTCTTCTTTTTTAGACACTATGAAGAGCAAGATAATGATATCTAACACTGAAAATTTGAATTTTTGTTTAAATTATTTGTTAGATTACTTCTTTTGATGTATAATTAGCATATTTATACTAAAATACGCTAAATTACTTGAAATTATATTGAATTACACTATATTACGTTAAATTACGCTAAATTACATTACATTACGCTAAAATACGGTAAAGTTACATATGAATAGGGACGATATCTTCACTGAAAAGGCGAAAAACGACGACGGAACTTCAAACGACCATAAAATGGCGCTCGAGTGTCCGATTTCAGCAAATGACCACTTTCGAAAGCTTGCGAAAATACGCATGCGTCCGTGCCGGAAATGCTGGATTTCAAAATTCAGAATTGCCAAAAAACAAAGGGAAGATCCTCAAAACTTGAGTTGAAGTTTCCGATTAAGATTTTTTTTTTCTATTATTCAATCTAAGTAGCTCAGTAAATTAGTTACGTAATAAACTTGTAGAATACCAATTTTTACTATTTTCGGAATTCTTTTACTATTTTTTATGATTCATGAAAGATGACACAAAATCGTTCTACTTCCGCGTAATTTTGGGTAGTTTAGCGTAATTTACCGTATTTCAGCATAATTAGTGAAGTTATTGTAATTTAACGTAATTTAGTGTAGTTCAACGTATTTTATTGTAATATAGTGTAATTCAACATAATTTCAATTAATTTAGCGTATTTTAGTATAAATATGCTAATTATAAATCAAAAGAAGTAATCTAACAAATAATTTAAGCAAAAATTCAAATTTTCAGTATTAGATTTCATTATCTTGCTCTTCATAGTGTCTCTAAAAAAAAAAAGAGGAAACCGGCCATAAAATGGTCGGTTTGGACATTTTTGGCAAAAGTCGGGAATCATGGATAAATTTATTAATTTGTAATTAACTTTGGATATTAATAAAAATGTCGGCCGCCTGCGCTCGTAACTAGTTTAACCATTTTGATTTGACTTTCTAATTTTAAATCCCACAACAAACCTTTAAAACCTCGCCCATCAAGCCTTTAAATCTTAAGTCTCTCTTCTCCCTTCTATTATCTCTCCTCCAAAGATGCTTTTAATTTTCCTCCCTCCTCTCCTCTCCACCCCTCTCTGCCCTCATCTTCACCAGTCCGCCTCCACTGTGGTGGAGTACAATGCGATAGTAAGAGGGAGATGCAATGAGAAAGATCGGAGGAGACGAGAATGATCCGATATTTGGAGGGAGATGCAACGAGAAATATCGAAGAAGACGAGAAAGATCCAAGATTTAGAGGGAGATCCAAGTTTGCCCCTTCATTATAAGCTTCGCAACACAAGAAGACAGAGATTTAAAGACTTGACACAAGTAATTAAAGGGTTGTAAATAGAGATTTAAAGACTTGAGAAACAAAATTTAAAGTGCTTACAAATATTTACTATTAAATTTTTTTGATAAGTTACATGTAAGGTTTAAAAACTTGACATTTAAAGAGTTGTAGACAAAAGTTTAAAGTATTGCGAAGCAAAATTAAAATAAAAAATTAAAATTGATAAGTTAAGAGTTGTAAACAGAAGTTTAAAGGCTTGGCACAAGTATTTTTAAAGGGTTGTAAACATATGTTTAAAGACTCCTGAAAAAACATAATAAAATGCTAAGTTAATGGTTTATAGACAGAGGTTTAAAGGCTTGACAAGAGTTCTTTAAAAGATTGTAGACAGAGATTTAAAGGCTTAAAAAGTTAAAGTGTTGATGGACTTTTGCTGTAAAAAAAATCAACGACACAAAAATAATTCAAAAGTACTTCATGAATCTCATTTGAAAGAGGAAATTGAGTAGAAAACGTTCGTATTTTTATATTCGGAAAATTCGTCACAGATAATCGGGAAAATGAATAAGAATGATCGGAGAAAAAAAATGTGGGTGAAAGAGATCTTTTTTTTTTTACTTGAAGGCAAAAGTACTTAGAAATTGAACTACCCATATTTCAGAATTTAAAAGACTTGTAGACAGAGTTTTAAATAGTTGCGAGTCACGTTTTAAAGAGTTGTAAACAGAATTTGAAAGGCTTGGACATGAATGGGCGCCGAAATTCTAAAAGGTCGGAGGACTCAGGGGGGAGGAGAGCGCGAACGGAAATTTGTTTGAGAGACAATTATCAGACTCTACTTTAATGTGTCAACAGAAATATTTATTTATTCTAAAAATATTACTACATGTAAAATATTCCATACAAAATTATCTCATTTAGAAATTTAACTTTTTTCTAATAAATTTTCATCAACAAGATATAATTTGAAAACACCAATAGTAAAAAAAAAAAGCATACCGACTTCGATAGGAGCATACTTATAAACCAAATATTTAATTTTGAAGATAACTAGGACCCATCAGATCCACGCTGCTCTCTGTCATTTAAAGTTGAGATCATATAGCCCGACATTATTATTAATATCCAAAGTTAATACAAATTAATTAATATATCCAGATCGAAGTTATAAAAATACTTGTATCGGTCATTTTCTGGCCGGTATTCAATTTAATCCATTACCGGCCAAAAAATAGCCGGTATCCAAAATTTTTTTTATACAGTACCGGCCAAAAAATAGCCGGTATCCAAAAAAAATTTTATACAGTACCGGCCATTTTTTGGCCGGTACTTAATTTTTTTTTTTTTTTTTAGGATGGGCATAGCATAGTTGGCTAGAAGAAAAAGTTGTAGGAAACTCGGATTGAAGTTGCACTCGGTTTGGCTAAGATCAAACAAATGCATTTGGTTAGATGCATGTATTACATCGGTTGCATATATCGGTGCATCATCGATATTTTATTAGCCGGGTAGTGCTAAAAAAACATTGGTGCGTCGCTAATGGTTTTGTAATGAAACATCGATGTTTAATTAGACTTACATTGGCAATTAAGCAGGGTAGTACTAAAGAAACATCGGTGTGTCGCTGATGTTTTTGCAATGAAACATCGATGCACTTCTGCCGTCATTAGACCGTGCATAAAGCATCGGTACTCAATTTTAGGTTATTGTCAAATTAAATTCACTAGCCGCATGCGAACATAAACTTTAGTGTCATACGACACTGTTAAAAACATCGATGATGCACCGATACATCATACATGCAACCGATATAATACATTGAGTGCACCGATAAATGCAACCGATGATGCACCGATAAATGCATTTGTTTGATCTTAGCCAAACCGAGTGCAAACTTCAATCCGAGTTTTCTACAACTTTTTCTTCTAGCCAACTATGCTATGCCCATCCTAAAATATATATATATATATATAGATAGATAGATAGATAGATAGATAGATAGATAGATAGATAGATGGGCTATTGTGCTTTGCAAAGTAAAACCCCCCTCTTTACTTCGGACCATATTTTTCATTTTGAAAATTCAAACAACCGATCCGAACCGTTCAACATGTTCTAAATATTGAAATGTTGCTTGGAGACTAAATTTTATATTTTTTGGAATTTTTTTACTATTTATTAAGCCACTTTGAAAATCGCTGATCCGGTGGTCCAGAAATTTTTATTGTTTTTTTACTGTTCACAGTGGATCAGTGATTTTCAAAGTGGCTTAATAAATAGTAAAAAATTCCAAGAAATGTAAAATTTAGTCTCCAAGCACATTTCAATATTTAGAACATATTGAACGGTTTGGATCGGTTGTTTGGATTTTCAAAATGAAAAATATGACCCGAAGTAAAGAGGGAGTTTTACTTTGCAAAGCACAATAGCCCATCTCTCTCTCTCTATATATATATATATTAAATACCGGCCAGAAAATATTCGGTACGAATATTTTTATAATATCCCAGCGCATCTGAATATATTAATTAATTTCTATTAAACTTTAGATATTAATAAAAATGTCGGTCATATAGCATATGACCACTATCTAAAATTATAAATTTTAGAGTAATTATAGAGTCCCCCAGCCTCAATCCCCTATCTGTCCCCCGATCTCCCGACATTTTTATTAATATCCAAAGTTTAATACAAATTATTATTTATGCCCAGAATTCAGGCCAATATCGAAATATACTCAAGCCGGTCAGTTCTGGCCGGCTTAGTCCTTTTTTTTTTAACCCGCATTACTTTTTATTTAACTTTGGATATTAATAAAAATGTCGGTTTAATCTTGATGAGTTTATTTTTGCTGTTTAACACACTTATGCAATTGTTTTAAATATTTTTCTGTTTATTTTTTATGTTGTGCTACTATTTTAATGTTGTAATATTTTCTGTTTAGCATTATCATAATAATTTATTTTATCTGTAAAATATAAAAATAGTACCATAAAAGCACACGTACAAAAGAACCGAAATATGGGATAATCCAAATATACCAAACATAAATAGTATACCAAATATAAATAGTACAAAACTAGTAAAAAAAATCTAAAACGGAGAGGGGGACCATCGCTGAGGTGGTACTCCGGTGTACGCCCGGCGTACGCCCGGCCAGGCTCCGTCTCTCTCAGCCTCATCTGGGGCATCGGCAGACCTGAGTATTTGCTCGGCAGTATCCCATATGGCATCGCCCGTGGAGACTGGCTGTACTGGCGGAGGTGTACTGAAGATAGATGCGGCGAACTCAGTCCCAAAGGCAGGCTGAGTATGAGACCCGCTACTACTAGCCTCTCCATCATGCGGCATCTATGTGCCATATCGGGGTACCCTCGGTGCCGAGCTGAACTCATCATCGAATATCCCGTAGTCCTGGAGACTGTACGAGAGGGACTCCATATCAGAAGTATCGATCCCCGCAGGCGGTGGCTGTGGCGGCATCTCTGCCGGACTCTGCATATACACATAAATTATTAAATTTGATATGAATGAAGACATTTATTAAAACCTGACAGATACTGAAGTATGACTACCTGAGTCTGCACCGGATCTCATCGTACCATGCTGTCCACCCAATATTGGACAATACCCAACGATGGTAGTCCCACTCTGGATGTGAATCGGGGGAAGATGGCATATCATCTAGCAGAACTGGGCTCTGGTCGGGCTCGGTCGGATTTATCTCACGCCAGTTGATGTTCTCTCCGGCGTCTCGCAGCATACCGATGATCTTTCCACCGTGTCCTGCATTCTCAACCACATTCGCATTCTTCTTGAGGACGCGGTACCCAAGCCGTCTCCAGTTCTTCTTTCCCAACATGGCGATCCCATGCCTGCATTCCTTGATCGCGGCCAGAAGCTGAAAAAAATTTGGCATGTCAGATCAAACCTTGATGAACTACTAAGTTAGAGAAAAACTATGTAGTGTTAGGTGCATTACCTGGCGAGCCCAAGAACGGCCGTTGGGATGATAACCATCATCGGTTTTGATCCTATCGCGTAGATGGGCACCGTAATCGCCCTGCAGATAGACACTCGCCATGCAGACCTGCGTGTACCAAACATCGTACCTCAACTGGGGATCCCCCTGGGTCTGCTGAATCGCATCTGGCTCGTGATAGAAGTCCAGATACTGAGGATCCTGGGCCGTCCCGTAGTATGCATCGAAATGGGTGCTCCAGTTCTTATCCAGTCGCCCTCGGTGGTTTATCCTGTAAGGAAGACGTTAGTTTCAATACAAAGCTATCAAGTAATATGATTTATTTGACAATAAATACAATAGACTACGACTTACCTGTGCAGGTCTCTGTGCGTGGACATCGGCAAAGATGGGTCTGCAGGAATCAACGCCGATCGTCCAAACTGGCGGAGTACTGGTGCTCCACTATCCAGAAGTATATGAGTGGACCTCGGTAGAACCACATCGCCCGCTCCTGCTCGTCACCCACACTGCCCGGCAAGAGGTGCAGGCAAACTCTGAAGCTCTGACCTGACTGGCCTGATCCCAACGGTAGCACCGTGGGTCCGATCCAAGTAGTGGTGGAAACCGTGCCACTTCTTGGCGTATGCCGGGCATCTAAACACATTCGGCTCTCCCCAAACCGGCACCTCATTGGGGATAGGACGGCCCACCGGTAGCCGTGACCACGACCAGTGCTGAAGTAGGAGTACCGGCCCGTACATCTGCTTCGCATTCGGCTGCATTTTCAAGAACATTACACGTCAGTGTATTTTGATAGATTGATTGATTAAATAATTTACACTAAAATAAGAGTTGGTGACTTACCTCACTACTACGGCACAGGTGGGAGTACAGATACGCCAGGACAGCCCCACCCCAGTTGTACGTCGACAGCCGCTCAAGGTCCATCAGCAACGGGAGATACATCAACAGCATCTGGTCACCGCTGGAATCAGGAAACATGGCAGAACCAAAAAGGTCCATCACGTAGCCCCGTGTATATCTGCAATACAAAACATATAAAAATTATAATAGAATCGTCGTATTACAAATTGATTAGTATAAACAAGTTATAAAATTTACCTCTGAATCTCCAGCTCGGTGGAATCTGCCGAGAGACCCGTGCTGAAGTGCTGCCGTAACCTCGTCATCCGCACATGGAACTTCGACCTCCCATGGTCCCCAATGATATGGGAAGGCTCAGCTCCCAACAACTCCTCGACATAACCTACGAATCTGGTGCTGTCAGAGACGCCGCCGACGGGTGTGCCACGAATAGGCAAACCTCAAAGAGCACTCACATCTTGGAGAGTCACTGTCATCTCTCCGAATGGCATGTGAAACGTGTGCGTCTCGGGCGCCATCGCTCCACCAGTCCAGCGATGAGAGATGCATTGATGATGCTTCTCTCTGTCCGCACGATGTCCACAACCTGGTAGAGACCCAGGTTGACGAGGTACGGCTCCATCACCTTGTAGTATTGCATGTGAACGCATCGCAACTTCACATCTAAAAGACCCGTGTCCTGCGTTGAAAAATGTATTCCGCATGGTGATAACATAATAAAATTTAAACCCAACAAAATTTAAAGAAAATCTAAAAAAAGGAACGTACCTCACGAGAAGCTAGTGAGACTCGGTGCTCGCTGTGGGGAATCCATAGGAGAGGACTGATGTGCTCCGTGCTGCTAGTACTGATCGGCTCGTCCACTACTGGCATCTGGATAGACCGTGCTCTAGGCATCCTGATGTCTAAAATAACATAATTTCCGTAAAAATTACGCTTAATTAGCCTAATTATGGTAAAAAAGGCCAAAGTACCCTAAATATTGGTCAACTGTGCTAATTACACTAAAATAAGCTTAATTAGTCTAATTATGGTAAAAAAGGCCAAAATACTCTAAATATTGGTCAACTGTGCTAATTTCGGTAAAATTACGCTTAATTAGCCTAATTATGGTAAAAAAGGCCAAAGTACCATAAATATTGGTCAACTGTGCTAATTAGACTAAATTACGCTTAATTAGTCTAATTATGGTAAAAAAGGCCAAAATACCCTAAATATTGGTCAACTGTGCTAATTTCGGTAAACTTACGCTTAATTAGCCTAATTATGATAAAAAAATGTCAAAATACCCTAAATATTGGTCAACTTAGCTAATTACACTAAATTACGCTTAATTAGTCTAATTATGGTAAAAAAAAGGCCAAAATACCCTAAATATTGGTCAACTGTGCTAATTTCGGTAAAATTACGCTTAATCAGCCTAATTATGGTAAAAAAGGCCAAAGTACCCTAAATATTGGTCAACTGTGCTAATTACACTAAATTACGCTTAATTAGTCTAATTATGGTAAAAAAGGCCAAAATACCCTAAATATTGGTCAACTGTGCTAATTTCGGTAAAATTACGCTTAATTAGCCTAATTATGGTAAAAAAGGCCAAAGTACCCTAAATATTGGTCAACTGTGCTAATTACACTAAAATAAGCTTAATTAGTCTAATTATGGTAAAAAATGCCAAAATACCCTAAATATTGGTCAACTGTGCTAATTTCGGTAAAATTACGCTTGATTAGCCTAATTATGGTAAAAAGGACCAAAATACACTAAATATTGGTTAAATGTACTAATTACACTAAATTACAACAGTATACTCTAAATTCTAACACCTAAATCCTAAATCCTAAACCCTAAAATAAATAAATTAAAAATTAAATTAGATAAAAAAAAATTACCTCAAAGAAGAGAGAATTCGGGAGAGATGAGAGAATTGTGAGAGGAGAGAGAGAAAAATGGGTATATATAGGGTTCTTTGCGGGTTAAAAAAAAAAAAAAACTAAGCCGGCCAGAAAATGGCCGGTTTAGGGGGGTAAGTCGGCCATTTTCTGACCAGCTTGAGTATATTTCGATATTGAACTAGATTCTGAGCATAAATAATAATTTGTATTAAACTTTGGATATTAATAAAAATGTCGGCCCGATCTCTAACGAGCTACTTAACTATCTTTTGTTAACTGTCTTTTTCAATCGGAAAAAGTTCTAAAATTGCTCTCCTACGCCGTTTAGATCTGAACTCTCTTCTTCATCTTCTCTTCTCTCTCCGCTTCAAACCCTAGCTCAAGGCCATCTCTTCAGATCTAGACAGCTCTCCTAAATCACCGTTGGCCTCTTGTTCTCTTTCCCACCGTGTCTCCACCTCCATCAATATCCTTCCAATCCAACGCTACACCTCTCACCACAAACCCTAACCCAAGACCTCGCCATGATTTCTCTGAAGGAGCTTCTCGCTTCAGAAGTGTGCAAGAAAGGGAGAAAGAGATCGTCTTTAACTGCAAATCGTGGGGCTGAAAGAAAGGTGCGACGTGTGAGTACCGATTGGTGAGTAACGAGAGGTCGATTGATATTTACGAAGAGGTGAGTTCTAAAATTGGGATTAGAATAGAGAGACGCCTGGGGAAAATCTCAAAGGCAATTAAGATGCAAGTACAACAAGAGTTGCAGCAATCCTATTAATTACGAGGATGAGATAATTTTTAGTAGAGATTTTCAAAACAATGTGAAAAGTTCTTACTGTGCGTCTTCACTGAAGGAAGCTGTGATTGAGGCAGTAGTACTGATTCTGACTGGATACGTCTAGTGCTTTGACATGGAAGCTGCATTTCGTGTGCGGCTTCATCAGAGTTGTGATGTTTTCTTAGCCAGGGATGAAACATTGTTTACTGATCTTATAGAAGTTATAGTTTTAATTGAAAGAATAGTCTCATTCGATTTCGATTTGAATCAACTAAATTCTGACACCTCATAATTATAGTTTTTACTTGCCACTTTTGAGACAGAACTGTAAGTAAATTCGGACACCTCATAATTAAATAAATGACTTGAAGATGCTATTTTTTTTTGTGGAACCGTAGAATTTTCATTTCCAGTTTGTTTCGTAATAATATTAGTCTAATAGTTGTAATTAAATTCATTTAAAAAGTTAGAATGACTCCAGGAGATGAAGTAGAAGACATGTATGCTCTCTTGCACGAAGTCAAGAGCCATACCTTCTATTAATGCAGTTTCGTCAGGTGCGATTGCTTCTGATTACCAGAGGATGAGAGTTAACAGCGTTTGCTCCAGGTTAGATTACTATTGCAGCATTCAACAACTTGTAACATGATATTATAGATTAAAAATTGAAGGGTCGAGTGTCAGGAATTGTGTCTTATTTTGCGTCTACGGACCTCAGGTCTCCTGATTTTTGCTTCTATTTTGATCAGAAATAAGTTTCTCGAGTGTCAAAATCAATTAACTGTTTTATACTAGGATTTTAATTTAGTTACTATTGTATCCATTAATTATAAGTGAGTTGTTGATTGATTAGGAAAAGTTCTCAATTTGTTGATCCAAATAAGGAAGAAATTCCACCGAGAGTGTTGCAGGTATTACTTTCACTGTGAGCATGCAAATTCCACCGAGATTTCTTCCAATGCATTATGATTCCTGTAATTGGTTAGCATCCAAATGAGGCTCTAATAATCACTGGTACAAAATCATGCTCACGGAGATGAAGCAGTGGCTCCGTTTGCACTTGCTGATAAGAGGAGAATGGGATGTCAGAAACATAGGGAGAATGTTACAAAGGGACCCTCTAATTTTTCACTTTTAACAAATTATAAAGGACCGGGTAGTTTAGGTGTCTTTATTTTCTAAATTAGGTGACTTTATGTTTCAAGTAGTTTGCATATGTAACACTTTAGGGTTGAACTCTGCAAGCATAGACATATTTTGATTTGCTTGTATTAAGATTTTAATGTTGGTTTGTTTTATATGATTTATAGAATTTGAAGGCGTTTGTTAATTTTTTTTTGTTATTTGTGATTGTACAATCCTCTCTTGTATCAATGATACCGAGTTAACAATTAAGGTTTTATCTATTAAATATGTGTGAATTCTCTGTTCTTGTTTGAATTCAAATTGATAATTTATTGTGGTATGATCACTTGAAACTAGTATTATTTATTATTGTATGATAAGGTGTAAATATTTGCAAGCGTCGACATTAATACTTGCAGGCGCCATTATGCCAGCGAATGCAATATGTAAGAAAATTAAAATTTGATAGAATCTGTTAGGTACAAATACTTGACATATGCACTATTTACACTTGCATTACGAGATATAAATACTTGTAATATTTGATATTAATACTTTCAGACATCATCCAGCGCTATATGGAAACAAAATTAAAATTTGATAGAATATGTTATGTACATGACACATGAATTATTTACATTTGCATGACGAGATATGAATACTTACAATATTTGATATTAATACTTTCAGATGTCATCCAATGCTATATGGAAAAAAAAAAAAAATTGATAGAATATGTTGGATACAAACACTTGACACATTAACTATTTATACTTGCATCACGAGTAATAAATATTTGCAATATTTAATATTAATACTTTCAGACGTCATCCAGTGTTATATGAAAAAAAATTGATATAATATTAGGTACAAATATTTGACACATGAACTATTCACACTTACATGACGATATATAAATAATAAAATACTTGCAATATTTGATATTAATACTTTCAAACGTCATCCAATGCCATAAGTAAAAAAAAATGATAGAATCTGTTAGAAACAAACACTTGATACATGAACTATTCGTATTTGCATTACGAGGTATTAATACTCGCAATACTTGATATTAATACTTTC
Source organism: Carex parvula (assembly GCA_025461045.1). Classification (NCBI taxonomy): domain Eukaryota; kingdom Viridiplantae; phylum Streptophyta; class Magnoliopsida; order Poales; family Cyperaceae; genus Carex; species Carex parvula. Next base: position 345,401 of record JAJGRW010000724.1, read on the forward strand.
AAATGCCATCCAATACCATAAGAAAAAAATTGATAGAATATGTTAGATATAAACACTTATACATGAACTATTTACACATGTATAACGAGATATGAATACTTGTAATACTTGATATTAGTTATGTCGAGATTGATTTGATTTCATTAGTTTATCAAATCATCAATTCTACTACAACCCAAAAGTATGTCATCATAGATCTCATTTGAAAGAGAAAATTGTGTAGAAGACATTCGTAGTTTTAAATTCGCAAAATTTCTCACATATCGTCAGAAATAATGGGTGTGATGTGTCAAATTTTTTTTTTCGAAATATTTGGTATCTTAGGTATGAATACTTAATATATTATATATTAATACTTGTGCGCATAGGTATCCATATATGCGCGCATCAGTTGTAAAATCTTTCAAATATTAGGTGGTACCCAAGTAGTTAGTGGTCCCTCCGGTATTTAATGTCTGGAGGCAGAATGAGACATTGTTACATGGACAGCTAGGCGCTCCCTAAATTTTAATTGAAATTTTGACATTCTAATAGTCAAAGAGAAAACGAGTCATAACAAAAAAAACAATATTCAACTATTGGGAACGATAACATATTTCCATACTTATTAGAACATCAAAATAATTTTTAACAAGAAAGTACATGAACAGTTCATTGCGAAAAAAATAAAAAACGCACGATTATGTTGAAAGGATGATAATAATTTAAATTAAAGCTTATCAATACACTATTAGTTCGATAGCTAAACACCAAACTAAAATTTTAAGCATTGCAACAATTGATGAACTGGAATATTAGGTGCAATATCGGTAGTCATAAATTTTCCAAGATATTATATGATTTCAATTAATAAAATTCACTAGAAATAACATGAGCCAAGTATTTCAATTCTACCAGGATCGTTAAAGGTGACCATGCCACTCTTTTGTCAATATTTCACGACAAAGTTAGCACCTCATATCATTAGTTCCAGTGTTGTAAAAAAACATCCGTTTAGGCCGATTAATTGGCGATTAGTCATTGATGGCAATCAAACTATTACGGATTTTTCTAACTACGGCCAATTATTTTCAATTATTTTCAATTATTTCGGATTAATCGTTTGGCGGTACCCTAAACTTGTATAAGAACCGATCATTTCATTATATTAGAACCCTAAACTTGTATCATGATAATTTAGTATGAACTGTGGAATTGAAAATGGACAATAATGAACTAAATGTCGCTATACTACAATTACAACGGAATAAACAAATAAAGATCTTCTACCTACACTCTACAACAAAACAAAACCCCTCTTCATCTCATTAATAGGAAATTGAACTAAATTGAATTATATATCACCTGTTGGCAACCAATGATACTAGCTTACAATCAGTAAGTTCCATGTGCACATCTTTAATTCTATCAAATTTCTCCAGCAAAACTTTACTCTCTTTCTTCAGTAAGAGAAGCCATCTCAACATCATCTCGTTGTAGTGGTATCCTATCTGTTTCCAAAACATTATTCTGCTCTAGCATCTCAACAGGAAGAATCGTAGAATTATGGTCACTTTTAGGGACCAAAAACAAAAATATTAGAGGCAATAGCCTCATCAAGTTCCGTAAAAAAATAGCTGCCCAAAGATTACTGAACTCGGTTCTTGTAACTCTAAGCACATGTAATAATAGACCACCACCCCACGATGATGTCAGCAAGCCCATGTTCTCAATAGACATGACCAAAGCAAAAAATGTGCCTTCTATGCCAGAAGGGCACAACTTGGCACTGAGAACCAACATTGGCATCCACTTGAGACGATTCACCAGTTGAGAGACACCTTCATCGATTACCGCAAAGAAATAATTAGGCATGCCAAGTTTGAGGTTTAATCGTAGCACCAAGACCAGGTCTAGCATGCCTGAGAGGCTCAAAAGCAATTGGCTCCAGAAAAGAAGACTGCGAAATGGGTAATCTTTGAGGATGTGTTGATAGAGTACAACTCCAAGTAGAGAACCAACCGAGCCGATAGCAAATATCAACCCCACAGACCCCTTTAAGAGAAAATTGGAGATAGTAGGTAAGACTGATAAGGTGCCAGCTAGTAAAGCTAATTATACAAAAGTCTTTAGAATTGCCAAATTTAACTAGGATATATTCCTAGTATACCGACTGGTTGATACAGGAACATTAAGTTGTACTAATCGTTCACCTGTCATGCTCATAATTAAATCGGAGAAAAAGACCGATTAAAAAAATAACAGATAAATATATAAATTACCTCAGAAAAAGAAAGACCTTTGGATGTGTCAGTGTACCAATAGAACATCCCTTCTTGAATGTTCAGGCTGAGAGAAAGAGACAGGTACATGTAAAAGCATGGCCTCCACACCGGTGGCAATTTCAATGTCTCCCACATAGTGATAATGGCTTCTAGGAACTTGTCATACACCTGATACACAAAATCATCCATAGAGCACCATTAGACTAATTCCAAAGAAATAAATTGATTTAAATGACCAAATAATTGTACCTGTTTCAGAGAACAGCTAGGAGAGACAGCCTCCTTGAGTAGCAATCCAACTGAGAGAACCAGAATTGCTGGGATACTTAGTAGACCAAGCACTCCCTAAATACAAAAATAAAAAATATAAGTTTGATATAGAGAAAATAACTTGATGCTTCAAATTGAAATAAAACCAGAAAAACGGATCTGGCTTGTTTGGTACCAACATCAATAACCAACTCCGAGATTAAAATCCATAGGAAGAACCAAGATTTACCATAACTATGCTGATGCCTGACATCTTATCAGTGTAGCTTCAATACTACACATCACCATTTGGTTTTCCCCTGATCTCAGGTTTATCACTTCTGTAATCCACATTTTCCATATTTAACCTTTTGGATTAATCAATACCTGAGATCCAATGGCATGCACAAGAAGACCACTAATAGAAAACCCAATAAGGCTGCCGATTGACGAACTCAGACCCATCAGGCTTTGCACGTCAGGAGCCAGAGTGGGGTGAGTTATGCTGTTCTGGGCCCCAAGGGCATCTATGGTCACATCTCCAATCGCCACACCGGCTGTGCTGCAAATCATGGCCAGCAAAGCAAATGCCACATGGAGCTTGCTATGAAGAGAGAGAGTCAGCATGGAGACCACTCCTAGAAAACCTGAATTTTTGTACCAAATATTAAATATAATATAAACCAATAAATGAAGATGAATTAAATGGTTACCAATTTTCATTATGTAAATATAAGGTCAGGTGTCTTATGGATGAATCCCTTTTCACTAACCGTGGGCATTTTTGTATTTTTCAAGGGTTTATTGGCTGAATTAGATAGGATACTACAGTTGGTGATTTGAAAGAAAATTATATTCTTAATTTTATAGAAAAGAACATAACAGATGCACTAAGGCCCATTCCCATACAGGGGTCATACTGGTATTGTACCTTTAAGTGCTTACCAGAAATTGCTATGGACCAAATATATCAAAACTACACAACATAACAATTACATCACGAAAGTTATCGTTTCAATATGGATGATAGAGTCAAGTTCTTCTCAAATGAAGACCTACTTCAGTGGTAAACCACAATGACAAATCAAACTAGAAACTTAAAATCACATTATTTTGGTTGGTCCCAAATTGGAAAGGGCCTATGACCTTCTTTTTCCAATTTGATAATTCCTATCACAATTTCCGAATAAAACAACAATGCATAAAATTAACATGCCATGCCTGATAGAATGAAGTACGGCCGCCTCCTGTATCCAGCTACTGGTACGACATCAGTTAAGAGACCCCAAATCGGCTTAATCATCCATGGAATTGAGGTTATCCCCTGATAAACCTGAGCAGCACTTGGCTGGACCTGTTGCACATCTTTCCAGTAATAGTCCGACCCGACCCGCCATATGCTCCCGCCTAGGCCTTGGCCGATGCCATAGACCATGACCACCCCGTAAACGAAGCTCCAATGCAGCTCCGACGAAAGCATCCTAAACCAGTCGAGAGGAGACCATTTCGGCTTATTGTGAACCGCATCCGGGGGCTCCTCGCTTCCCACTGACGCCGAACCTGCCAAGGCGACTGTCTCTTCCTCTCTTTCTTCCCCCATTCGATAAGTTGAGATCTATTTAAGAATCGGGAGATCTTCCATGACAGTCGCGAAAGGCGGAAAGGGTTGTTTCCCAAGTGATTGAGAAGAAATACTTCTGATCAGGAGAGAGAGAGACTATGCTACACCCTACAGGCAACATTATTAGATTCAACCCAGATTTGTACCATGGTACTTGTGCAAAAATGGTCTACTGTCTACGATGGGATCTAGCATCTGACTTATCAATGTAATTGTAAGCAAAGAGGCAAACATGGACCGGTAACTGGGAGATAAAGATACTTTATTGGGGTAAGTAAGCAACTTGGGCAAAACGTGGGTTTAGGTGAAGGGAGAGATTTCAGGAGGTTCGCCTATATTAAACGACAGCACATGCCAAAAACTTGAAGATTGGGCAGATGACATCAGATCAGACGAATGAGATTTTAGATCTGCATATAAGTGGCAGGTGGCACAAAAAGTATCAAGCCCCTGCCTCGCTCCGAGGCTCGTGGGATTACAAATTTACAATTGGGGTTTGACCGTTTGAGACTGAGGGTGCGTTTGGATGAATCAAGGAATAGCTCGGAATAGTAGCTAATTTTAGATTTGGAATAGCTGCTAATCCAATATTTCATAGGAATAGCGGAATAGCAGCTAACCTGAGCTATTTTTTTGTTGAGAATAGCGTTTTTTCTCACCCAAACGTGTTGTGTTAAGAATAGCTCGCTAGGAATAGCAGCTATTTCTGGGTTAGCGCTATTCCTGTGTCACCCAAACGTACCCTGAATAGTCTGCATGTCCGCATCTGCTGCATTGGGGTGATGGATCCATATCCTCTCCGGTACCGTAAAAGATTCCCTTCACTTTACTGTTTGAGATTAACTCCCAGTCAGTTTGGGATTCGGGCTGACAGAGGAGGCAGTATTATTGGGCTTTGAGATTCATGCCAAGTTAAAAAGAACGGTCCAAATCAAGTAATTGTAAAAGATTCTCTATGATGGTACCGGAGATGATGTGAATTCTTGGGGTGATGGCGGGGGAATTTACATCCTCAACGGTACCTATTGAATCTTTTACGATTACTGGATCTGGACTGTTCTTTGTAACTTGGCGCGAATCTCAAAGCCCAATAATACTGCCCCTGAGATAGTCCGAATCTCAAAGCAGCTGAGAGTTCATCTCAAATCGTAAAGTGAAGGGAATCTTTTACAGTAATAGAGAGAATACTTGTCCAATGGCGGAGCGGGACACGGGAGTACCTATCTCATGTATGAGGTACCTGATAGGTTAGATTTCTATATTTCATAAATCATATATAAGTTTCGAATTTTTTTTTAAAGATAAGTTTCGAAGTTTTTATGTCTCGACTGAGACTATTTTATTCCTTGCATCGTTGCAGGAGATACAGAGTCTACGGCTCAGTCGGTTCGATTATATTTAAACGCTTTAAAATGCATGAAATTCCGTACTTATCTAAATTTGATGCACTCGTAACATTTTGAATGGGATATGACTCTGCTACTCTTATGAGAGAAGAGCAGGACCGGTTTTTTTATTTCAATTATTTAAAAATTTTATTCACGTATATCGATAAAAAAAAATTTTCATGAACAGATCTCAATGATTTTGAATGAAAATTTTGAATGGTTGAAATCGGAAGGGAAACAGAGTCCGTTCCTTTTGAATGACACACTATTTCAGTGTTACTGCAATACGTTTATTCAATTATCCGATTATCGAATTTATATGATATCTATTCTGATCCGTACGAACAAGAGTTTTATTTGTTATAAATTTTTTTAATCCGTTATGGACAGAAAAGATTTCGCCTACATATTATCGTCATGGACATGATCCCCGTGAAATTTTCAGCGTTAAAATATAAAAGAATTGATCAAATATTACATAAAATAAAAAATGTTTGAATGCATTTGCAGTGCAGTGCGAACGTGTATTCATGTTTTTACACAATTACGGTCATAATGTTAATCATTTTACAACCAAAACATACGGGTATTATTTTAATATTACAACCGAAATGCTCTAAATTTTTTGGCGATAAATAAAAGAAAATACATCAAATAGTATACATTTTAATTTGCTGGAATGCAATTGCAATGAGATTCATATTTTTAATCGATCTGGTCACGTTTTCAGTCACAGAACCAAAATCGACAGGGATTATTTTAGGGCATGTTCGTTTGTCAAGGAATTGTGTGGGATGAGATTTGACGGGTTTGAAAACCCACTTTTTTATTTGTGGGAATCCATACTCATAAACATGCACAAGAATAATTATGAGAAAATACTGAATGAGTGTTCGGTTGTGCCGTGAAAAATAGTTGTGGGATATCATATTTTATTTCTAAAATACTCAATATCAATAAAATAATTATTAATTTAATTAAATTAAATTAATAAAAAATTCTAATAAAAATTACTACTAAATAGATGAAACATTTCTAATAAAAATTACTACTAAAATAGACACAAATAAAATAAGAAAATATTTATAAAAAAACAAAAAATAAGATAACAATAATTAAAAACATTCAAAGAAATAAATATCTGTAAACAAACAAACAGTTTAAATATGCAATTACAACAATAAGATTACAAACAAATATTTAAAATATGTAATTAAAAAATAAGAAAACAACAATTAAAAAATTTACAAAAAGATAAACATTTAAAAACATTAAAAAATATTTATAAACAAACAAACATTTAAAATATATAATTACAAAAATAAGAAAACAAGCAAACATTTAAAATATGTAATTATAAAAATAAGAAAATAACAATTAAAAACATTTACAAATAAATATTAAAAAAAACCCGGATCGAGGCCAATTAATTAGTCAGAAAATTGGAAATCAAACAAATTTCAGTTTCTTATATATAAGGGAAAGAGAAATAGGTGAGAACCACGTGGGGCTTGAGGCATAAAAAGAAAGAGAGAGAATGTGGGTTCCAGCAGGAAAAAAAGGGGAGAGAAGAATTTTTTGAAAAAATGAAATTTGAGTCCGTGTTTTTCACCCATCAAATTGCATTGAATTGGAAATGAATGAGTTGTACCCATGAAAATATTATGAAAAAAAAAAATAGACTGTCGAACACTCAAATAAAATTATAGTCCAGTCTGGCCCCATCAAAATTCTCAGTTGGAATTGTCATCCGAACATAGCCTTAATAATATCATCTGCGTGGTTTCTGAATTTTTGGTGTAGCGACAAAAGTACATTACAAGTTTCAGGTACAAAATGTTAGAATATATTTGAAACAAATTGTGTATGTGCTTATTCATATTTTTAACCAATAAGATAAAAAAAAACATTTAGTGCAGAATAACATCGTTCTAATGCGTATTTGCTAGAGTGCAGTGTGCGCGCAGATTCATATTTTCAATCAATATTGGTCACATTTTTAGTCATAGACAACCAGAATCAACAGGTATTATCTTAATAGAGGAAATTTCATGTATACCCCTCAAAAACTTGAAAATTACGTATTCCCCCTCTAAACTTCAAAATTACATATTTTTTTCTCTGAAATTTCGAAACTCACAAATTTATCCATCTTATTGTCTTTTATATTAAAACTCATTTTAAATTTATAAAATACTCATTTTACTCTATATTAAAATATAAAAAAAAATTAGCTTTTTAAGAAATATGTCGGTCTTATATTTGATCGGTTTTCGAGGGCAAAATGGGTATTTTATAAAGAGTAAAGGTATAATGGGTATCCCATTTTGGAGGACAAAATGGGTTTTATAAAGAGTAAAGAGTATAATGGGTATCTCATAAGAGCGACATTTTTCTTAAACAAGTTACAAATTTTTTATGTTTTAATAAAAGGTAAAATGGGTATTTTATAAATTTAAAATGACTTTTAATATAAACAATAATAAAATGGCTAAATTTGTGAGTTTTGGAAGTTTAGAAGGGAAAATACGTAATTTCAAATTTTAGAGGGAATACATAATTTTGAAGTTTTTGAGTATGAATTTTTGATGTAGAAACAAAAGTACATAACATGTTTCGCGTACAAAATGTTAGAGTATATTTGAAGCAAATTGCGTATGTGCTAATTCATATTTTTAATCAATAAGATACAAAAAAACACTTAGTGTAGAATAACATTATTCTATCGCTATTTAATTTTCACTGTAAATGGGTTTGGATCATCAAGAGCTTGTTTGACTGCAGCATAATAAAAGAATTGATAAGAATAGTGTCACTGTTCCAGCTGACAAAGTTGGAAAAGGCCTGAATAACAAGAACGGATTGGTCCCCTTTTCCAGCTTTCTCAATTCCAAAAAGGGTCTGCAATTAGATTTTGGCCTTGAATTGCAAATAGACCGGGACTTTTTTACCCATTTTTTTCATACACGCTGATGTGGCATCTCTTTCATTTTGGGGAGACTCTTTTCTCCTCCGTCCATTTTGAGTCCGATATTTGACACAAACGAAACTAATTTGTGTCAAATTGTGGTAGAACATTTACTAACTCGGAATATCTTTAACACAACCCATTTCTTGTAGTGGTATCCTATCCGTTTCCAAAATATTATTCTGCTCGAGCATCTCAACAGGAAGAATCGTAGAATTATGGTCACTTTTAGGGACCAAAAACAAAAATAATAGAGGCAATAGCCTCATCAGGTTGCGTATCAAAATAGCTGCCCAAAGATTACTGAACTCGGTTCTTGTAACTCTAAGCACATGTAACAATAAACCACCACCCCAGGATGATGTCAGCGAGCCCACGTTCTCAATAGACATGACCAAAGCGAAAAATGTGCCTTCTATGCCAGAAGGGCACAACTTGCAACCGAGAACCAGCATTGGCATGAACTTGAGACGATTCACCATTTGAGAGACACCTTCATCGATTACCGCAAAGAAATAATTAGGCATGCCAAGTTTGAGGTTTAGCCGTAGAACCAAGATCAGGTCTAGCATGCCTGACAGGCTCAAAAGCAATTGGCTCCAGAAAAGAAGACTGCGAAATGGGTAATCTTTGAGGATGTGTTGATAGAGTACTACTCCAAGTAGAGAACCAACTGAGCCGATAGCAAATATCAACCCAACAGACCCCTTTAAGAGAGAAGTAGAAATAGTAGGTAAAACTGATCAGCTAGTAAAGCTAATTATACAAAAGACTTTAATGATTGCCAAATTTTACTAGGATTATTCTTAGTATGCCGACTGGCTGATACTAGAACCTTAAGTGTACTCATAGTTCACCTGTCATACTCATAATTAAATCAGAGAAAAAGACCAATTCAAAAAGTAACAGATAACTATAAATAAAAAATTACCTCAGAAAAGGAAAGACCTTTGGATGTGTCAGTGTACCAATAGAACATCCCTTCATGAACATTTAGGCTGAGTGCAATAGACAGGTAGATATAAAAGCACGGCCTCCACACCTGTGGCAATTTAAATGTCTCCCACATAGTGATAGTGGCTTCTCGGAACTTGTCAAATACCTGATAAACAAATCATCCATAGAGCACTATTAGACTAATTCCAAAGGCATAAATTGATTTATTTTGAGGCCAGACAACCAAATAAATTACCAAATAACTGTACCTGTTTGAGAGAATAGCTAGGAGAGACAGCCTCCTTGAGTAGCAATCCAACTGAGAGAACCATAATTGCTGGGATGCTTAGTAGACCAAGCACTCCCTAAACACACAAAAATAAAAAAATAAGTTTGATATAGAGCTAATAACTTGATGATTCAGATTGAAATAAAACCAGAAAAAGGGATCTGGCTTGTTTGGTACCAGCAACATTAACTAACTCGAAGATTATCAATGGGAAGAACCAGGATTTACCATAACTATGCTGACATCTTACCATTGTAGCTTTAATACTGCACTGTCTGCACATCACCATTTGGTTTTCCCCTGATCTCAGGTTTATCACTTCTGTATTCCACATTTATCATATTTAACCTTTTGGATTAATCTGAGAAATCACCTGAGATCCAATGGCATGCACAAGAAGACCACTAATAGAAAACCCAATAAGGCTGCCGATTGACGAACTCAAACCCATCAGGCTTTGCACGTCAGGAGCCAGAGTGGGGTGAATTATGCTGTTCTGGGCCCCAAGGGCGTCTATTGTCGCATCTCCTATCGCCACACCGGCTGTGCTGCAAATCATGGCCAGCAAAGCAAATGCCACATGGAGCTTGTTATGAAGAGAGAGAGTCAGCATGGAGACTACTCCTAGAAAACCTGAATTTTTGTACCAAATATTAAATATAATACAAACCAATAAATAAAGATGAATTAAATGGCAAACTCAAAGAAGAATAAACCAAAGACCATTGTCAATTTTCATTATGTAAAAATAAGGTTTAGTGTCCCATTAATGAATCCTTCTCATTATCTGTGGGCACTTTGGTTGATTTTTGTATTTTTCAAGGGTTTATCAGCTGAATTAAATAAAGTACAACAGTTGAGGATTTGAAAGAAAATTCTGTTCTTAAATTTGGTAGAAAAGAACATAACAGATGCACTAGCCTGAAACGGATCCTGTATTAGCCGTTCGAATCCTCTTATGATCCTAATACGGATAAACAGAGCGGATAATTTCACGGATCTGAATTCAGATATTTCTTATATAAGAAGAAAGATCTGAATTCGGAAACGGATAACTTCGATGATGCATAAACGGAGCGGATATTTGCTTCTATCAGGAACCCATTTTCTATCCAAAACCCATTTCGGAGTCCCATCTCTCCTCTCTCTCATCTCTCCGCTGTCTACCCTACTTCAAGAATCTAAGGCGGGGGTATATAAAAATCTCTAAACTATTTATCCCATACCTTGTGGAACTAAGGGATCCGGACATCAACCATTTTTTTTATTACAAATTACATCAAGTATTTCTATACCAATGTTATTAGTATTTGCATCTTATTAATATTTACCCCAACTTTTTTTGTATACATAGACTAAGGGATCCGGACATCAACCTATTTACCCCAATTTTTTTATTAATTAGTGTGTGTAACTTATTCATATGACTCAATTATCCGACAATTATTCGTTAGGTAACCGTATTCGAATCCGTATTCGTGGATTATCCGCTCAGTATCTGCCTATCAACTTGCTATTACTAAGGTTCCTATTTCAATTCTTGATTCAATTAGTCATAAAGCCAATAACTTTTTATGGGAACATGGTAGCTCTTCTGAAGGTTGATGAATGGTAATAAGTTCCTCAAGTTCTTTCACTCTCAGCTTATCTCTTTTCTCGTCTTCTTTCCTCCCCCTTTCTTTCACTGCTCTAGGCTGCTTCGCTCCTTTCTTACCTAAAGACAGAATTGCTGTATTGCTTCAAATCAAGTAATTGCGTCTATCACTTCAGGCAGACGGAATTAGGGCGCTAAGCAGAAGGGGCAAGTTTATGGATTTGGTTTAAAATTTTGACATCCATTTACTATCCGTATTCGTATCCACTCATTGAAAGGCGTATACAAATTTGGTATTAGCATTATCCGCTCCCAATTCGCTCTGTTTACACCCCTAGACTCTAAGGCCCATTGCCATACAGGTGTCATGCTGCCATTGTAACTTTGAGTGCTTTATACTCACCAGCAATTGCTATGACCAAATATATCAAAACTACACACTATAACCAGAGTAGGGTTAAAATGCCCCATTGGTTTTGTGCCTCAATCATGCCCCACATCTTTGTCTCCGTTCTCAAAGTTCAACTAGTTGATTCGAACCGCTCAACATGATCTCGATATTAAAATGTGCTTAGAGACCAAATTTTATATTTTTTTGAAATTTTTTACTATTTTTTTAGATAGGTACAAAATCATGTTTCTGGACCATCCAAAAACGTTTTTTTTGTGTGTTAAAAACAGTGATTTTGTATCTATTTGAAAAAATAGTAGAAAATTTCCAAATATGGATCATAGAGTCGAGTTCTTCTCAACTGAAGGCCTACATCAGTGATAAACCGTAATGAAACATAAATCAAACTAAAAAAATTAAAAACGCATAATTTTGGTTGGTCCCAAATTGGAAAGGGCCTATGACCTTCTTTTTTTATTTGATATGACCTTCTTTTTTTATTTGATATGACCTTCTTTGTTTCTGCACCATCCAAAAACGTTTTTTTTTTTGTGTGTTAAAAACAGATTCTTTATTAATAGAAAATATAAAAAAAAAATATCATAAAAGAGTGTTGTTTCTATAGAATTTTGATATGCAGAACGGAATTGATTGTCCCGTCCTTTGGATGGGATAAATCAACCCGTTTTTCTTACAAATCGAAATACTATAGAAACAACACCCTTTTGCAATACTTTTTTTGTATTTTCTATTAATAAAAAAATCGGTGTTAAAAACAGTGATTTTGTATCTATTTGAAAAAAATAGTAGAAAATTTCCAAATATGGATCATAGAGTCGAGTTCTTCTCAACTGAAGACCTACTTCAGTGATAAACCGTAATGAAACATAAATCAAACTAAAAAAATTAAAAACGCATAATTTTGGTTGGTCCCAAATTGGAAAGGGCCTATGACCTTTTTTTATTTGATAATTCCTATCACAATTTCCGGATAAAACAATAATGCATAAAATTAACATGCCATGCCTGATAGGATGAAGTACGGCCGCCTCCTGTATCCAGCTACTGGTACGACATCAGTTAAGAGACCCCAAATCGGCTTAATCATCCATGGAATCCAGGTTATCCCCTGATAAACCTGAGCAGCACTTGGCTGGACCTGTTGCACATCTTTCCAGTAATAGTCCGACCCGACCCGCCATATGCTCCCGCCTAGTCCTTGGCTGATGCCATACATCATGACCACCCCGTAAACGAAGCTCCAATGCAGCTCCTTCGAGAGCATCCTAAACCAGTCGAGAGGAGACCATTTTGGCTCACCGTAGACCGCATCATTGGGCTCCTCGCTTTCCACCGGCACCGAGCCTGCCAAGGCGACTGTCTCTTCCTCTCTTTCTTTCTCCATTCGATAAGTTGAGATCTATTTAAGAATCGGGATATCTTCGATGACAGTCGCGAAAGGGTTGTTGCTCTCAAGTGATTAGAGAAGAAATACTTCAGATCAGGAGAGAGAGAATATGCTATTCAACCCAGATTTGTACCATGGTACTTGTGCAAAAATGGTCTACTGTCTACGATGGGATCTAGCATCTGACTTAGATCAATGTAAGAAAAAAGGCAAACATGGACCGGTCAAACGGGAATATAAAATACTTTATTGGGGCAAATATAAGATACTTTATTCAGGTAAAGGAAGAGATTTCTGGAGATTCGCCTATATTAAAGGACAGCACATGCCAAACGCAAAGAAGATTGGTCAGATGACATCAGATCAAACGAATGAGATTTTAGATCTGCATAGAAGACGGGGCAGGTCACAGGTGGCTCAAAAAGTATCAAGCCTCTGCCTCGCTCGGAGGCTCGTGGGCTATTCCGCAACGTAACAAAAGATTATGAGAGGGAAAGATAAAGAGTTTAAAGAATGTTAAGGAATTCATGTTTGGTTGTTTTAATTTGTGAGTAAAAGTTAAAGAAGTTAAAGAAAAAAATAGAGGTATTTTAAGGTATTGATAGAAAATTAAGATTAAGCTAAAAAAAGGTTAAAGAAGATTTTAATCAGTACTAAAAAATTGGTGTTCGGCAGGATTAAACGGGTAACGAAGTCAAAAGAAACAGATTAAGTCATACGAATGTTTAATTCCGTGTTGATGAACAGCTCCGTAGAGATTGAGGTTTAAGACCACATCTGCTGCATCGAAGTAATGGCAAGACCTATCTCATGTAGAGTCCGCATCTTCTGTATACAGATATTATTTTAATATTTCCATCGACATGTTTTGAATTTTATGATGATTAAAAAAATGCATCAAATATTACACACGCTAATTTGTTGGAAAGCATTTACATCCCGTATATTCATATTTTAATCAATATGATTTAGTCATAGATAACCAAAATCGACAAGTATTATCTTAATATCACTATGTATAGGGGGAGAATCAAACACATATTAGAAGTTAATCATATAAAATTTTCTTGCTAATAATGAGAGTCAATTTAATATATCGTGACATTTTACTTTAAATTATATAAAAAGTCATACATAAATACAAAAAAAGTTCAAAAATTGAGCCCATTCATATGACTTAAATCTGCCCTAATCATTTACATGCTTCTGAATGGTGTACAAAAATAAATAAATTACAAGTTTCGCATACAAAATGTTAGAATTTTGTTTAAGCAAATTGTGTATGCACTTAGAGCATCTACAATGGTAATTGTTTTTAAATTGCTAATCTGATGTTTCAATTGCTAATATAATTGTTGAGTTGTAGGTCAATTGCTAAAAAAACAAATTTGCTTATAAAGCAAACGATTTCTTTTGGACATGCTAATACTCTCTCTCTTTCCTATTGGCTCTGACTCCTTTGTTCTCTTTCCTATTGGCTCTGATTCAATTTCTGAGATGGAGGGGTTAAGAAATTAAAAGGATCTTAATTTTAAATAGTGTTTTACAGCTATTTTTATTTTTTTTTACGGATTGCTGGATTGGAGATGCTCTTATTCTTAATTTTAACAATAAGTTCACAAAAAAATTTTACTCTTTCAAATAATGCAAAATAACATTATTCTATCGCTTTTTATTTACTGTAAATGTGTTTGGATCATCAAAGAACCTGTTCGACGGGAGCAGAATAAGAGAATTGATAAATGATAAGAATAGTCTCTATTCCAGCCAACGGAGTTGGGACTGAATTCACATCCCCTCAGGTTACAGGACTGAGTACAATTGAATCGGATGGATAAAAATTGTTCTTTTTAACGTGGCACAGCACAAATAATAATACTGCCCCTGCGCCATCCCGAGCAAGCACTGGATGAGAGTAAATCTGGGCCGTCCATTTCAAATGTGTTGAGTCAGGTACCCGGGAGGATACGGATCCGTTATTCTGTTGGGACTGGCCTGAATAGCAAAAAACGGAATGGACTTCTTTTCCAGCTTTCTCAATTCCTAAGGGGGTCTAGAATTAGATTTTGGGCTGAAATTGAGAATTAAACTGGGATGTAGTAAACAACTAAACATGGAATATTGGAACTTAATCTAGTTCTTAATGACAGAAATGGAAAATTTCAAATTAGGCAACAATAAATATGCAGGAATGCGACAATGCCTGATTAAGAAAAATAGGTTATATTTATTTGTGCCTAATTTGGAAGAAAGTTATATTAAAAAATAAATATGCAGGAATATGACAATGTCTGTTTAAGAAAATAAGAAAATATATTAATCTAGTCTTTTTTTCAGATTAGGTTAGGTTAAGTTCAGATCAAGCAAGAAAGAAAATTAACTTACCCATCCCATCTCCTTCTCTACCTGGAATAAAATCCTCATTGCCCAAGGATAATTGAAATCAAATACTTCACTAAATGAAGCAGTGAAATCGATACTATCAGACAAATTAAAAAGACAAACGAATTATTCAAATTATGGCAGTAGATCATTTCCTAATTAATAAACATCGTATCAGCAAATCATACAGATCCACGCTCAGTACATACTTACAGAAGCATTTCTTGATCACACCAAACAGGCAAACACACCAAGCTTTCTTATTCCTTTTGAACTTACTATTAGTTCAGAGTTCAGACGAGGCGGCCAACGACGGGGTACTTGGCCTGGAACTTCGTCTCCCAGTCAGCGAGCGTAGTCGCCTCTTTCTCAGTCAAGTCGTCGAGATCGGCTGTGCAATGGGATTCCTCCTTCGTCATCTTTGCGAGGGCACGTGCGCACTCGCGGCCAGCGAAGACGGCGTACGATCCGCCGGGGCCGTAGAAGGACTTCCCGGTGGAGACGTCGTAAACGGTGCCTTTGATGGAGAGGTAGATCGGCTTGCTCTCATCGGAGCCGTCGTACGCCTTCAGCTGTGCGGCCGTGAACTCCATGTGGTTTGTTCGGGTTGGAGCTGGGGTTTGTTTTGTTTTGGTCTGTTGGGTGAAATTGGGATTGGCTGCGCGTGTGTAAAGGGAAGTGGCAGAGAATGATAAGTGTGGCCGCTAAATTCCCAACTTTCAATTTGATCGGATTTTTGAATGTCTTTAGTAATTTATTTATTTTCTTGTAATCCCGTATAGGATATGGAATTCAGATCCTCCCCGGTACCGTTTGGATTTTTTGATGGCTCGTCATTTGAGTCTTTTGGCACGGGAGACGTTAAATTGTCAGAATTTTTTATTTAGTGAAAGAGGAGGTACCAATTCTCGTGTCTCTCGCATGCTTATCTCCGTTTATAAAAAAATGTAGTGTATTAAAATTCGGTTTTATTCGGTGAATATTCGGCCGTATATTCCTATTAGGTGTCCGGCCGAATAGAAAATGGCTATTTGGATCGAATATTGAATCCATGCTTTAAAAAAATTAAAAAACATTCAAAACCCATTAAAAAAGTTCTGAACCCGAATTCATAACCCATTAAATGAGTTCCAGACCTGCCAGGTAGGTGTTCTCTTCAAGCGTCCCACTCAGAAGTTTTTTATAACCTCTCTACATACTGCCTTATTGTATTTAAGTACTGTGGGATTAAATATTTAATAAAAAATCCGCATATATAAATTCGAATAAGAATCCGCATATTCGGCCGCATACCGTATATGCGGTATGCGGTGGCCTTCCGAATACCAAATGAGAACCGAATATTAGTACACTGAAAAAATCAAACAAACTATTCATCTTAAAAAATGATTTCCTATTTATCTAAAATAATAATAAAAAGGTTTAAAAAAAAATATGAAATTTAGTTTTCAAGTACGTTTTAACGTGAGTTCATATTAAGCGGTTTAAATCAACTGTTTAGACTTTAAAAACAAAAATAAAAAATGTGAGGCGCGAATAAGACATAAAAAAACAAGACATCTGAACCATTCTCTTGTAAAAAATTAATTAAAATTATATAAACAAATGATGCGATAGTATTTTGATGTCATAAAATAAATAAATAATTAATTCAATTTTTTTTCGTATACTCTTCCACTCCAAGTGAACTGCCACAAAAAATCCTTCATATTCTCATTTTATTTTGAAAGGAATCGAATCAGGTACCTAATTAAAATGTGGATCGACGATGTCATTTCGCATCATATTCGTGCAAATTCGGAAATCAACATTGAACTTAGGGTGCAAACGGATCGGATACGGATCTGGTAAAATTATACCCGTATCCACATTTATTTTTCGGATACAGATACGGATCAGATATTAGATGCATACGTACGGATACGATTGGATCTTGGATATCTGTAAATATATACATAAATATTATCATAATATATATTAAAATATATAGTATATATATATACTACTATTCAAATACGGATAATTAAAATTCAAAACTATATCCGTATCCGTATTTGCAAGGATATTAGAATATTGGATATCCGTATCTAATTTTTAAATACGGATCCGGATACAATTGGGGTGTAAACGGAGCAGATTCGGAGCGGATAATGCTAATACCAAATCCGTATCCGCCTTTCAATGAGCGGATACGGATACGGATACGGACAGTAAACGGATATTAAAATTTAAAACCATATCCGCCGTAACGGATACGATACGGAGCGGATAATTTACGGATACGGATTCGAATACGAATATAGAACGGATAATTGTCAGATATTGAGTTATATGAACTTTAAGATATAATTAATAATTAATAAATTTAAATATGAAAATAATGAATAATTGTAAGTTGATGGAGATATTAATGTTGGAAAGATGGGAGATATAAGATATTCATTTCATTGATATAATATATAACAAAATAAAGATTTAATAACAAAAGATAGTGTGGTGTAGTGGTTTGTAACTTGGTTGCTTAGACTCTCACCTCACATGACATGGGTTCAAATCCCCTTGAAGGCAAAATAATTTCTTTTAATTAGTGGATCCGAAAAAATTTATTGGGTTTCGGATGATCCAGATTCCGCTCCGTTTAGATATTACTATATGTATCCGTATCCGGATCTTCTGTGGATAATTGATAATTATCCGTATCCATTTAGATCCAGATACGGATTATATACGGATTCGGAGCGGATATCCGCATCCGTTTACCGCCCTAGATACAATCGAATATTATCCAATCCGTTTGCATACCTAGTTGAACTTCGATTTATTTTCAAACTAGATTTAAAAAAAGAGCCGACTCGTAGAGATTGACAAAAAAAAGTTAGATCATTAATTTTGAAGACTTCATGTATACCCCTCAAAGACTTCAAAATTACGTATTTCCCCTTTAAAATTTAAAATTATATTTATCTTCCTCTAAACTTTCAAAACTCACAAATTTAATCATTTTATTGTCTTTTATATTAAAACTCATTTTAAATTTATAAAATATCCATTTTACTCAGTTTTAAAAGCATAAAAGAATTATAGTTTGTTTAAGAAAAACAGAGAGAAAATAATAAGAAAAGGGAAGGAGTTTAGACGTTTAGTCCGATTAATTTTAAACAGAGTATATGGAGGTGAACTAATTGAGATAAAAATTAGAATTTTAATGACATTGAATCCCAAAAACAAATGTAACATGGAGGGACCAGGTCGTGAGCGATTAGGTTAGTGCTATGATCCACACGACTATACGAGGATCGAATTTTAAACAAGAGAAGAATGGAGAGGGGATCGGAACTGGGAGAAACAGTTAAATAGGTTTGGGAATTTTTAAAAGACTGGAGACAGAAAAATAATATAATTATTCTTATTTTTATACTATTTAATTAATATCATACAAACAAGTGCGTATACTGTTTGATTAACATCGAACATACAAGTACTATTTGATTAATATCAAACAAACTCGAGGCTCCCTTCTCTTTTGCGTGCTTTTGGAATCTAGAGAGGTTCTATAGGAGGAAATCGTATCACCTAAGGTAACAAAATAATTATGTTTGGAATTAAACTAGGGTGTCAATGGCACCCTTTTATCCGTTTACCCGACTCGTACCGTATCCGATAAGACGGGTATGATAAGATTGTTTTTCTGTAAACTTATCGGGTACGGATAAATTTTTTTTGTTATCTAAATGGGTAAGGGTACGGGTATAGCCTATTTCGTACCCGTTTCCCGATCGGATAATTATAAAAAAAAATTATATATATTATATATATTAATAAGTATTTTAATTGATTTACTTGCACCTAGCATGATCCGAATTTTTTTTTCCGATAAAGTACTATATATGTGTATGTGTAAAATGAATATATATGTTTTAATGTATTATTTAATAAATAATAAAAATAATTATTATATTATTATTACCCGTTATTTACCCGCTACTATTTTGTTACCCGACAACCATAATGGGTAAGATAATTTGTAGCAGATAAGGGTAAGGTTCGGGTAAAGACAATTTATAACAGGTACGGGTATGAAAATACTTCCACCCGATCGTACCCGTTGACACCCCTAATTTAAACCGTCCAATCACAATCTACGCAACTATTAAAACTCTCCCGTGCATTTTACTTTAGACTGAATTATTTCGGATTCCAATAAAAATATAGCATGGCTGTAATCCAAACAATACTATTTTATTAAAACTCTCCCATGGCTCGTGGCCCGCTTGGTATCAGCTCGTGACTCGATCGGTAACAACTCGTTCGTTAGTGGACTGAGTTAAAACTAGCTCGCTTGCCACAGACTCGAGCCAGAATTAATGAGTTTGAGTTTGGCCTGGCTCGACACAAGCCAGCTCAGTCATTAACGAGCTATTTAATATACGTAGTTTAATAGTTTAATCGGATCCGTTCACTTCAGGTTGAGGATACAATGGTCTATGGATGTTATAGCTAGTGTTATGGTAATTGCACTTTGGACTGCGCTTAAGTTGATTGGTAATTTTGTATGGAATATGTGTGAATTAATTATAAGAAACTAAGTTAATTTGTATGAATTTGTTTGATTTGGTATGCATGAATTTATTGTGTGAACTATGTTTGTATGAATTTAGAGATTTAATATATTTGTATGTATGAATTTAGCTGCAAACTTAATTTATGGTACCTGATTTGCTTAGTTGTACTTGAATTAAGAGTATTCCTCAATAATTAGTCATATAAATGTTGTTTTGTTTTAACCATAATTGATACGATGATATAGCAGGAAAGAAAATATACAAATTTATAAATCTGCCAAGCTGGTAATGAGTCATCTCGGCTCGCTCAGACAAGCCACGAGTCAGTCAGTTTCAGCTCGGAACATAAACTTCAAACTCGCTTGAAATATAATATTTGATGCGGTGAAAAATGACTCATACTTAAATCGTCTGCAATATTGAAGTATCTAATTGCCCGTATTAAAAGGGAATTCATATCACCTAAGATACGTTATCTTTTGAGTTTCAATCCGCTCCATTTGTTATATATTTACATAAATATTAAAGAGACATGTAAATTACATATTTGGATCGAATTGACTTGAATTATGATCGGACGAGCCAGATTTAAACTCAAACCGTGAGGTAATGCAGCAAATTACGAACTCTAATTGTTCAGTATTTATTTATTATATTAAAGGGTTGCGGTACACCTCATCATCTTTTAGATGCTATTTTTGAGAATTGAACATACATCTTTCTCCGAAGACAAATAAGAACTCATACCACTGTACTAAACCCAACAGTTCTAATCCAGACCCTAATAAAAGGCCACTACGACCAGCTTAATGTTTCAAAAACACAACATGCTAAAAAAACAACTTATTCTTAAAGAAGACACATTATATGAGTTGAAGTCTGAACTAAAAATAAGAGCGATATTTTTTTTTGAGTAAAAGCTGGAGGTCAAGCCATCTAACTATTTAATATTCACAAAGTATTGCTCTTCTGAATTTCGAACCTGCAACCTCCCACACGGAAAATATTACCTTTATTACTAGACCAAATACCGATTCTCATATGAGGGCTAGTTGCTCCATTTTCGATTCTCTTTGTATGTCTGGACTTGAGTGATTTTGATGGTCGGTCCGATCTTAAATGTTACTCTAAAATAATGTATGCAATTATTGAGAAGAAACAGGGGTTGGTGGCTAACAAAACATGCTTCATTATCAGTTATATATATCACTAAATATCACATGTAGTTTTTGTGGTACATAAATATCATATTTGTTTGCTAACTGGCGCATTAAAAATAAAAATGTGATGGAAACATAAATGAAAATCAAATAGTTTCATTCCAAAAAATCGTGAGTCATCTCACCAAATAAGATACTAGCATTTTATTCGGAGTGATGTTAATAATAATTATGGGAGCAATCACTCAATACTTGTTCGGATGCTGCTACGAGTTTCATGAGCTCAGTACAATTTGCACGCATGAATTTTAATGCGTGGAAAGGTGTGAATCATGTACAAATTCAAATTGTACCATGTTCATTCTTGTGTGCCTTAAAAAATAGTACAAGGTTCATCATTTTTTATACAAAATTTTAGTGCGTCCGAAATAGGGCTGCACAAAAAATTCGTAGTTCGTAATTCGATTCGAGTTTGATTCGAAAAAGTTCGTAAAAAATTCGATTCGAAATTGAGTTCGTTCAAAATTAATCCAAACCAAACTTAGTTCGAAATTAATTCAAACCAAACTCAAACTGGACCTAGTTCGTTCGAAATAGGGTCGCAAACCAAACTTAGTTCGAAATTAACTCAAACGTGAACCGTTAAATTCCATTGATAATGAACTTTAATGTTTTATTTAGAATAATAATTTGAATTTGTAATAATTCTAAGACTTTTTGGTAATTGTTCTGTACTTCTATTGATATTTAAATTATACTTTGAATACTTTGGATATTTGAAAACTTTGGTGATGTTGCTCCTGTTGGCTATTTGGAAAACTTTAAATTCTGTGATTGTACTGAACTTTGATTGATTGTACTAAACTTTGGTGTTTGATATAAATTTTGGTATTTGTAATGAACTTTGATATAAACTTTGGTGTACTGTGTAATTAGAATTCAGAATGCCTGAGTTTTTATTGAAGTGCTGTATTTCGAACTATAGCCCAGTTATAAGTCATAACTCGTAAGTCGTAACAAAGTTCGAAATTGAGTTCGTAAAAAATTCGATTCGAAATTGAGTTAGCTCGAAATTAATTCAAACCAAACTTAGTTCGAAATTAATTCAAACCAAACTCAAACTGGAGGTAAGTTCGATTCGGTTCGGTTCGTTTGCAGCCCTAGTCCAAAAGAACAAAATATGTACAAATTTGAATTTGTAAATAACCTTTTTTTTGTGTGTCAAAATTCATGTACGTAAAATCTACAGTGAACATCAAAATTTATATAGACGACCAGACAAGTATTAGACGATCGCAGAGAGCGATATATCTCATTAATTATTCTTAAAGATATACATATGCATAAGTTCACAATATTTGTACAGTAAATAACCTGACCATAAGTTCACAATATTCTTAGTTCCGTAACTCAAATGTCTATAATATTTTCTCCGAGTGGTTAATAGTAACAAGCGTTTCAAATGCAAATGTAAATGTAAATGTCGTCGCCGGCATGAGCCATAAAGAAAAAGGGGAAAAGAAATAAAGAGGAAAGAAAGGACAGGCGCATAAAGAGATGTAAGTGTAACTATCGCAAGTCTTACTACTATTACCCAGTACTGCAAATGGTGAAACAGAGAGGAGATAGAGGACCGCAAAATAGATAGATTAGGGAGGCCCCGAGCAAGGGACTCGGATAGTTTGAATAGAAAGCGAGAGATTTGTTCAGATGAGAAATGCACTTTAGCCATAAAACTTGAGGCCCAAATCCTTCCCCTCATCCTTCACCTCATAAATTTCCTTTCTTCATTCCTTCTCTCCAGTTCTTCTCAACACTGGCGCCTCCATTATTTATGATGAATAAAATAATCGCAAATTTCTCGCATTTTCTAAACTAAATAGCGGCTCATTATTACATCAACATGTAAATTGGGATTCAAATTGATATTGGCAAATTAACAAAAAGAAAAAGATAAAGGACATAAAAGATGGAGAATTCTTATTGTGGATAAATGGAGAGGATGTAAGCTCTCTCCTTTTCACCTTAAACCGCTAGAAAGTATACCCATAAAACCTTATCCCCATTTGTATACCTTATACGTTCTCCTCGTCACCTCTACGCCTTATAACATTCCTCACCTACTATTTCTTTTTCATACACCTCCACATAAAAAAAGAAAAAGAAAAAGAAATTCTCTTAATCTTATTCTTGTCTCCAGACTTGGGACCTCTTCACCTTTTTAGATGCGAGTCTTAATTACATGAGCAAAAAGGTAGCTGCAAAAAGACTTAATTTGGTGGATTAATGGCCCCCAAGGCAGGCAAGGCGAAACCTCATAAGGCGAAGAGCGACAAGAAAAAGAAAGAAGAAAAAGGTAATTAAAAAATAGTTATATGCGTATGCAAAGCATGGAGGAATTCAAGCAGAGTGTCAAGATTCTATCATTATCAAGCTAAGCATGCAATTCATGTTTCTTACTGGAATGGTGAAAATGGTAACTATGAAATGAAATGCAATTGATATGAGAATTCAATTGGACTTGTTGCAGTTTTACCAACAGTGATTGATGTTACGGTTGAAACCCCGGATTACACACAGCTCCCTCTCAAGGTTAATTATTTTTTTTTGAGAGAAATCTCAAGGTTAATTATTAGCGTACTCTGTTTTATCTTTCTATTCTTTATGGATTGTTCTTGGCTTGTTACACTAATTGGTCTAAGATTATTTTTGGAGTATTAATTGCTCGCGAGACGGTTAATTTAGTGCATTTTCATCAAACAATGGAAAATTTTTCTTGACATGTTAGCTAGCATAGAATGCATGCACTAAAAATTATATTATATACTTTACTTTGTTTTCTCATAGTTATACTGTATATATATAATGCCATTGATGCTTTATGCAATTACGCGAGCAACTAATGGTGAGATTAGTTGTCCTTCTAGAAAATACTTCGTGCATGTTTATCCTTTAGTTAATTTGTTTCATTGTATAAAACATCGGTTAGAAATAGTGATCAACGCTCATATATTTTTTCCTAGTATAAAAAAGAACATTGATATATAAAGCATAGAATTAATGAAATCCATTTCAGACTAAACTATTGTTTGCTAAAAAAAATTTAATAAGGAGCCTAAATATCAGAACACAACTGTTACATATGATTTATATTACTTTTTTTATGCATATAAAAAATATTACACTCTTGACCTTATTTTGATAATTGCATCAAGAATATAAAGTGATGTATGTTATCTCGGACGGTTTTCTTTTATTTAAGTTTTAGATTTTATTTCATTAAATTGCAAAGAAAGACATGATAGAGATATAAAACGAAGGCATGATAAAAATACGGAAAGTAAATACATTTTAACGCAGTCAAAATGTACATTATAAAGTATAAAGTATAATACAATGTAATTGCATTAATTCTTTTGTACTTAAGATTGACCAACGCAATAGAAGAATGCAATAGGCAATTTCATGTAACCAATTTTTTTTATTTGCTCGCCCTATGGGTATGTCTAATTCTGATAGTACATTTAACTTGATACCTTCAAAAATATTGTTCAAATTAACAATGGTAGATGCATTTTTTTATTATTTTAGAACGTGTATCAAATATAAATCCATTCAAAATTTGATTGACCATTTACCGTAAAATCATTAAAACTCCACTATCAATTTTTTTAAAATGTTTGATCAAAGACTAAACGAATTCCAAATTGACTAAATAAGCATAGAGGGTCTCCGTGCTACGGCTCAATATTTAAGTTTTCAAAAGTCTAACGGTCAATCCAAACTGTTCAACATGATCTCCATATGAATATGGACTTGCAAACCAAATTTTACCTTTTTTAGAATTTTTTGACTATTTTTTTAGATAGGTAGAAAAACACATGATCTGAATGGTACATAATTTTCAGATCAAGTGATTTTTTACCTATCTAAAAAAATAGTAAAAAAATTCTAAAAAATGTAAAATTTGGATTGCAAGTACATATTCATATGGAAATCATGTTCAACGGTTCAGGTCTTCCCAGGCTTTCTTTGAGAAGTAGGAACTGTGGTTCACTTCAAATAAATTTAATGCAAGTTGACTTGTATTAAATTTTGAAAACTCAAATATTGAGCCATAGCAAGGAGACCCTCTATGCTACGCGTAGCATATTAGCCAGATTATATATATATATATATATATATATATATATATATATAGAGTAAGGCTACGGTGCTTTGCAAAGTAAACCCCTCCGTTTACTTCGGGCCACTTTTTGGATTTTGAAAATCCAAACAACCAATCCGAACCGTTCAACATGTTATAAATATTGAAATGTGCTTGGAGACCAAATTTTACATTTTTTGGAATTTTTTTACTATTTATTAAGCCACTTTGAAAGTTTCGATCCGGTGGTCCAGAAAATTTTACTGTTTTTTACTGTTCACTATCGGATCAGCGATTTTCAAAGTGGCTTAATAAATAGTAAAAAATTTCAAAAAATGTAAAATTTGGTCTCCAAGCACATTTCAATATTTAGAACATGTTGAACGGTTCAGATCGGTTGTTTGGATTTTCAAAATCCAAAAAGTGGCCCGAAGTAAACGGGGGGTTTACTTTGCAAAGCACCGTAGCCTTACTCTATATATATATATATATATATATATATATATAGGTTGGCTATTATCAAAATGTTTGTTCCTTAGTCGTGGTGCAACCAATTGGTTTTTCAATTTTGAAAGTTCAAACGGTCAATCCAAACCGTTAGATGTGATTTCTATATTAAAATGTTCGGAGACCAAATTTTATATTTTTTGAAACTTTTTTATTATTTATTAAGCCAATTTTAAAATCGTTGATTTTAATAAACAATAATTTTTTTTTATTATTGAAAATAAGGATTTTAAAACTGACTTAATAAATAGTAAAAAAATTTCAAAAAATGTAAAATTTGGTCTCCAAGCACATTTTATTATAGATTGAATGTTGAACGGTTTGGACCGACTGTTCGGACTTGCAAAATGTAAAAAACCGAAGCATTTGTTTCACGGCCTAGAAACAAACGTTTTGATATTAGCCAACCTCTATATATATATATATATATATATATATAATTAAGTTAGGCATTCTCTTAATTTTAGTCCAAGACTCCGAGATGTAAGTTTTTCTATCTTTACTTAGGGAATATCAACGGACCGGATTCTGGACATCCGAAAGCTCCTGGCTGTACACGTGGACACTTGCCACCTGACAAATTATTCCTTGTCTCACGAGGTAAATGCTACTGGCGCATGAATTGCTTTTAGAATATATAAAAGTAGCTTTGAGATTTGTGCTTCTTATTTCGCACTTGATTAACAGGTTCGAGGGGCTCAATTAAAGGATACTGTGGAAATAGCTTCGCTTAAACCATGCCACCTCACGGTTGTCGAAGGTAACAATTTTTTAATGTACTAAATTAAATTAAATCCAATCAAATTGGTAACATTTTTGTTGAGAATGAGTGATCGTTGTAACCATCTTTGAATGAAATTGGCATTACATGAAAAAATGCGAGCCAAATTAATGAAATTAGCATGAATTAATTAAGATTATTCTTACTATCTTATAGTCTGATGTAGATTGACATTAAGATTATTTATATTTTAAAAGTATTTATACTTAGCATATAAATTGTTCATATTTAAATGAACGAGTATTTTATTCTAGCATCATCTAGATAATGTAGATTTCTTATTCAACTAACAAAGTTTGCTACTGTGTTTGAATCGTTAATGAAATAGTGGAAAAATAATAATATCGAATTAGTGTGTGAGAATAGTTTAGAAGAATGCATATATGAAATAGTAAGAGAAATTAATAATCTTGTACTATTCAGACTACTATAAATTATTTGTTTTTATTCTATTAAATAGCGTTGATTCAAAAAATGCTAACCTCCTATTTTTATAACACTGACCTAATAATACTATCTTGAAGTAAGAAAAACTGGTTTAGATCAAATAAAAATAATAACACTATTTTTGAATTTGTGTTATTCTCATGCAGCTAAATTACATGCTATCAACTTATCAAGAAAAATTCTTTTAGAATATTGTCTCTATTTATATTATTAGCGATCTAGTTCAAAAATAAAATTTTGTTTCATAACAAAGAAGAATGATAACCCATACTAGTTGAAATACTAAAGCTAATTACTTAGATATATATAATCAGTTGAGAAATAGAAAATACAAATGTAAATAGAAATAGAAAAGTGACATGTTCTACATATTAGGCACAAACGTTTGTGAATACAAATGTAATACTTTACATGTTTTTTTGAGGAAAATACTTTACATGTAAGTATAAACACTTTTAAAATGTAGATGAATGATGTATAATTTTTTTTATATTCCTCATTATCTAAATGAAAATTCCAGTTGATTTCTAAAGATATTTTTATCAGTACGAACGAGTCGGATTCTTTCTTATTTTTTTTTTTTTATAGATTTTATGATGAACATAAAATACCTTTTAGTAACAGAAGAAGTGATTATTACAAACATAGGACATAATTATTTATGAAATGTCGTGTTTAGAAAATAAAAGTTTAGATCACACTAACCAAATACAGGAAGGTTGGAAAAATATAAAGGTATTGGGTTTAAAAATGTATGGAAAAGTTTTGGAGAAAAGGGAATATTTTATTGTGATAATTTTGCGTTGGAAAGTTGTTACCACATAAATATATTAGGAGGAGGGATCAAGTTACAACAAATTTGAGTTACAACAAAGTTACAACAACTATTTTTTTCATTTTCAAAGTCCAAATCGTCGATCCAAACCGTTCAACATGATTATCTAAATAAAATGTGCTTGCAGATCAAATTTTACATTTTTTTTGAATTTTTTTACTATTTATTAAGTATTTTACAAAAAATAGTCATATTCAGACCATTGAATTTTGTACCCATCTTAATAAATAGTAAACAAATTTAAAAAAATATAAAATTTGATTTGCATGCAGATTTTATTTAGATAATCATGTTGAACGGTTTGGATCGACGATTTGGACTTTAAAAATGAAAAAAATAGTTGTTGTAACTCAAATTTGTTGTAACTTGATCCCTCCTCATATATTAGTATGGGCAATGAGAATTTGAATACTATACCTGAAAATAATTAAATCCTATGCGATTGCAGGCCACCTGAAAAATTCAAAAAATGCTGCACACTAAAACCGAACAATTTGTTCTTAAACTGATTTCGTAAAATCGCCTTTTCAACTGTTGGAATTATAATAAAAAAGGTAGAGCGATATTTGATATTTTACAGGGGTAGATAAGAAAAAAGTTGCTTATCCCCTGAGGTAACAGAATATTTCTGTTTAAATCGCACCGTCCGATCAGAATCCGGGCCAATCCGGTCCGAGGTGGAATGCACGGATATCTTTAATATTCGTGCGGATTCTGATCGGACGGTTTATATATAAAAAGAGATATTCTGTTACCTTAGGTGATATGAATATCTGCCAGAGTGCCAGTCTGCCACTGTAACAAGTTAAAACTGGTATGTTATCCTTTAATCTCGTTTAAATTTCCCTCGCTGCTACAGAGGACTACACAGAAGAGCTAGCAATCGCCCATGTCCGCCGCCTCCTCGACATCGTCGCCTGTACGACCGCCTTCGGTCCTGCGCCGACGAAGAGCGCCTCCGTCTCCTCCCCCGGCTGCGCAAAATCCGAGGACACGCATTCCGGAACCGAACCAAAACCCACGATCGGGACCAATAAGACGGGATGCAACGCCATTCCAGTCGCAGGTAGCAAAGAAGAGCCACTGCTGTACCCTCCGCCCAAGCTTGGCCAGTTCTACGAGTTTTTCTCGTTCTCCAATCTCTCCTCTCCTATCCATTGTAATGTTTTCTTTCTCTTTCTTTTTTTCCTTCTACAGTTAAATTCGTGCAGAATCGAAACGAAAGGAGTTTGCTTATAATTTTATTTTAATTTTTGTTTGTAGATGTAAGGAGGTCTTCACGCCCATTCGTGGATGATAAGACAGAAGACGACTTATGGCAGCTTGATGTGAGTTTAGCAGCACATTTTTAATGTTTTGTTAACATTTATTGTGAAATTGATACAAATTCAACCCTGGTTTTCATTATTTTGCTCCAGGATTCTATTGAAGGGAGCTGTGTGTTTATCTTTATTTAAACATGTTTAGTCTTGTTGTTAGTTTGTCTTTATTTAATCATGTTTAGTTTATTGTTATTATCTTTTTAAATTCACTACTAGGTGAGAGTTTGCCAAGGAAAGCCAGTGACAATTGTGGCATCGCGATGTGGTTTCTACCCTGCTGGAAAGCGGGCCCTCCTTAACCACTCTTTAGTTGGCCTTTTGCAGCAAATTAGCCGGGCATTTGATGGTGTGAGTAGAAAAAATTATCTTCCTTTTGAATTATTCTACTTTATTATATTTTTATTCATATTTACTTATATTTTGCCTTAATTACAGGCATATAAAGCTCTAATGAAAGCTTTTGTTGAACACAACAAGGTATCATATCTGCACAAACTAGTTAATTTATATTGTATCCATTTCTTCCATTTGTTTTGCCTTTTTACTGATAAAGTTACATTTTCATTACAGTTTGGCAATCTCCCATACGGTTTCAGAGCAAACACATGGGTAGTTCCTCCCTTTGTTGCCGACTCTCCATCTACTTTCCCACCTCTCCCGACTGAAGACGAGGCGTGGGGTGGAGGGGGCGGCGGCCAGGGACAAGATGGGAAGCATGACCACCGGCCTTGGGCCAAGGAATTCACAATCTTGGCTTCCATGCCTTGCAAGACA
Source organism: Carex parvula (assembly GCA_025461045.1). Lineage (NCBI taxonomy): Eukaryota > Viridiplantae > Streptophyta > Magnoliopsida > Poales > Cyperaceae > Carex > Carex parvula. The sequence goes on from JAJGRW010000724.1 coordinate 375,426, forward strand.
CCTGAGGAGAGACAAGTACGGGACCGAAAGGCATTCCTTCTCCACAGCCTCTTTGTGGATGTTGCAGTGTTCAAAGCTGTTGATGCCATCAAGCAGACTGTTGCCGCCTGTCAGCTGTCAAGTAAGCTGCCGAATGGGAGTAGTGATTTTGTTGTGTGCGATGAGCAGGTTGGGGATTTGAGGATTGTGGTTAGAAAGGATGCAGCAGATGCTAGTTGCAAGTCTGAAATCAAGTTGGATGGAAGCAATGTTTTGGGGATGTCTGTAGGTGAAGTTGCACGCAGGAATTTGCTGAAGGGGATCACAGCTGATGAGAGTGCCACTGTTCATGTAAGAATCTTTTGTTCTTTTATGAATTTTCAATAAGAAATTGATGATAATCCTCATATGTCATAACTGTTTCATAATTGCTTATGAGTAATTGTTAGATGAGTTCATTCTTAGGTTTTGCTTCTTTTGTTTCCAGGATATTGCTACTCTTGGTGTAGTAGGTGTTAAGTATTGTGGATATACAGCTACTGTGCAAGTTCTAGTTGGGGCTACCCTGGCTGAAGTTAGTCTGTCAGAGCAGGATATTTACATTGAAGACCAGCCAGACGGAGGCAGCAATGCTTTAAATGCCAATAGGCAAGTAGTTCACATTTTTATTATGTTTCCGCAGTTGCCAGAAAATGTACTTTAAATAATAAATATTTTGTTGTACATTCTGGGCCTTCTGGCCTAAAATAGCTTTTCATTGAGTACAAGCATATCATGTTATTGGATTGAGGTTCTAATGATAGCTTCTCTAAATCTCTGTATTAAGAAAAAAAAAGAAACATTTTGACATCATCTTTCCTCTAAGGAAACTCATGTTTTTACTCTTTTTGTCAGCTTAAGAATGCTTCTAAATAACTCAGCAAGTACTTCACCCGGTGGGACCCACCGATCTCAGGATGCAGATGTGGAAGAGATGCACTCCTCTACATCCTTTTTAAGAAGGATACTAGCTGATAGCATTGCAAAGTTACAAGGTGAGTCTTATAAAGATAAAAGATCAATCAGATGGGAACTTGGTGCATGCTGGGTTCAGCATCTACAGAATGAGAAGAGTGAGCCAAAGAAGATTGAGGATACCAAAACTGGGCAGACTGTGAAGGGACTAGGGAAGAAATTTGGGCAGTTAAAGGAAATAAGAAAGAAATCAGAGGATAAGGCGGACTCCAACTCGAATGATATAACTTCTAACAGTTTAATTGATGCAAGTAATGGTAAAGAGGATAAGGAAGTTGAGTTGCGTAAGCTAATTTCTGAATCTGCATTTGCTCGGCTAAAAGAATCTGAGACTGACCTTCATAATAAGGTCTTCATTCCTTTTCCAATTAATGATGCTTTGTTGAAATCTTGAAATAATTGGATTTTCAAAATCTGTTTCTAATATTAGTTGAATAAATCAGCAAGGTCTAGCATTCCAAATTTTGTGTCATGCTCGTCAGTTGTCAAGTCATTTACAATTATTTATGCCAAATTTCACTTGTCTGATCCTAATTTTTCCAAATTTTGCTTTGGCTTTTTGTGCCCTTTTATTAAAACTGTACTCATAACACACAATAAGTAAATGCTAATCATCTTATCAGCAACATTTTCTACAAATTTGGTCTTGTCCAGTATATGCATGTAGTTGGACTGGCCTTCTAGTGATGTATGATTGTAAGATTGAGGAACTTTCGTAGAGAAGGGTTCAAATGCCCCACTGTTGCTCCTTTTTAAAAAGTTCAATAATCATCAAATTTGAAATTCAAATATCAACATAAAACTGTTCAATATGATCATATCATTTTTTCTACACACACACAAAAATTATGACATTTGAATCTGTTTTGAAGTCATCAAGAGTTTGTAAAAGTCCATTCATGTGAACAATATCTGAATTGATATCCATTTTTCAAGTTCCTGATTTCGATCAATATGAAGCCAAAATGTTGTAATTTTTTTGTTCTTGTAGAGGATGTAAATCTTTGTAACAGTTTTATTTTGTGATTTATGTTTTGGAATTTTTGTTTCCTAGTATTTAAAATGTGGAGACATGATGGATGCATAAAAATTTTGAGTTTTAACCTTCAATATAGAATGGAGGATTTTTATTATTAAGAAATTTTGCATCTTTGCAGTCGCCGGATGAAATAATTGAGATGGCTCACAGATATTATGAGGATACTGCTTTGCCAAAATTGGTAAGTCTATTTAGCCAACTCTTTATTGATCCTTGCTTGTTACTTCAGGTGAGACAGACCTACATCTTATGCACACTGCATTTTTTTTTCAGGTAGCTGATTTTGGTTCACTTGAGCTTTCTCCAGTTGATGGAAGAACACTGACGGACTTTATGCACACCCGAGGCCTCCAAATGCGCTCATTGGGTTGTGTGGTAAATAGTTTTCTATGTTTCTTGTTATAGTTGTGAAATTTTTAGTATTCTTTCAATAAAAGGATGCTATTTCTTGGCAGGTTGAGCTTTCAGAAAAGCTTCCCCATATACAGTCCCTTTGTGTTCATGAGATGATAATTCGAGCTTTTAAGCATGTATTGCGGGCTGTTGTGGCTGCAGTTGATGACATAAACAACATAGCAGGAGTTGTAGCTTCTTGTTTAAATCTCCTTCTTGGAGACTTATCCGACAGTAAATCTGAAGAGAAAAGTCTCAAGAAAAAGTGGCTTGTAACTTTCTTAGAAAAGAGGTTTGACTGTAGATGGAAAGATGAATATTCCCTTGATTTGAGAAAGTATGCCATTCTGCGTGGCCTTTGTCACAAGGTTAGGTGTACGTTCTATCACTAAGTTTTTTTCGTTCTATTCTTTTTTAAGGTTAATAAAATAACTCAACGAAGTATGCAGTGAGTGCTTACGTAATTGATAAGCATAATGGTGCAGGTAGGACTTGAATTGGTTACTCGAGACTACGACATGGAAGACCCACATCCTTTCAAAATATCTGATATTATTAGCCTGGTCCCTGTCTATAAGGTGCAAAATATAATTTCAAATTTTTCTTAGTAAACATCAAATTAGACTCGTATAATTGTGAGTTTTTAATCTGTAGTTTTGAAAAAAAAAATTTGCCTTTTTGGTATAGCATGTCACATGCTCATCTGCAGATGGAAGAACTCTCTTGGAATCATCCAAAACCTTTTTGGATAAAGGAAAGTTAGAAGATGCTGTCAGCCATGGCACAAAGGTATAAATTCAGATCTAATTTATAAGTTATGATAATTTCTCAAAGAAGGCCTTAATATTTGGATAACAAGGCTTCACATAAGTGCAATTTTATATGACTTCTGTGGTTGTCAAAGAGGACTTGTAGCATTCATAAAATAATAATAATAATAAATGAACAACATCCTCTAAATCAACGTCAAAGTTTTAAGCAGATCCAGAAAGCTGTACTGGATAAGAAAATTATATCGGTAACGTGATTTGAACGAGTCCAAAGAAATTCAACTCTGAGCCAAGAGAAGTATACGGACGTAGTTTAGTGATGTCTTATTTAGTAGCCATATTAATTTCCTTTCTACAATGCTTCAACTCCGTTTCCATGGTGCAGGCACTTGCAAAACTTGTAGCTGTTTGTGGTCCGTACCACAGGATGACAGCTGGAGCATATAGCCTTCTGGCAGTAGTTCTGTACCATACTGGAGATTTCAATCAGGTCAGTTACTTCCAACAATGCTTCCCTTCCTCCAGTCATCCTTATGGTTGTAGTGATATTAATATGAGAGTGTACTATGCATAGTGCATATTGGTCCGTACTATGGATCAATATCTCGATTTTCAAAGTCCATACAATCGATCTGAACCGTTCAACATGATCTACATATGAAAATATACTTTTAGATCAAATTTTATATTGTTTAGAATTTATTTGACTATTTTCTTAGATAGGTAGAAAATTGGTTGATCTAAAGATTCTAGACCATTCAAAAGTAGCGATTTTCTACCTATCTAAAAATATAGTAAAAAAGTTCTTAAAAATATAAAATTTAGTTTGTGACTACATATTCATATGAAAATTATGTTGAACTGTTCAGATCGACTATTTGGATTTTGAAAACAAATATATTGATCCGTAGTACGGACCAATCTGCACTATGCATAGTACTATAGCCTCACTCTTAATATTATGAAGATGATATTTGTCATGTAGGCTCTTCCTATTGAAATTTTGGGTTTCAGCGCCTGGTGCAACTGGAAACAAACAAATTCTTTTGCTCATTTTATAAAAAATGGCCAAATGCACGATTATTGAACATGCTTATCCCTAGGCCTTTGTAAAGCACATGTCCACAACCACTGAAACACCATCGTGAAATAAAGACACATTATATTTAGTACATTCATTAGCTAAATCTCCAAATTTTGGTTCCTTTTGGTATCTACTGAAAATGAGGAGTGGTGGAATTTTACTGAAATTGCAGTCCCACTGCTCTTCAGCCTCTGCCAAGCCTTTAAAAAATTAAAAAATTATTTTATCTTAACAGGCAACAATATACCAGCAGAAGGCTTTAGATATAAATGAAAGGGAACTAGGTCTTGATCATCCTGATACAATGAAAAGCTATGGCGACCTTGCCGTTTTCTACTATCGTCTTCAACATACTGAACTTGCCTTAAAGTAAGTTGTTTTCTAATTACCTTGAAATTTTCAGAAGCAATGAACATGTCTTGATCAGATTAAACTCTTGTTTGCCTCTTACACTTTCCAAATGAATTGTCATATGTGGATCGTTAACAGTAAAAATGGGTGTCTACTTTTGACCTCTCAGGTATGTCAACCGTGCATTGTATCTGTTACACCTGACTTGTGGTCCTTCACACCCTAACACTGCTGCCACATACATCAATGTGGCGATGATGGAAGAAGGATTGGGCAATGTGCATGTTGCATTGAGGTATCTCCATGAGGCTCTCAAATGCAACCAGAGACTGCTAGGTGCTGATCACATTCAGGTCTCTCTCTCTCGCTCTCTCGCTCTCTCACACACACACACACACACACACACACACACACAAACATAATATCGACTTTCACTACTTGTCAAGGATGAATTTTCCTATGTATATTTAATTGACAGACTGGAGTTTCTCTATCTCACACGCACACACACACTCACACAGATAATTTCCACTTTCACTACTTGTCAAGGGTGACCTTTCTTATATGTATTTAATTGACAGACTGCAGCCAGCTACCATGCCATTGCAATTGCTTTGTCTCTGATGGAAGCATACACATTAAGTGTACAGCATGAGAAAACCACCCTCAGAATACTCCAAGCTAAGCTAGGATCAGAAGATCTCCGCACACAGGTTAGCAATACAACATCGCATTCTTCAAGTAGGCTCTCTCCTTGTATTATATGTTTTAGTGTATTATTGTGTTTCACTTGTGCAGGATGCTGCTGCATGGCTAGAGTACTTTGAATCCAAGGCAATAGAGCAGCAGGAGGCTGCCAGAAATGGTACTCCCAAGCCTGATGCATCAATTGCCAGCAGAGGTCATCTTAGGTAAGATTAAATACATTGTTCTTTTCCCTCTTGATTGTCTATTAATTTACATTTCTATACTATATAAACTAGCTCTTGACTTACACCTTACCATTTGTATCTTTGCCAGTGTTTCAGATCTTTTGGATTATATCAATCCTGATGAAGAGCTTAAAGCTAGAGAACTCCAAAAGAAATTAGCCCGTGCTAAGGTTCAGCTTTTTTATTTACCTTTTTATGTTAATCATACCATTTCGACATCCAATTGTGTACTATCTTTTAGAAGAAAACTGACTAATGGAACTTGTATTTTAGATCAAAGGAAGAACTGGTCCTAATCAGACTGACACAACTGAAGAAGATGAGCAACCAAATGAAACACCAAAACAAGAAGATTCTCCTGTGGAAAACAGCTCAAAAGATAACAACAAAGAAAACAATACCCAACTAGAGATTTTAGGATCCAAAGAAGAAAAATCTAATATAGCAGTCATCCATGTATCATCTTCCCTGACCACCACTCAAGATGATTTCACTGAAGAGGATATATCCGATGAGGGATGGCAGGAGGCTCTTCCCAAAAGTCGGTCCACCGGGAACCGTAAGCCTTCTGCAAATGCAAATCGTAGACCCAGTCTGGCAAAGATCAACACCAATACCGAAGTACTTAATAATAGTGAGAATGGGAGGATAAAAGGCAAACCACCAGTTATGGTAAGTCCTTCGAGTTCTTCTAACGCTCTTTCCAAGAAGTTGGTGAAGAGCTCCAGCTTCAGTGGTATAAAAGGGAGTTCAGATAAATCTCCCAATGCTAAATCAACTCCTGCAAGTCCAGCAACAACAAGTGGAATTGCACCTAAGTTGGTTTCCTCCACCGCACATAGAAAAGCTTTGTCATACAAAGAAGTAGCCATAGCGGCCCCTGGTACTCTGGTTAAGTCGGTTGAGCAAGAGGAGTTGCCAAAGGGAAAGGACTCGAAAGAGCCAGCAGATGCTGAGGTGTCTAAGGAAGCTGCAACTGCGGGGCCCAATGAAAGAGGACTGGCTGATGAAATAGATAGCCGAAAAAAGGAATTTGAAGGTTCAGAGCTGTCAACTAAAGATAAAGATGCTGAGAAGAAGGAATCTATAGAGGATAAGGATTCTGAATCTGAAAAGAAAGAAGAAAATAAAGTTGTGGATACCAAGCCAAATTTGAAAAGATCAGATAATAAAGGGGATGTGGTTAAAGTGGAGCCTGTGGCGGAGAAATCAGCCGCATCATTGAATTACAATAAAGTAGAAAAAGAATCCAAGGAAGATAATGATGCTTCTCTGAATGAAGAAACAGCCCCTATGCCTGAAAGCAAGGCTGATTCTTTTGAAAGTAGAAAGGAAAGCAAAAATGAGGATCAAGCACAAATCACAAGTGGAAGCGATTCTGAAAAGCCAACTTCTCCAACTGAAGGTGACAAAAAGGAATCAAGTAGCAAACTCTCTGCTTCAGCACCGCCATTTAACCCATCAATGGTGCCAGTTTATGGTTCTTTTCCATTGCCAGGTTTCAAAGAAAATGGTGGAATCCTACCACACCCGGTAAATGTGCCTCCCATGCTGACTGTACCAGTTCGTAAGCAGCACCTGCACCAGTCTGCCACGGCAAGGGTCCCCTATGGGCCTAGAATTGCAGGCGGGTACAATCGAACTGGTCACCGGGGCACACGTAATAAGCCTGTTTTGGTCAATGGAGAGCCATTTGTGGATGGGGGCAGCAGTTCTTCTCCTAAAGTGATGAACCCTAATGCAGCTGAATTTGTGCCTGGTCAAGGTTGGATTGTTAATGGTAGTTATGAAATTTCTAATTCCCCAAATAGTGTGATGGTGTATCCAATTACACCAGTTTCTCCTGAAATCGGTTCAGGTAGTGAAAACAACAGGGAAGAAGATGATGCAAGTGTTGTAGATAAGGTTCAAAGTCAGGAAAATGAGAAAAGCAATGAATCAGGGGAAGTTTTAGACGATAAATTAGTTGAAGCTGATGCAGAGAATGTTGAACTAGCAGCTGATGAAAAGACAGATAATTGCTTGGTTCACTGTGACTGTGAAGTTAATAATGGTGGAGCGGATGCTGTTGAGGTTGTGAGCTGAAGTCGGAATGAAGTGCTTAGACGAGATGTCACAAAATTGTTCCTTTGGTTCATTTATTTTCCTTTGATTTGGGAGTTGACTGCTTGAGATGGTTGAGTGTAAGTTTTTTGGTGGCGCTCTGTTTAATCAGCAATCTGAAATGAAGTATTTGGCAAATTGCTGCAATCCTTTCTGTATATCTTGTACTTTTGTTTTCTAATTAGAGCAGTCAATTTCTCACGACACATGGGAAAAAGATGGATTTCATATCCAGAGGTTTTGATGTATCATACGAGTTTCTATTAAATAATGACAGTTGCTTTTTGGCCATTATATGTAATTCTTATATGTTTATACTGTACTAATAAAATGATTTAAACTTTTCATCTTTACTACTGAATTTATTCCTTGTACTCTTTAGAATTTCTTGCTAATCAGGTCACAAAGAATGCTATCGGGCATCAACAGTTATCCTTAATTATACAATTGTACATGATTTATTTATTTGAAGCAGAAGGTGAACAGCCTACTGAATTTCATTAACAGAAAAGAGTTTACAATTCCAAAAAAAAAGAATATATGCTATAATTAACACTATCCACACCACAGTAAAAAACTTTAGCATATCTATATAATATATGCAAAAACAACATCCGGTAAACATGAAAGCGTACGTGTAACATCAGTTAACTTTGCACATAGTTTAGAATCTCTCCCCCATGATTTAAAAATTACAATCACATCCAGGTGACAGGTTTCAGTTACCCCATTTGCAAAATCGGTCAAGGATGCTTGACCAGCCAATCAAAATGTAGGCTAGAAAGCACACTAGGTTCACTGCCGCTGGTATGGTTGGCTAATTTCAGAGATAGCTAGTAGCTAGCCAGTAGCAAAAATTGCACGAGAGGTTGATCACTTTGATCCCACTTGCATTGATTCCATTTCAAAGCTTGGTTTTTGTTTTGAAAGAAAATTATACTGAAAAGTAATAACTTTAAAACATGGTCAATCAACTGGACCCCGACCAATGCAGCATCTGAAAGGTTCAAGAAACAGATTCTTGAAGCCCCTAGGCGGTCGTGACTTTAGCAACTCATGTTGACGTGGCACTTTACTGACCATCGTTGCAGGATGCTCCGGCTCATTTTCCAGATCATCTAAACACAGCGCCTGCATCCACCAGCATGTGCCACATCTGTAAGATCCAACAAGTTCGGGTTCAGGTTTGGATTCAGTTTCAAGTTCGTTCTCCAGTCCCTCCGGTATCGCCTCAAGACCTGTTTTCTGAACAACCAGCTTGCGGCGGTGATGGCGATGATGATGACGATATCTTGACTCCTTCATCTCTTTTGGTCGGTGTGGTGGCCGGGGCCAGACAAGGATCCATCGCCCATAAATGTGCCGCCACTTGCGTCCATCACACTCCTCCCTGAAGGGTTCGTCTCTCTGAGACCTATTACCATTAGGATCTTCCTTCAATTGCTTCTCAGACCTGTTAATGGGTTCCATACAAGGCTTCTCGAATAGTCTTTTAGTACAGAGGAAAAGGAGCATCAAGAAAATCAAGAAGCACTGCTCAATTCCCCAGGTCTCCATTGGAGGGTCTAAGAGAGAAAGAGTGAGAGTTCAAGTAGTTAACCGTGGAGAACCAAAGAAGAGAGAATTATATCGAAAATGATGCAGAGATCGGATTTTTTAGAGGTGAGAATTCGATGTCTTCGAATTTAAATTGGAGCCGTCTTCTATCTCCGGGTTTATACTGTAGCGGTATACTGGTACAACAGGGAACGATGTTACGTCAACTTGCGTATGTTTTCACTTGATAATCTGTGAAGGTTCATCCTTTATTCATCTTGGGGTGAGAGCAAAAAAAAAATAGAATCAATATTTTGACTAGGAAGAACACACGTTAACTGAAAATTTTATTTATAGCATTCGGCTCAAAATCAATTCAAGTGATACACTTATTTTTTACAAATATTTCAAATATACCCGGCTCGTTAAATTATCCAGCGGATCTGGGACCTGCTAGATAATCCAACGAACCAATTTACAGATTTTGTGAATCTGGACCTACTGGATTATTTAACGGGTCGGATATATTTAAAATTCTTGTTAAAATGAGTATATTGAGTTTAGATTGGATATTACATAACAAAAATTTGGTTACAACGAAAGATGGGCGTCAATTGAGATATTGAACGAACATTAATTAGATTTTAAAAGATGAAGGTATTTGAACTCGTTTCATAGCAAATTGTTCACGTATATTAAATATTTATTGAATGATTTACATTTATCTGATTGATTGGATGGTGGAGCTATATTATTAAAAATAAGTGTATTGTAATGCCTATTTATTAAGGGATGTTTTCTTACTAAAATTATAAACATTCTCTAAATACTTGATCGACTAATTATTTTTAACTACTGAAAATTTTCTTATAAAATGTGATATAGTAGAGCTCCCGCAAAAATTGAACTGATTTTGCACTTATGCATAGCCCAAGTTGGCACATTGATTTATAATCCTCCCAAATGCATAACTATACGGTAGATTTGACTTATCGGGAAAATTTTCATTGTGAATTCCCCCATATAATCTGTTGCTCCACGGCTCTACATATAAATTACATTTCTTCAAACATAAAATTAAGATAGCGACTAACGGCCCTTTCCATTCTGTCCCCTAAATATTCCTTGACTAACTGATGCGTAAAGTACAACGGGGACCACTAACTATCTGGCGTATCACTAACTACTTGGGAGACCGCTTATATTTGAAAAAAATTACAACTGATGCGCACATGTATGAATACTTATGCGTGCAAGTATTACTACATGATATATTAAGTATTTAAAAAAAAATGGGCATCATCTTTTTTTTTTCTTCTCTCTAATAACACACCCATCTTTTACACGTTTTTAGAAGTGAGTTTTTTTTCTCCGTTTAATTTCATCAATATTTTTGACGATCTATGAGGATTTTTGCGAATCTAAAACCACGAACGTTTTCTACGTAATTCTCTCTTTCAAATGAGATCCATGATGAAGTACTTTCGGGTTATTCGTCGTTCAAGTATTCATCTCTAAAATATCGAGTATTCATACTTACTCAGTAAAGTGTAAATATCTATGCTGTAAAATATTTATGAGAAACCTACAAACGTGTCTTGAGCATTAATTACCTGGGGAACCACTACCGACCTGGGGGGGACCGCAAACGTCGTTTGAAAGCGATCACGATAGGAACCACACGCTGAAAACCAAGGACAAGCGGATGCGTAACGACCATCGCAAGTGTCATCACACATCCATCTTTTACATGTTTTTAGAGGTTGTTTTTTTCTCTGTTTAATCTCGCTGATATTTCTGACAATCTGTGAGGAATTTTCCGAATCTAAAACTACAAACGTCTTCTATGTAATTTTTTCTTTCAAATGAGATCCATAATGAAGTACTTTCGGGTCTCCGTCGTTCAAGTATTCATACCTTGTTATGCAAGTATTCATACCTTGTCGAATAAGTATTTATGCACGTCGAGCAAGTATTTATATCTCGTAATGCAAGTATTCATACCTAAGTTACCTAACATATTTTTAAACTTTGATAATTTTTTGTAGTCATTAATTTCATACTAAGAATTTTAAGCTAGCACTTTCTTTGCAATCATGACTGTTCAACAACACTGAAACAAATACTTTGATGCTTAATTGGTCCATTATCAAGTTTAAAAGAGTACAAAAGTCAAAGAACATAAAAGTTACAGCTGTACCGATCTGTTCTTTTTATATACATTAAAGCCCGTAGCCGTAGGCCATTCTTCTCATTAAAATCAAAAGTTACAGGGTACAGATAGAAAAGATTACATTAAAATCCCATTCGTTGCTATTTTCATTATTTCTCTCCCATCTAAGCAATACCAGTATCTTTTAAATTCTCATTGTCCCCATATACACTAATTCCTGAACATTGAAAAAGTGAATGTGATGCGATGTGAGTGGAACAGTGACCACTTTGATTACAGGCATAGCATAACACTGCGTTTCTACACTGCAATGCAATGTGACCGCTATCACCACATCTAAAGCAAACTGGCTTTGAAGGAGATAACTCCGCAATCATTGTTGCAACAATCGTTGTGCGATCTAGGCGACCGGGCTCGTGTGGATCGACCCGTTTCCAGATTCTCACCACTGACGGCCCTGGGATCGACTCAATTACTGTAGCAAGGGTTTCATATAAAGCTTGCAACTACAGCTCCAACTGCTCTAACAGGCTTAATCCACTATTTTATTTTTGAAAGATTTCTAGAATTTTTGTTGTTTTCTGATTGATGGAATTTGTGTAAAATTACCTCTATTGTCTTTCCAAGAGACGTGATGAAAATGGAAGGGATGAAGACAAATGGGAAAGAAGAAATTGAATTTTCAATTTCTAATTTGGTACGTACTCTGACCGTTAATTTGGTATGATTCTGACTATTAGAATCCGAAGACATTTAGAGCATTTACATTCCAACAACTTAAATGAGTTTCTAAATAACTAACTACTTTCTAGAAATTAAGATTTCTAAAGTTTTTAACTCTCACATTTCTTAAATTAATTTTAGAGTTTCTATTAAGCTACAAATTAAAAATGAGAAGTAATTTGAGCTAATCATTTAATCAGCATGGAGTTTATAAACAGTTTCTTAGTAAAAACTTTACTATATAGTTTCTAAATAAGAAACTCTCCCCTCTAAAACTGAATTAGAAACTGTCATATCATTTTAAAAACTCTAATAGTATCAGGGATGTAGATGCTCTTAGAGGACAGATTCGCGGGATGATATAATTACCCTATAATTAAATATGAATATTAATTTTAATAAATATAAATCATGTATAAATTTAAATTTATATAAATATTTTATGTATGAAAGAAAGAAAAGGAGAGAATCACGTAATATATAGTCAGATGCAACCACGGGAGCCCATTAGCTTATGATCTCGTCTCCGGTAGGTGAATGGGCCGTTGTTTCACTTGTTTGAATTGATGAATTCTAGCGTCGAGTTTCAGCGGCCTCTTTAATGAACAAAAGGGCGGGATAGAGGAAAAAATGAAAATCGGAAAAGTGAACCCTTCCTGCGAATTCATATCTAAGGTAACTTAAATTTTGAGTTTTATACTTCCAACCGTCCATCTGCTTTGGCACGAATATTGAAGGGATCCCGTGCATTCCATTTCGGGCCGGATTGGCCCGGATTCTGATTGGACGGTCTGGATCCAAACTCAAAATTTGGAATACCTCAGAGGATCCGGAGTCCGGACTCGGGAAATGAACCCAACCCTTGCATAGTTGCATCCACCTTCCTGCAGTCTTGCCTTTTCAAAGCGCTCTCTCTCTCTCTCTCCTTCTCTCTCTGAAAACCTTGGCAGCGGTTGCCGCTCTCTCTCGCTGGTGCATGCCACCTGCACAGCCCTCCTCTTGTAACTGGTGCTGAGATCCAGTTTTGCGGTCCCGGATTCTCTCTCAATTCCTTCCCAATCGAGGTAAACCTCCGTCTAAATTGCTGTGTTATCTTTATACGAGTTTGTATTTGCTTTATTTGTTAATTGCTTTAATTACAAAGTGTTGCGGCTAGATTTGCCTTAATATTTCATATATGCGAATATTGGTTGACTACTTTTTGTGTACAGTGAATTTCAGGGAGGGTGGTAACTATTAATGTTTATCTAATTATGGTTGTGTTCATGACCGATTACTCATAGATTTGCATATTACAGCATATATGCCTTCCTAATTTCGTATTGGTTCGTTTTTAATTGACTACAGTGACTTGTATTTGTATCTCTAAATTAGAGATTAATTGAGGCGCCACCTAAGTAACATTGAAATCAATAAAGGCCTATTGTAATACCTTAGTATTGGTGAAAACCAGTACGGGCCCCTTGAAAAGTAAGATTTGCTCTCTAATCTTTTAGTGGTAGTGCTATATATCTGTTTCTTCTAATGCATTTTTTAGAAAATTAGAATAAAGATTCCTTCTTTTTAATATCCCAAGGAGAAAAGGTCGGAGGCAAATTGAAGAGCAACAAATTGTTTCAAACTCAATTTTAAAGACGAGTAAAAAAACCAACTAGTAGAGTGAGATGGTTGATCGTGCTCAGAATGAATGCCTTCACCCGGCAGTCAGTGACTTAATAACGGTGCTGAGCAAAGCGAACAATGATCTCACAAATGTCCAGCACCGCCTCCAGATTGACTTCCAGCAATCCTATCCCGATCATGTAAGTGTGGCTAGTTATTTTTCCTATTTCATTATTTTCTATTCTCAACAATTTACCATTTCTTTTCTTTGAAGGACAGGTAAATCCATGCAAGCTAGTAGCTCGGGTTAAGAAGATCCAGGAAGAGATGGTGACTCTCAAGGAGCTTTGCCGTGAGCTCCTTGCTGATAAGCAGGTGCTTATTACTTTTATAACTGTATATTGATTGGATATTGAAGCTCGTTAACAACCTTGAAACATCAAGACGTTGAAACTCTGAATTTTAGGTGATATTTATCATATATTTGCCATAGTGAAACAGCAAGCCGTTGAAACTTTTGGCAGTTGCAATTTCTTTCAGCAATCAGGTACACTTTTGTAAGTGTGCATTCCTTCTGATTATGTTCCCTTTGGGGTTAATTGTTGAGAGTTTGAGTAAGATTCTAATTTTTTATTCTGTACCAGTGAGGTTCTGTACTAGATTCCTATCGATTGGATCTCTAATGCAAAAAATGTATTTAGGTTTTCTAGGTTTTTTTTTTTTTTTTTTTTTGTAATTGAAAATTTATCCATGCTGAAACCTGTATTGAGGTTTGATTGTTTGAACATATTTTACCATCCTCCAGTTACCTTGAAACCGTTGGAGTAGATCCATGTCTTATTGACATTGTCGGAAGGAAAGTTGTTGGTACAGTGTACTTGATTTAATATTCATGAATTTTTAGCAGAATCTTCATTCAATGCTCTGCTGGAACAAGTTTAACGTGTTGCCTTGCGTTAGGTCTCTTCCCAAAACCCTAAATCCTGATGTCAACTTCAATATTTTGTTAATAGGATTTGATAGACAAAGCTAGGGCTAGCTTGATTGGGCAGAAGAACTCAATTCAGCGACTATTGGCGTCTTCTGGGTTACCGCCAATAAGCGAATCTGATGAAGGAGCATATGCAAATTTGAATCAGGTTTACCCTGTTGCTTTTTGTTTACTTGTACAACTGTTATACAACCTGGTCGAACTTGAGTCTGACTTAGTTGATGCAATTTTCCTATTTTAGTGTGTTCCTTTCTGACTAAATTAATTCAATTTTCCTTACGAGTGGGTTTCTTGGTGAGTAAAACACTGTATTTTCTCTTTTCTTTTGTTAACTAAATTGCAAACACACAAAATGACAGTTATGAAATGACTATTATAATTGCCGCATTAATTTCTAATTAAGTAGATTGTAAGTACTAAGTAGAGTGTAAAATCAGTTTGTTTATTAATACAATTGTAAGTGGGCACCTAGCCCATTGACCTTCAAAAGAAAAATTACGGCATTCATTTCTCCTTGCTGTGTTGGTTCATATGATGCTCATCTCTCTCTGATTTTTCTTTCGTCCATCATCTTTCAATTTTATTCAGCAACCCTTTTTGAAAAATATTTTAACCTCTCTATTTATGCATGTGCCAACTGTCAAAGGGAATTTCTAAAGATACTTCTTTTCCTGCAGATTATTTCTGAGTGGTCTTCTCACGTGAGAGCCAAGAGAAGTAAGCACAAAAACTAAAATATCTTAAAGTTGATGAACTTCCGCTAGAAAAGTCTGATAATCTTTTGTTCTTTTTCTTCTGTTCATGTCTTTTTTCAGAGGATGGGGATGATTCTGATTCTGAAGATATCAATAAGATACTCTTCTCAGCTATTGTTCAGAACAATTGAGGGTTTCAGGCTTTCAGCTTCAATTCCTTTTTGCGTTGTACTAAGATTTTTATATGCTGTGACAATTGCTGTTGTAATTTGGGATTATGCCTGGAAACTGCAAAGTTACATCAGCACAAGGGATGAACATTTTCAATTCTCGACTGATGGATTGTCTTCTTTTTTATTTTTATTTTTTTTATATCTAGACTGTGGCTGTCGCTGATGGATTGTCAGGTGTTCATTTTGACCAGTAATAATACTAGCGTGTTGGGTTGCCCATCCCCCTTCCACCAACCTTTCCACTCCACCACCTCTGCTAGCAACCTATTTTCTATCCTCCGCTCTCTTCTGGCGGAGGATGGAAACCGGTAGCAAGCCACCCCCTCCTCACTCCACAGTCTCATTGTAACTTCTGCGTCTCCTCACTGTTCTTCACACCCTTCGGGAGAAGAGAGAGTTGGTGACGATAACCCTAGCCGCTAGCTCTCTCATTCCCTGGTACCTTCCCGTTCTCCACCCTCGTTGGAAGTTTTAAGGAGAGTTGGTGACAATAGCCCTAGCTGCCAACTCTTCCGTCTCCTAGCGTCCCAACTCTCCCACCAACACCCTCGCTACACAAAACCCTTGATAGAGAAGGGGAGGTCGAGGCCGCACTGACCTCCCCCACTTGCAAACCTAGCAAAAAAAAGTTGATGTCCCCTTTTCTCCAGTCGCTGACTAGCCCATGCTTGGAGGTTATCGGTGTCTACTTTGTTTTATTTTATTATTTTAGTTGTTAGATGTTGAGATTTAAATATTAATATTTGGATGTTGATGTTGATGTTAGATGATGATGTAGTTTGATAAGAATGATGTTCTGGATGTAAAACAACAGATGTAATTTATATTTAATTAATAAAAATTATACTTGACAGTCACTTGGACAAAAAAAAAAACTAGCGTGTTATCATTTATATTTTCTCCTAAACATTTGCAGTGTTCTCATTCTTTTTTTTTTTGAAAAGCTTGGCAGCGGCTGTCAAGTAGAAATTTTATTGAAATCCATAATTGTCTTTACAGCAAAAACTCAGCTAACTGAGAAGGACCATCAATCATCCGTAGCCTGAGTAAAAAACAACACCCATAGGCCCAAATTATGACAAAAAAACAACTTAGCAATTAACCACAAACCACAACACCAATTAACTCAAAAGAAATGTAGCTAAAGCCGTAGTAAGCCCCTTAGCAGTGCTTCATCCACATCTCCGCCTCTTGCCAGATCTTGTTTACTAGCATCTCCGGTGGCAATCTTCGAGAGTTGAAATTTTTTGCATTGCGCTGCTTCCATGTCTCCCAACACGCACACACGATCAGAGGGATCCCTTTCCGTTTCCATTCGACACACTTTCTCCTTAGGTCGGTATGAGTACTGTCCCAGGTGGCTTGGAGATTATGTCCCAGAGTGATAAGGTTGAAACCCACTCTACGCCCCAATAGGTACCAAACATGTACCGCATATTGGCACAGGAAGAAAATATGGAACCCAGATTCAACCGGGCAGTTATCACACAGGGCACATGCCAAGGTGCATTGCATGTTACGGTGCTGCATGTTATCATGAGTGAGGAGTCTGTTTTTTAGAAGCAGGTACCAGAAAATCTTTACTGTAGGCGGTATTTATAGCTCCAACTCTCAGCATAGCGGTCACTTTCCCTGTCCTCCTCCATCACCTTTTCGTAATACTACCTTGCCGTGTAGGAGCCAGCAGTCTCCCATTTCCAAACTATAGAGTCCCATTGTGAGTTGAAAACACTGTGTCACTTTATCCACATGCTCGGGCGCCAGTAGGCCAATTATTGGTGTCGCATCTCTTAGTGAAACGAAAGGATAGGGGGGGTCTTGCTGCCAGCTGTGCACCCAATGGAGGGCCAAACCATGCATCCTGCCAGAAGGAGATACCTGCGCCACTGCCAATGCACCAGGAGGTAGACCAGTGGAATTTTACCCGAAGCCTCTGCAGCTGATTCCAAAAAAATGATCCCTTGACTGCCCAATATTTCGGACCATGCATGTAAACACTAGTGGATCTCAACTGTTTAATGGTAAGACTTCATAATGCGTCGGGCTCTTTGTAGGGGCGCCACCACCACCGCAACAGTAGGGAGGTGTTTTGGAGTCGGAGATCTATTATACCCATGCCCCCCCATTTCTTGGGAAGACAAGCCGTTTTCCAGTTAATCAAGGAAATACCGGTTTTGTCAGATTCGTTCTTTCCCCAAGAAACTGACGCCTGATTCGATCTATCCTTTGAATTACCCAAACCGGGAGCAAAAAACAGCACATGTAGTATACCGGAATTGCAGACAAAACCGACTTTACTTATTGCAGCCTACCCCCACGTGAGATCAGCTTTCTCTTGTATCCCTCAAATCTTTTTTCGATTTTTTCTATTATTGGAAGGAACAAATCTCTATTCGGCTTCTTCACAGTCAACGGCATTCCAAGGTAATTAACCGGGAGTTGTTGTTGTGGGCAGCCCAACACCGCTGCAACCTTAGTGAGTAATGCCGGGGCAAGATTGAATGGCACAAAACAACTTTTATCATAATTTATACTCAGTCCAGAGATTTTTGTGAATATCCGCAATGTTAGCTTGAGGGCAATTATTGTCTCTAGATTGCATGTGACATTTGCAATAAGTGCCGTGTCGTCCGCATATTGCAAAGCCATTACAGATTCCCGAATTTTTGGTGAGATGGACATCGAAGCGTGGTGTTCACTGCTTGAATCATCCGTTGCAGTACATCAACGGCTATTTTGAAAAGCAATGGGGAAAGTGGATCTCCCTGGCGAAGACCCTTGTTTATTAGTGAAAAAATCAGACATTTCACCATTGACCACCGCTCTAGATTTGGATGTACGAAGTATCGTAGAGATCCACTCAATCCATCTAACCGGGAACCCCATCCTTATAGAAATGTCCAATGAACTGTGTCAAACGCCTTCGTGAAGTCGAGTTTTAGAAACACCGCTGCCGGCGTCGAGCTTGCTATTGACTGTAGCAATTCTCTTGTAGAGTTAAAAGTTTCAGCTATGTGGCGTTTTTTGACAAAAGCTATTTGTTGGGGAGAAATAATGCCTTCCAATTTCAGCCATAGTCTGTTGGAGAGTACTTTGGAAATCAGCTTTGGGACGACATTTATTATGCTGATCGATCGATATTCCCTGACATCTCCCGGGTTATCCTTCTTAGGCACAAAAACAATGTTCGCCTTGTTGACCTCCAATTCAGCCCTATTATGATAGAAGCCATCAAAAATTTTGAGCACGTCCAGTTTGATCAAAGGCCAGAAATCTCTGACGAATTCGCTGGGAGGCCATCCGGCCCCGAGGCTTTGTTCAAGGCCAACTGCCGCACCGCACTTCCTATTTCTGCCTCTGAGAAGGGGGCCTGCAGGTCCGAGAGGTCTTCGGTGTGGGGGTAAAGTTGAGTAGGGTCAAAGTGGAGTACCTGTCCCTCTTTGCCCAGAATAGCTCGCATGTGTTCGCAAAAAATCCGGGCAATTTCCTTCTTGTCAGTACACTCGCTGCCCTCGTGTTGGATAGAGGACACCGAATTCTTCCTTGCTCGAGCCGACGCAAAAGCATGGAAATATCTCGTGTTCTTGTCCCCCGACTGCAGCCAGGTGACTCTGGACAGGTTTCACAAAAAATTGTTTCTTTGAGGACAGGTTTCACAAAGAAAAGGATTGAAGCCATAACATTTTTTTTTTCATCATGTCAGCGCCGTACAACTTTTTTATATCGTAATTTACTCTTTGACAGAACTCATATCTTCCGGAATGCGAAGTCTCACAGTTTTAATGAAAACAAAGTTTAATGTAAAAGAGCAAGCAACCACTGAAAGGTCTTAAGCATGCCTTGATTGACAAAAGCTGCAGTGCATTAAAGAACAAAAGATTAACATCAATTGCAAGGCCATAATTTCTAATATAACCTATAATACTTCACTCAGGCAGTCTTTTGCAGAATGCTATTTGCCACTGTAAACACTGGGGCAATATCAACTGGAACCTGAAAAAAAAGGAACAAAGGAAAAATGGTAAAAATGGTTTGGCACCAGGTAAGATTTTCCAAGCATCAGGTTAACAAGGATATTATTCAACCATTATCTTTTAATAAACCATAAAGAAATATCATGCAACTCCGAAAGTTTAGCACTTAACTAAGAAGACGAGCTCTTAGCAAATGAGTTCTATTGCATTTACTTTTGTTTTCTATTTATTGGTTTTAGCCAAGGGTCACGGGCATTTCTTTATATCATCATAAATTATCAACAGAATCATTTTTCCCCGTTTATCCTATCATCCTATCCGTATCATATATATGATAAGACGGGTATGGATAATATTTCTTTCATTAGCTTTAATGGTGAAGGGTACGGATAAGACAAAATTTTCGTTAACTTATCGGGCAAGAACGGGTACGAACTATTTCGTTCCCGTTACCTTATTAGAGTAATGGATAAATATAAAATTAAACATGATAATTTTTATTCGTACATATAAATATATATTTTTTTATTATGATGATGTGATTGATTTATACAATATTTCATAATTTTTTATCTAGTACTTAACGGGAAAATGATTTATACAGCATAGGGCTGTAAACAGATATGGATATCCGGGCAGATGACCGCTCCCAATCCGCATATAATCCGTATCCGGATTTAAATGGATACGGATACAGATACGGATAATTATCAATTACCCACATAAGATCCGGATACGGATAGTAATACCTAAACGGAGCGGATATCCGGATCATCCGAAACCCAATAATTTTTTTCGGACCCGCTAATTAAAAGAAATTATTTTGCCTTCAAGGGGACTTGAACCCATGTCATGTGGGGGTGAGAATCTAAGCAATCAAACTACAAACCACTACACCACACTATCTTTTGTTACTACTTCTTTATTTTGTTTATATATTATATCAATGGAATGAATATCTTATACCTCCCATCTTTCCAATATCAATATCTCCATCAACTTACAATTATTCATTTATTTTCATATTTAAATTTTATTAATTATTAATTAGATCTTAAAATTCATATAACTCAATATCCGACAATTATCCGTTCTATATTCGTATTCGAATCCGTATCCGTAAATTATCCGCTCCATATCCGTATCTGTTAAGGCGGATATGGTTTTAAATTTTGATATCCGTTTACTATCCGTATCCGTATCTGTATCCGCTCATTGAAAGGCGGATATGGATTTGGTATTAGCATTATCCGCTCCGAATCTGCTACGTTTACACCCCTAATACAACATTATAATTTATTAATTAATAATATGACAAAATAGATTTATGCAACATTTTATATCATTTTATTTAATTCATGATTTGTATCTTTAAAAAAATGGGATAATTATGAGTTGGGCTAATGTGCTTCATGAAGGGCCATGTTTTACTTCACATCCATATTTTCGTTTTCAAAGTCTAAACAGTCAATTTGAACCGTTCAACATGATCTCTATATTAAAATGTGCTTGGAGACAATTTTACATTTTCTTGTTGAGCAGTTCGGATTGACTGTTTAAACTTTGAAAAACGAAATATAGGCGTAGAGTAAAACATAGTCTTTACTTCATGAAGCACCATAGCCCAACTCCAATAATTATATTTTTTATATTTATGATATCATGTATATAACGTGCTTAATATATTAACTAGTATCATGCCCGTGTGTTGCAATGGGGACATATTATAAGAGAACAAAAAAAAATAATAGTATGACACATAATATGTTGAGAAAACAAAAAAAACTATAACGGATGTTAAGAATAACCATACAATATCATAGTAGTTAATATTATTCCCATATCGTGCACTTTGTTATATTTTCGGGTTAGTAATATGTACATAATGTGCTTAATATTTTCTGGTACGAAAATGTCTCCATCCGACCCCGTACCATATCCACTAACATCCCAAACTGTATAAACCTAACAATAAAGCACATTAGAAATATCTTACCTGAACATTCTCCAGCTTTTCCAAGGTATCTTTCAATGGCTGAGTCATGCTTGCATAGCATTTGAGAAGTAATTCGGCACTGACTTTATCACCCTTTGCTTGTATTGTCAAAATCTCTCTGCTAAGACCTTGAACTGCCTCTTCCACCTTCAATTAACCCAGAGTAACAGATAAAAATAAATATTTTTAGTGCTGAGCGTCAATTGTCAAGGAATGGATATGAGATTTGTACATATATGACTTGGTCAAAATACTATATAAAGAAGGTCTTCAGGCCAAATAAAAAAAATATAATTATTAAGGGCAAAAGTAATGGAAAAGAAAATTAGAGAAAGAAATACAAAAACTACAATACCTTTGTAAAATCAACTGAGAATGTACCATCTGAATGCAAAACAAAAGCACCCTTTTCACATAACCAGTTGAACTGTAATGCCTGCCCCTTTCTGTGTTATAAACTCCATAAATAAATCAGCATCCACAAAAAAATAATGAACCTTTTATTGAAATTTAAACCTTCTAATTCCAGAAAAGCTACATTACCCATGGGCTTCTTCGAGGCCAAATCGAATTGAACGGAAGCACCCAGCAAGAAAAGAGACGTACATGGATTTCAACAAGCTCTTTGGAAGTAAACCCTGCAAGGGAGAGTGCAAGTGAAACATAAAACCGATTAATTTATTCTCATGGATGGTGTTTGGCAAGAGTTGAATAGACCCAACTCTAAGATTGGTGGAAAATCTATTCCAACCCATCATTTGTATAGAATAAGAGACTTCCTCTCCCAATGGAATATTTCATTCCATCCGGTTGGATAGGAAAGGTCTAATTGAAACATAGGGTCCAATTGCAAAATATATTTCATCATTATCATACTCTATTCCACTCGATTCTAAACGTGTTCGGCACATATTCTACTCAGTTCGAATTTATTCTCTACTGCAGAACACACACACATGGTAAACAGTGACCAGGGATGGATCAAATCATACAGAATGGGGGTCCAATTGGTCCCCATTTTTTTCTCGAAAATTCTATGGTTATATGTCATACTTCTATGTATTTTAAGCAAAAATGTCACAGGAAAGCTGAAATTGACCTCAAAATTTTAAAAAGATTTATATGATCCATTCCCTGACTCTTCTCAAGCAAAAACATTGCTATAGTTAACCCCCATAGTTCAACATTCTGCTTCCGCCCCGGATGGCGATATAAAATTCTTTGCTCAAGAAATAAGCTGATGGACCTAGCACACCATTGGTGGGAATATTGTTTCCATATTCCCATATATAATATTAATAGATAGTTTCATACATAAATAAATGTTACACATTAATAAAATAAACTACAAAAAAGAACCTGGTCAATAAGATATTTCAGAGCCCAAAGGCCAACTATATCTGCTTTTGCCTCTTCTAAGGCTGAGTGTAGTTCTTGGAGTTCCTTGTAAGAGAAGAGACGGCATATAATCAGTCATGCATAACATTACAAATTTACGTCATTGAACACTTCAATTAATAAATTCAATTATACATCATCTATCAGTTATCAGTACTTACCAATCGGACAGTTGACTGTCGACCATCTGGAAGGACTATAGTATGGGGTCCAATGCCATGACAGCACTCGTGGCAAATTGTATGCGTGTAGAAAGAGTCGAAATCTATGTATTGTATTTGTTCATCCTTGATGCACACCTCAGCAATTGGTTGCAAGATGTGCTTGAATCTGAAAATACATATTTCTTACAGTTTGAACTTAAAATAACTTGTTTACTTTACTAGCATGCCCTGCCAAAGACGAGGTAAATATTTTTTTCCTATTTCTTTTTGTTTTGCAAGGACACCCTAATCATCACTATTTGCAAGATAATAGACTAAAATAAGCACTTTTATGATAATAGACTTTCTTATCTCCCACAGTGAGCCCATCAGGGTCATCACATGGGGTTAAATTCAATGCCAATTATATATTTGTTAAAAAGAAAATTGTAACAGAAATGCTTTTATGTGAAGATTTTAAAAGGATAATTAGATCCAAAAAAGAAAGAAAAAAAAAACTAAGTCAAAAGAATTATTCCATAGGATTATTTCAAAATGATTTTTTTTTCAAACACAAAATGAAAACAAGTGTTTTCTGAAAAAGAAAGGATAAATAGCAGGCACTTTTTGCAAATGCACCTCCTCTCTCCCCAGAAAAGAATAAAAGGAAACAGATATATACTTGGCTTCAGAAACATTCTTGAGCAAAACCATGCATGTACCACGTTGGTTCACTATGTGTTCATCATTCGGCAAATTAAAAGCAACTGTTTGGGGGCCTTTTACGTCCTGGAAGAAAAAATTGACATAGGTGATTTTTCAATTATGCCAAAATAGTTTACCGGGGTCTCAAACAACATTCAACAATAGAAAAATAACCTCAAGCCAAGCAAAAATATAACTAAAGTACTTCGCAATTAATTCATACAAACTACAATTTTCTATCTGAATTGTCTTGGCTTGGTTTCAGTTCATACAAGGTCAGGGAAAGCTTACAAGATTTAAAGGCAAATTCAAAATATTTATTAGGACACACCTTTTTCCATTACAACAAGAAAGTGAGTGGTGTGATATTTGCAAATACAATAAAAAATATTAAGTTATTCTGTTATTTGCAAAAACACGGTTCGGATGTAATCACTAAGTCCTCTTACATTGATATGCTCCATTCAACAAAGAAAATGAGAAATCAAAAGCATAACGCACCCCTGCATTGAAGAGAAGCCGAATTACTCGGATTGGAGCAGCAGATACACTATCAGACTTGTAACAATCGTCCACTGGAAGATTGCTCTCTAAATGCTGGTTTGTTTGTGATACTTTCATAGTGTTAATTTTACATAAGACATGAAATAGGAAAGTACAAAAAGATTTTCAGATTACAGGCAAACCTGCAATTGATCTCCGAAAAGTTTAACTTGAGAAGTTGCTGCGTCGTCACGTATACCCACAAATGCTTCAAATGTTGCCTAAAATTGAAGTCGTTCATTAGTGGGATAGGTAACAACACGCTGAAAAGTGCTACCACATAGTTAGAAACACTTGGAAACTAAGAACAATAACCTTATAACCAAAAAGTGCATCTTCGTATGTCTCATATGGGCCAATGGTCACATCCAATTTGGAGTCCTACAATGTTTCGTTCAGCAAAAAATTAAAAGAACAGTTCAAATCCCCATATATGGTGCATGCATTTTAGAAATCGAGCCAAATTCACTCCTTGGATAAGCACAACTCACCAATTCCATCCAAGCAATGTCAGATTCATAATAGTCATTTGACATGAAGGCATCCGCCTTAGCTTTCAACAGCAACTTTAAGCTGAAAAAAAGTACGGAGATAGAGGCAATTATTGTTTTCAAAAGTAAAGCTCTGTTTCAACTTAAATAAGGAACTACTAAACTAGCAACAATTACCTAGATGTATCAGACAATTCTGAAGCTTTGAGCAGCTGTTCAGAGGCTTTCTTTAAAGAAGATTCATACTCCACAGAGAATGGAACAAGAAAAAGATCATCTGGGTTTTTTAGCCCCAAACCATTAGTATTGGATAAAGTTGACAAATCAACATCATGCCGTCTAATTACAGAAAAAAAACCAATTGCTTCCTTTTGTTCAGCGTCACTCAGGCTGCTTTTCCACAGTTCAAATTCCTGCCAAATAGAACTACTGAATACATAAAAACTTCTTTTTTGAGAGAAACATAAAAGCAACTTCTGTAAAATATAACAGAGAATAAGTTTCTTATTAAAATCTATGGTAAGAGTCAATTTGTCCTTTTGTTGTTACTAACTGAAGTAACATCTATGCCTTCTTTAACTAACTGGTATTGTATCATCATCATTTTAGATAGAAATTGGATTTGATAGTGGTACCAAGTAAAGGAATACAATTACCAAAAAGTTCCTCAACTGAAATTCTTATTCATCATTGTATAAAATTACCTTTTTATCCATATCAGGAGGGTAGAAGTTAGCACCAGGGGGTTTAATCACAGGAAATGCAGCTCTGTATTCCACCCCTTTCCATCCTGAAACAGGCCTGGTGGCATCTGGTAATAACTTGACGGCAGAGTCGGCTGTTGTGAGAAATGCCTTGTTTTCATCAAGGCCAGACCTGTTACAAAAATAACAACAGCAATGATTAGGTAACATTCCAATTACTATTAGTGATTTTGATAATTTCGTAAACCAACATATAAGGGCAAGGAAATCTATTAAATCTGCTGCACAGAAAAAGAAAAGAAATATTACCATGGGCTCTTGTTGATGGAATAGTATAGCCACTTCAAGCGACTTATGGAAGAAGCAGCAGAATTTTCTTTCAGCCAATCTTTAAGTGCAGGATTACTATCCCAAGTCTGGCATAAAAACGGACAAATTAGAGAAAAGAGTGACTTTTCCACAAGCTTCTATGTAGCATCACAATGTTTTTAATAGCATCTACAACATAAATTAAACCTGCTCATAAAAGATATCATCCATAACCATAGATGCTTTGAGAATGTAAACTAGTGCCTCCTTATCTCCTTCTGAAAGTCCCATCAACTGCATTATTTTCATATCTGACTTAGTACTAAATTTTATAAACGATAATTACAGCATTCTGCATTTCACATAAATCATTTTAGACTTCCAACTCAGAGAATACAATGGTGAAAATGACAGATATCTTACTTTTCATCTGGATAACAAAAATTACAGAAATCTTGGTAGGTTGCTAGAAATAAGTTCAAACCAACCTAACTCACCCTAAATCAAAGAAATAGCAAATAATAAAAATAACTAGATAAAATTACCTCAGGCTCCAAATGGATTGCAGCATATCTATTAATTTGCTTTTGCAAGCTTAAGCTGCGGGACTCAATATTTTCTTTATACCTAAAATTTCAGGAAAGGACTCATCCATTCAGTATTCATATAATAAAATATAATGCAAACTCTTTCAAGTTGCATAAAAATGGTGCAAATCAAAAGGTCATAGGTTTGCCCCAGTCAAAGAAGAATTAGTGAAATACATAGGCCAAAACCATAATTGTAGATGTTGATAATTAAGATACTTGTGCAATTACACAACAGACTCATACTGTGCCTTGAGTTTGGACATGTGAATAAAAAATCTGGTCCATCTTACCTATTCTTCGAAATGTACTCTAAGAAAACATACAACAAAAGAAATAATTCATAACAATATAGAAGAAACTTGGCTTAATCAGATATTTTTAGTCAAAACAATCCACCTTTCTTCAATGATAGTAAAAAGCTGGCCATACTCTCCATCTACTTCACATGGCACATATTGTTCATCTTTCCTTGCAAGAGCACTCTTATACTCATCAATAGGAACATATCTCACAGCAGAAACCGCACTTTCCTGATAAAAAATATTGATTCTTGTCAGATTCAAAAAGAAAGGCAATGTGCTCAATGGGCAGAGATTATAATCTTAGCCCTGTTGTACTGGCAGTGGGTGGGATATACCAGGTACTGTTTATGTTACGTGAATCTTTGTGGGCAGAAACTGCTTGTGTCTGGTTGTCCATTAAAAGTTGACATAAGTAATTCATACATGAAGACAAAGGTTTGTTGTCCCTGCTGAAAGAAAATAATCAAGAAATCAGCTTACTTGAAGTGTGAAGGCCTCAAGAGGAATAGGTTCCAAAGTTGTCACCAGATATACATCATCATATTCATTGTTTATGAATGTAACGTTCTTACTACAATTAATAAAGATAAATAAGTGAAATGTCAAATATTTACATGAATTTCATGTATACCACTCAAAAATTATGAAATTACATATTTCCTCCTCCAATTATGTAATTACGTATTTACCATCTTAAATTCTAATAACTCAAATATTTACCCAATATATTTAAATATATATCAAATATACCAAAAGGACAAAACTCAAATTAATTATGTTTTATATTCTGAAAACTACAATTAATCAAGGATTAATTAAAACTGAACCCATTCTCCCCGTACACTCTCTCTCTTCATCTTTTTGTTATATTTTCCAAGAGACCATACTCTTAGTACTCTCCCATCTAGATCTCAAGGGTTCTTCCTCCTCGGATACCATCTCCAACAAGCGTGATTAGAATGGCGCTAGAGAGGGTTAGAAGCAATGCAGAAGGAGAGGTTTTACCACAGGTCCCACAAACGTTATTGGAATGGCGCTGGAGGGTTAGAAGCGATCAGCAAGGAGAGGTTTTAGCGCAGTTCCAACAAGCATGATTGAGATGCTAGAGAGGGTTAGAAGCGATCAGGAGAGGTTGAGCACAGGAGGAAGGGGAAGGGGCACAATTTGTCGCTAAATAATGCAGAAGCAATCAGAAGGGAAATGGACATAATTAGGTGCTTAATTATATTTTATATAATATTAAACATAATTAACCTCAGTTATATTGCACAAATATGTGAGTTATTAGAAATTAGAATGGTAAATACGTAATTATAGAATTTTGAGGGGATACGTAATTTCCTAGTTTTTTAGTGGTATATATGAAATCCCCTCTAACCTTAAAATAATAGTTGTATTCATAAAATAAATCTCAATTCTAATAAGAAATTTCCAATAGTTCTATAATCAGATACAAAAATAAAACGAGACAAATCAATCAACCACGATGCAATTCACTTCGCTTCCACAAACTGCTTCTATATGGCTACGTTTGGATGCACTCTAGAATAGCTAGAATAGCTACTGTTTAGAATAGTAAATAAGAACAGCTACTGTTTAAGAACAGTGCTAACTCAAGCTATTCGGAATAGTGAAAAAGTTGTTTGAATTGCATATTAGGAATAGAGTTTGGAGGGAATGAATAAAGTAATAATTTATGTGTTAGATTAAATCTTTTTATCAATACGTAATATAAAAATCTTTTTATCCAATACGTAATATAATATTAATTTAATTATTAAATAAAATATTAGATTAAATATAATATAATATTAGTTTAAATATAATACAATATAATATTAATTTAATTATTAAATGTAATATAATATTATTTTAAATATTATATTGGTATTAAATAAAATATTAGATTAAATATAATACAATATAACATTAATTTAAATGTTAAATGTAATATAATATTATTTTAAATATTAGATTAGTAGTAAATATAATATTAGATTAAATATAATACAATATAATATTAATTTAAATGTTAAATGTAATGTAATATTATTTTAAATATTAGATTAGTATTAAATAAAATATTATATTAAATATAATACAATATAATATTAATTTAATGTTAAATGTAATATAATATTATTTAAATATTACATTAGTATTAAATAAAATATTATATTAAATTTAATATAATATTAGATTAATTATAATACTATATAATATTAATTTAAATGTTAAATATAATATAATATTATTTTAAATATTATATTAGTATTAAATAAAATATTAGAGTAAATATAATATAATATTAGATTAAATATAATACAATATAATATTAATTTAAATGTTAAATGTAATATAATATTATTTTAAATGTTAGATTAGTATTAAATAAAATATTAGATTAAATATAATACAATATAATATTAATTTAATAATTAAATGTAATAAAATATTATTTTAAATATTAGATTAGTATTAAATAAAATATTAGATTAAATATAATATAATATTAGATTAATTTTAATACAATATAATATTAATTTAAATGTTAAATATAATATAATATTATTTTAAATATTAGATTAGTATTAAATAAAATATTAGATAAATATAATATAATATTAGATTAAATATAATACAATATAATATTAATTTAAATGTTAAATGTAATATAATATTATTTTAAATGTTAGATTAGTATTAAATAAAATATTAGATTAAATATAATATAATATTAGATTAATATAATACAATATAATATTAATTTAAATGTTAAATGTAATATAATATTATTTTAAATGTTAGATTAGTATTAAATAAAATATTAGATTAAATTTAATATAATATTAGATTAAATATAATACAATATAATATTAATTTAATTATTAAATGTAATAAAATATTATTTTAAATATTAAATTAGTATTAAATAAAATAAAATATAATATTATATTATATTAAATATAATACAATATAATATTAATTTAAATGTTAAATATAATATAATATTATTTTAAATGTTAGGTTTGTATTAATATTGAAAGCTCCAATCACTATTCCAACTTTTTGTTAGAATAGTGGAACAAGGCTATTCTTCTTGTTCCGAATAGCAAGTAGTACGTTTAGTTGCTCAAGCTATTCAAATAGCAATGCTATTCTAAGAATAGCACTATTCTTAGTGCATCCAAACATACCCATAGCTCTTTTTACTTAATTGCGCACAAGTCGTACTATTATTTGGTAAAATGCCATTTTGAATGAAGCCAGAAAGATAATTAAGTTACTAACTATTCCTGAAGGAAAACAAACAAGAGCTCAAAAGCATCATTTGGGAGCCTTATGCCTAGCTCTTCTTCCAACTCTCTCCTAGAAAAAAACAAAATTAAAATTAACACCAGAAATACTACCAATACATGTAACAAAAGAAATCAATAATAATTACCTTGCACTGGAGAGGGAGGATTCCCCAGCCGAGACATGGCCCGCACTGGAGATGTCCCATTTGCCCGACAATGGATCCTTGCAACCGGCGCGGCGCTGGACTAAAAGCTCAGCAGTGCTCTCCGAGTAGATCCATACGTGAACGGCACGGTGGTAATCTCCATCCCGATGCACCTGTCCCCTGCAGTACAATGAATTATTCTATTATTGCTAACTGAGAAATGGATATGAAAAAGAGGATAGGGAAAGAAGACGATGGAGAGAGGTGCCTAGGCTTGGAGATGCCGGTCTTTTCTCCAGTTCGCGTTAATACATCGAGATGTTCTTCGTGGTGCTGCTGCTGAGGTTCGGCCATGTTCGACGTCGGCGAAATTTGATCGGTGTTCTGGGAATTTTGACATTTTGACAGATTGGGGCCTTTTCATTACATCAGTGTGCTATTATTTTAGTCCTGGGCAGCAAGCAGTTCTGGACAAGTATCCTCTCCAATAATGTAAAAGATTCCCTTCACTTTACGGTTTGAGATTAACTCCCAGCTGCTTTGGGATTCGGACTAGCGCAGAGGCAGTATTAGTGGGCTTTCAGATTCGCGCCAAGTTAAATAGAACGGTCCAGATCCAGTAATTGTAAAAGATTCCCTATTACGGTACCGGGGAGGATCTGAATTCAGCAGTTCTAGTGCTATTATTTTCAGTGTGCTATTAGAATTGACTGTTTGACTAGCTATTTTCTTTTTCTTTCTTTTTTACTTTTTGGGAAATTTTGAATGTCACGACTCACGACTCACGAGATATTTTCCATTTTCTTCCTCTTTCTTTGGATCTGTTGTACACAGTGTTTTAAATAGCGCGCTATAGCGTTTTTGGACCCTAAACGCTAAGCTATGGCATGAAAATACGCTAATTGCGCTACGGCCGCTATAGCGGTAATAGCGGTCCGCTATAGCGCATAGCGTGTAGCGCGCTATTTGCGCGCTATGCATATTGGGCTTTTTTAGACAATTTATATGGGCTTAAATAAAGATCCATAAAATTTATTTTGTATAGAAAAAAAAAAATAGAATGAATCATGATGCTTAAGATATTTTGTATAGAAAAAGATCGATAGTTTATGATATTATTATAGATATTTTGAACCATGGACTTTTGTACTAGTTCAATATGAATATTATAATTTCTTAATTAATTTGGTGTTATTTATTGTTCTATGAAACTTTAGATAATGTTAATATATAGTACAAATATATAATATAATTTTTGTAAAAAAAAAAAACGCTATTTGGAATAGCTTCCGCTATAGCTACGCTATTCGCTATAGCTTTTTTTGTAGCCTTCCCGCTATGACGCTATAAACGCTATTTAAAACATTGGTTGTACACATGTAGGCGGGCGTGACGACCCTAAAATTAAAAAAAAAAAACGAAATTAGACAAATAGCAATTAAGTTTTTGTAAAAATAAAAATCCATAGAACTTACAAAGTAGATATATTTTCATATAAATTCACAAACTCCTTATATCCCCATTATATGCTTAAATTTAAATTAAGATACGACTTCATTTATTTTAGTTTTTTTAGTCAGTTTCATTTTTTTTTAATGGAATGGGTGTTTTTTCCCAACATTTTTGCAGAAAAAATATTTATAAAGAATTCAGTTGTATACGAAAGTAGTCATAAAAATTAGAGAAATTTAATTAATTATACGAAATAACTTTATCAATTAGATTTTTTGTATCAAAATATCAAAATTACTTATTTTCTGTTCAAACTCACTTATTTTATTAATATTTTTATTTTTTAATTCAATCACTGAAAAATAAAGATTAAATTACTAAAAAATTAAAAGGCCAATTTTACTCCTGCCATTGATGAGATTAGGGAGCTCCTCCTGGAAGCACAAATGCACTGTCTTGATAGTAAACAGTAAAAACTAATAGAGGAGTGCTATACTGAGGGCAACAGTTAAAGTTTTGAGAGCTGAGAGAATAATTTGTTTCTAAATACCCAATTTACCTTAGCTTTTAACGGATGGCTTAATTAATGGATCCACTTTCTCTCTCACCAGATTAGTAATAGAACTAATAAAGAAAGTTCCTTCCGTGATATTTCTTTCCGTCCTCTCTCTCACCTGATTAATAATACCCGATTTTCTTTCCTTCGTACTAACTCAGAGAATCCAATAGTGCCAGTGGAAACTCATTTCAAAAATTATATATGTTCGATTCGTGTATCTTCTTTCTCCTCCAATTTCTTATAATTTGAAATCGTTTTGTACCCAAGAATGAAAATAAATCAAATCGTAGAATCAATCAGCAGAATACTTAGTATGACATCAAATTGTGTGATTCTCATATATGCTGAAATTCTAGACACGAGCAAGCTTAAAGGCTTGTACTTCGAGCAAGAGAGGCTGATTTAAAACAAGCTTCGTTATTACCCACGAATTCTCAAGCAAAAGGTTAAAAGGTAATCTATATTGTTGTATTTTTTTGAATTCAACATAATCCAACCTCTACCATAGCTTTCGACCCCCACAGGCTATACCCTCAACCCGAGCTGCTAGACGATCTTCAGAACCCCTTTTCTGAATTTGAAATTGAGAAGGCCGTTCGACAATTAGCAAAAAACAAGGCATCCGGCCCCGACGGGCTCCCAAGTGAATTCATCCAAAATTTCTGGCCAATGCTGAAGGAGGAGGTGGTTCAGATTTTTTCTGATTTTTTCAATGGCAGGTTGGATCTAGCACATATCAACAAAGCCAACATTATTTTTCTGCCTAAAAAGGAGCAAGCAGCCGAAGTGGGTGATTTTAGGCCAATAAGCATAATCAATCTTGTTCCTAAGTTGATATCCAAAGTGCTTTCAAATAGGCTAAGGCCGAAACTGCCGGGGATCATTTCGGCGCAACAGACGGCTTTTGTGAAAAATAGGCACATAGCCGAAACTTTCACATCCACTAGAGAATTGCTACAGGAAATTACAGTGTCAAAGGCAGAGGCTATTTTCCTAAAGCTGGACTTTACTAAAGCCTTTGATTCGGTCCATTGGACATTCTTGTTTAAGGTAATGCAGGCCCGGGGATTCCCGGAAAGGTGGATTAGATGGATTTCGAACATTCTGAGCACCTCAGCATCACGCGTTTTGGTAAACGGAGAGATGTCGGATTTTTTTCCACATCAACGGGGGCTCCGTCAAGGAGACCCCCTCTCGCCGATGCTCTTTATAATTGCGGCCGATGTATTGCAACGCATGGTTCAAGCAATCAACACAAGGCTTCCCCATTCGATTGCCGCAAGGATACCGGAATCGGTTCTCGCACTCCAATATGCGGACGACACGGCCTTAATTGCGAATATTTCCCAGAATTGTGAATCAATAATAGCCCTTAAAATAGTGCTCCGCCTATTCTCAAAAATTTCTGGGCTACACATCAACTACAGTAAGAGCTGCTATGTTCCGTTTAATTTGTCAGGAGAAAGGCTAACCAAGGTCAATGCAATAGTTGGTTGCCCGCAAACACAGTTGCCCGTCACATACCTTGGGATGCCGCTTACTGTTAAGAGACCGAATAAAGAACTGTTCTTGCCATTAATTGATAAACTCGAAAAGAGGCTTCAAGGATGGAAGAGAAAATTCATCTCCAGAGGGGGTAGGCTGCAGTTGGTCAAATCGGTGTTGTCGTCTATTCCGGTGTACTATATGTGTTGCTTTCTGCTACCGGTGTGGGTAACAACTAGACTCGACCAGATCCGCAGACGCTTTCTCTGGGGGAAGCATGAGGACCAAAAAGCAGGAATATCTCTTATTAACTGGCCGGTTGTTTGCATGCCAAAAAAATATGGAGGTATGGGGGTTACAAATTTGCGAGTCCAAAATATTGCGCTATTGCTGCGGTGGTGGTGGCGACCATATGTTGAGACGGAAGCACTATGGACAGTGACGGTAAATAAATTAAGAAGGACGGGTCAGTATGCGAATGGTCCGAAATTTTGGGTAGTTCGGGGGTCCTTCTTTTGGAACCAGCTGATTCAACTCAGGCACCTTTTCTGTTGGTCTACATCCTGGATTATAGGCAGTGGAGCAGCAATTTCCTTCTGGCAAGATGGCTGGGGAGGGTTACCACTGGATTACCACCTACAAGAGAGGCCGGTCAACCCATTTATGTCTTTGAGAGATGCAAGGCAAGTAATCCAATTCATTGCACCAGAGTATGCAGAGAAGGTGGAGGGGGTCACCTTTTCACACCAGGAAGATCAAATTGTCTGGAAATGGGAGAATGGAGGAACATATACAGCTCGATCTATTTACAGGGTCCTGACAGAGGGGGGGCTTATACGTGACAGACATGTCAACGTGTGGAGATCGAAGACACCCCCGACGGTTCGCATTTTTGCTTTTTTGCTTCTGAAAAACAGGATCCTAACCCATGAGGTTATGTCCAGGAGAAATATGCGATGTTCTCTACAGTGTGTGCTATGCAATAACTGTCCAGTGGAGTCTGCCTTCCACATCTTCTTCTTATGCCCCTACGCAGTCCATATCTGGTTCCTCCTTGGCAGGAAGACAGGCTTTGCCGTGATAAGGCTAGGGCCGGATCTCCAATCCACATGGAGTAGGTCATTGTCATCCCTAAAACACAGGGGTACACACTGGAGAGACAAGGGCATGCCAACGATGCTCAGTACCATCTGGGCAATATGGAAGCAACGCAACGCCAGGATTTTCGATGGAGAACAGGTAACACCGCTGATACTTGTGGAAAGGATATGGCAGGAGATGCTGCTATGGATACGATACTGCTGAGATGGAGCTAAACGCAACTTGCTGCAATTTGATGTTTTAATTGTTTGGAGATAATTGTTCTGTAGTTGTTTTTCTCAATTTTGTTGTGCTTAGTTTTGTTGTGCTTGGTTTTTAGTGTCTGGCTTAGGCTATACTATGTTGTATGCGACATGGCAGTAGAACCACATATGTTGTAATGATACTCATCTAATATTAATTAAATACCACCTTGGCAGCCGCTGCCAAGTTTTTCAAAAAAAAAAAGAATTCAACATAATCCAGTTATGAAAAGGTAGAATTTGGCCTTGGGCAATTATTGCTATGCACTTGTGGTTCGTTCTTACATAATATTGTAACCAACAGCAACGCAGGGTGTTTTCTGTATACTTGATATAGACTTCATGTTTATTTTTTACTTATATTTTTTCTGCTCGACTATGTGCTAACATTATAATCTTTTAACAAGGATTCACTAACAGTACTGGTAATAATCATAACAATTTATGTCATTTAATAACAGTAATGGTAATAATCTTACCAGGGATTAAATTGATTAGATTAAGAAGCTATTTCAGAATTAATTAGCACTACTGTAAGGTCTAGTATGGATCTTTTATTGGCACAATTGGTACAACTTCTAAAAACTAATCAATACGTTGGATCTTGTGCAGCAATTTATGTATAATTCTAAAACACTTTGTACTTTGTTGACAGATGAATCTTAACGAGCCGATCAATAATGATGGCATGGAGAATAAAAAGCTCGAATTAACCATGTTAAGCTTCGAGACATCTGATGACTTGATCAAGGGAACACGTTATTTTTCTCACAAAAAGGTTATGGTTTATCAATTCGTAGCTCGAGAAAAGATAAGTATGTGGTTTTGGGGTGTGATAGAGGTGGTTGTTATCGAGACCAATGTAATGTTTCGATAGAACAAAAAAAAGAACAACCACAAGCCGTTTAACAGATTGTCAGTTCTAGATTAAGGGAAAATGACAAGATAATGGGTTATGGATGATTGAAATAAAAAACTACTTGCACAATCATGAAGTTTCGGTTGATATAACCGAACATTCGATATGTCGTAGGCTATCTCAAGAAGAAATAAGAAGTGTTGAACATATGAGCAAATATGGAATACCACCAAGGCATTTTATTTCTTCTCTTCGGCAAACTAACCTCAAGCTTTCTGCAATCTCAAAAACCATTTACAACGCAAAAGCAAAAATTCGCAAAGATAATCTTGCGGGTCATTCAGTCATTCAAGCTCTCTTGGAAGAGCTTTCCCAAGGCGGAAAAGTTTCACGTACGACATTTTAAGTGAAGGAGACCATCTCACTCATCTATTTTTTGCTCATCCAATGTCGGTAAAGTTAACCCGATATTCTGTCTAATTGAGGCTTCTGGTATGTGCATTCCACTGTGTTATACTCCTTGATGACCACCGTATATTTGAAATAAGCCTTAGTAAACTGGCCAGAATCGTCAGACAGGAAAGCGTGAACTCTCTCTTGTATGGAGGTTACCATGAACTCGTTGTAGTTGCCAAACCCCGCAAGCGTCTTCATAGTATTTGATCTCTCGAACCGTTTGTTAATAAGCTACGAATAATTAAAAAAATGAAGAAATGAACTTTTTAATATGAAGTTATTAAAAATAGATGAAGAAAAAACAAAAAATAAAAATACCTTATGCACACGACAAAAGAACTGTTGATCTTGTCTTGCTTCAAATTCCGTTTTGGCTCTCCTTTGCCCAAACCATGTAACACACTTGTAAAATGTGTCCTCAATTATTGCGGCTACTGGTAACTTACGAGATGACCTAAAGACATTATTTAGCTACTCGGACTCATTTGTAGTCATAATTCCCCAACTGTAACTACAACGCTTGGAATATCTTCTATGGTTTTGGACACTCGTTCTCATCTTGATCCAAATACTTACCCACACTGTCTAGCCAATTGAGAGCACGGTCATATACATTCCCCTTTGCTTGCATTCCTTGCTCATATCTCCTCATTTTCCTCTTAGCCACACATTGTTGGCTGTATGCAATCTTCTAATACTTTGTTTGACAAGAGTTGCAAAACTACTAATTGAATTTAACTTTTTACATGATTTAGTGAGTTTGCAGGTTCAAAGCTTTAATTACAAGATCTATTGTGAAAAAACCAAAGATAAGTTCAGAGCTTTAATTTTAAGATTTATAATGAAGAACTAAGGTTCATGAAGTGCTGAATTATAAGATTTTTTTGATGAACCTGAGAAGTCAACAAGACTTTATGAAGCTATAGATTTGTGTAATAATCAAGTAGTTAAATAAAGTATATTTGATGCTTGTTGATTTCTGAAGCATCCGCCTTGACCGGAACAAATATATAGAACCAATTTAAAATGACAAGTCAGAAAGTTCCAATTTGATTTCGTGCAAGACGGATGACATCCGTATGGTTGCTTATCAAGTTTTGTGAACAAATTGTACTAACGTTCTAAACGGGCATAAACATTTAAAATGATTAATATTAATTTGAATTATTTTGTGGAAACTCTAACTTCAATATTCAGACACCCCTTTTTTAACGGGTTTCTCCCTGCTAGAACGGGTTTAGGTAAATATGAATTCCCCACTATATAAATAGTTATCCCACTTCAGATTTACCTAAGCTAGCCGCCTCGTACATTTGAAAACGCAATTATTGTGCAACACTTAATAGCTTCCATTGTTGAGTGAACTTAAACTTCAATATCCTCTCAACACTCTCAAATCCACTCGACTTATCTGATATAGTTTAGTGTCTAGAATTTAGTTCTAGAGCTTTTACATCCCCGCTAGTGTGGTCTGCTTGTAGGGCGCGAAGGAGTACACTAACCAGAGCGTTTCCGCTCACATATGTCCATAGCTGTGTGACGATCCCAAGGGACTCTCCAGCTCGAGCTTCTAGGCTTAACTTGCACACTAGTTAGGCCGTGACTTCCCACCATTGTTGGGCTCACGTGTCACGAGTTGTGTCCTTTTTTTTTATAATAGAAAAAGGGCGTCGACGAGGTTGCTCTACCCGTAGACGTAAGCTTTTTACGCCGAACTCCGTTATCATATTGCGTGTCAACTATCTCCAAGATCAGTACATTACTTACACACGCTAATTTGACTTGTTAGTTTAGAGGGATTAACTAAAAAACGTCGAAGTCTTTGAGACTCCCTTTAAACCCCCTCTAAGTGCCGTTAGGAACTACAAAGTGGTATCAAAGCAAGTTAACTTGAATTAAGACTTACTTAATTTGGGTATTTTAAAGATCCAAAATGGCACCAACCACTTGTATCGAACCCTCAATTTTTGGTCAAACCTCAAATAATTTCAGCTAGTGGAAAGGGCTCATGGTTGAATATTTTAATGATTTAGAGATTGGAGATATTATTGAAATTGAGTATGTACCAACATTTGATGAAAATAATGAATTAGCCCCCAAATCAAAAATTGACAAAAAAAAGGATTTCATTGCAAAATATGCAATAATCACCTCAATTGGGAAATGGATTTCATTCTTATTAGATGATTCATTAAATGCTCATGAAATGTGGAATATTATTTACTAACAAGTAAATTTGAAGAAAATGCTCAAGTTGAATGGATTAGTGAGCTGACCAACAATCAAGAGCCTGTTTTCTCCTTCGTGGCATTGTTGGTTGAACACTCAAAGGAGAGTGAGGGTGATGAAATCATCACACCTCAAAATACCTCTGATGAGTCAATTAATGAAACACTAGAAAAGGTGACACATATAGCACTAACAATTAATGAGGATCTAGGATCAGAAAAAACTAAGGCATCTTTTTCGCACGACAATCAACAAAAGAAAAGTGATATTGATGAGCAAAGGAAAAAAAGGCTTCGAGAATTGAATACTCGCTCATCTAATCAGGTACCCCCAATAACAAAAAATAAATTTGATAAAACCAAAAATTTTTTTTTAGTTGTGCTATAAATAAAAATTTCTGCTTTTGTTCTATTTCTTCTGTTTCTCTTTCTTTTCAAAGGATGGGGATGATTCTGAAGATATCAATAAAGATACTTTTCTCAGCTATTGTTCAGAACAATTGAAGGTTTCAGGCTTTCAGCTTCAATTCCTTTTTGCTTTGTATTAAGATTTTCATGTGCTGTATCAATTACTGTTGTAATTTGGGATTATGTCAGGAAACGGCAAGTTATGTATACGATGTGGTCCATCTGCAGAAGGGGTGAGTATTTTCAATTTTCGACTGATGGATTGTCAGGTGTTCATTTTGACCATTAATTATTACAGCGTGTTATCATTAGCTTTTCTCCGAAGTACTTGCAGCATTCTTGTTTATAATAATTTGTTTCTCAAGGACAAGTTTCACAAGAAAAGGATTGAAGCCATAACATTTGTCTTTCATCATTTCAGCGATGAACGACTTTTTATATCCTAATTTTCCGTTTGACAGAATTCACATTTTCCGGAATGAGAAGTCTCGCAGGTTTAATGAATAAACAAAGTGAGTGTAAAACAGCAAGCAACCACTGAATGGTCTTAAGCATGCCTTGATTGACAAAAGCTGCAGTGCATTAAAGAACAAAAGATTAATATCAAAACATAACTCGCATTGCAATAAAAGTTCCCTCACTTATATGACGGTGTAGGCCTATTTTTTTAAATAACTTGCTACAATTAACATCTATAAGTTTCGTGATCATTTATCAATTTCATATATAACCCATAATACTTTACTCAAGCAGTCTTTTGCAGTATGCTATTTGCCACTGTAAATACGGGGGCAATATCAACTGGAACCTGAAAAAAAAAAAGGAAGAAAGGGTAAAAAGGGAAAAATGGTTTGGCACCAGGTTAGATTATTCAAGCATCAGGTTACGAATAAGGATATTATTCAACAATTATGTTTCAATAAACCATAAAGGAATATCATGCAACTCCAAAACTCTTGCACTTGATTCAGAAGAAGAGCTCTTAGTAAATGAGTTCTATTGCATTTACTTTTGTTTTCTATTTATTGGTTTTAGTCAAGGGTCATGGGGCATTTCTTTATATCGTCACAAGGTATCAATGAATTTCATCAGTCACTGTATATTGGGTGTCAACGAAATGTTTTTACCTGTTTACCTATCCGTATTGTATTTGGTAAGGAGGGTATCGATAAAAAAAAATTCGTTAGATTTCTCCATCCGACCCATACTGTATCCATTGACATCCCTAACTGTATAGACCTAACAGTAAAGCATATTAGAAATATCTTACGTTAACATTCTCTAGAATTTCCAAGGCATCTTTCAGTGGCTGAGTCATGCTTGCATAGCATTTGAGAAGTAACTCGGCACTGACTTTATCACCCTTTGCTTGTATTGTCAAAATCTCTCTGCTAAGACCTTCAACTGCCTCTTCAACCTTCAATTAACTCAAAGTAACAGATAAAATAAATATTTTTGATACTGGGTCGATTGTCATGGACATGAGGTCTGTACATATGTGACTTGGTCAACATACTATATAAAAAATGTCTTCAGGCCAAATAAAAAAAAAAAAAAAAATTATTAAGAGTAAAAAAGAATGGAAAAGAAACCTAGAGAAAGAAAAACCAAACTACAATACCTTTGTAAAATCAACTGAGAATGTACCATCTGAATGCAAAACAAAAGCACCCTTTTCACATAACCAGTTGAACTGTAATGCCTGCCCCTTTCTGTGTTATAAAGTCAAATAAATCAATCATCATCCACAAACAAATAATGAACATTTTATTGAACTTTAAACCTTCTAATTCCAGAAAAGCTACGTTACCCATGGGCTTCTTCGAGGCCAAATCGAATTGAACGGAAGCACCCAGCAAGAAAAGAGACATACATGGATTTCAACAAGCTCTTTGGAAGTAAACCCTGCAAGGGAGAGTGCAAGTGAAACATAAAATCTTTTTTTTTTTTTTTTTTTGAAAAACTTGGCAGCGGCTGCCAAGGCAATTGTATTAAATTATGTAAGAACGTCATTACAACATTAGCCTACTGATTGGAGGCCACAACCCAACAGTAACAACAACAAGTGAAACATAAAATCAATTCATTTATTCTCATGGATGGTGTTGAGCAAGAGTGAAATTACAAGTGAGAGCTTTCCACTTTGCTCCATTCATGATTAACGAAGTTGAATAGACCCAACTCTATGATCGGTGGAAAATCTATTCCAACCCATCATTTGTATAGAATGAGATACTTCCCCTCCCAAATATATTTTATTCCATCTTGTTGGAATGGGGTCACCAATTGCAAAATTTCTTGTATTCTATCATCATCATACTCTATTCCACCCGATTATAAACGTGTTCAGCACATATTCCACTCAGTTCCAATTTATTCTCTACTACAGAAGACACATATGGTTAACAGTGACCAGGGATGGATCAAGTCATACAGAACGGGGATCCAATTTGTCCCCATTTTTTTTTTCTCCAAAATCCTATGGTTATATGTCATACTTCTATGTATTTTAATAAAAAATGTCACAGGTACGCTAAAATTGACCCTTAAAACTTTTAAAAAGATTTCTATGATCCATTCCCAGATTCTTCTCAAACAAAAACATTGCTATAGTTGACCCCTATAGTTCAACATTCTGCTCCCGCCCCTGATGGTGATATAAAATTCTTAGCACAACAAATAAGCAGATGGAACTAGCATATCCTAGTGCAAAATTAATAGACAGTTTCTTACATAATGGATGTTACACATTAATAATATTACTCTAAAAAAAGGAACCTGGTCAATAAGATATTTCAGAGCCCAAAGGCCAACTATATCTGCTTTTGCCTCCTCTAAGGCTGAGTGTAATTCTTGGAGTTCCTAGTAAAAGAAGAGACGGCATATCATCAGTCATGCATAACATTACACATTTACGTGAATGAACACTTCAATTATACATTATCTATTCACTTATCACTACTTACCAATCGGACAGTTGACTGTCGACCATCTGGAAGGACTATAGTATGGGGTCCAATGCCATGACAACACTCGTGGCATATTGTATGCGTGTAGAAAGAGTCGAAATCTATGTATTGTTTTTGTTCATCCTTGATGCACACCTCAGCAATTGGTTGTAAGATGTGCTTGAATCTGAAAATAAATTTTTTTTACAGTTTAAACTTAAAATAACCTGTTTATTTTACTAACATGCGATGGGAAAGACAAGGTAAATATTTTTTTTCCTATTTCTTTTTGTTTTGCAAGGACATTATAATCAATATTTGCATGAGAATAGGCTAACATAAGCACTTTGAAAAAAAAACAAATATGATAATAGATTTTCTTCTCCCAAATGAGCTCATCTGGATCATCATGTAGGGTAATTCAATGTCAATTATATATTTGTTGAAAAGAAAATTGTAACAGACAATGTTATTATGTGAATATTTTAAAAGGATAATTCTATCCAAAAAAGAAAGAAAGAAAAAAAACCTAAGTCAAAGAAATATTCCATAGGATTATTCCAAAATGATGGTTTTATCGAACACAAAATGAATATGGGTGCATTCTCAAAAAAAAAAAGTATAAATAGCAGGCAAACTTTTTGCAAAATGCATTCCCTCTCCCCAGAAAGTAAAAAAAGGAAACAGATAAGTACTTGGCTTCAGAAACATTCTTGAGCAAAACCATGCATGTACCACGTTGGTTCACTATGCGTTCATCATTCGGCAAATTAAAAGCAACTGTTTGGGGGCCTTTTACGTCCTGGAAGAAGAATTTGACATAGGTGATTTTTCAATTATGCCAAAATAGTTTACCAGGGTCTCAAACAAAATTCAACAGTAGAAAAAATAACCTCAAGCTAGGACAAACAAGATTACTAAATTACTTTGCAAAATTCATACAAACTACAATTTTCTATCTAAATTGTCTTGGCTTGGTTTCAGTTCATACAAGGTCAGGAAAAGCTTCCAAGATTGAAAGGAAAATTCTAACTATTTATTAGGATACACCTTTTTCCATTACAACAGAAAGTGAGTGGTGATATTTGCAAATACAATAAAATTTTGTGTTATTCTGTTATTTGCAAAAGGACGATCGGATGTAATCACAACATCCTCTTACATTGATATGCTCCATTACAAATCAACAAGGAAATGATAAACCAAAAGCATAACGTACCCCTGCATTGAAGAGAAGTCGAATTACTCGGATTGGAGCTGCGGATACCTTATCAGACTTGTAACAATCGTCCATTGGAAGATTCCTCTCTAAATGCTGTTTTTTTTTTGTGATACTATCATAGTGTTAATTTTACATAAGACATGAAATAGGTAAGTAAAAAAGATTCTGAGATTACAGGCATACCTGCAATTGATCTCCGAAAAGTTTAACTTGAGAAGTTGCTGTGTCGTCACGTATCCCCACAAATGCTTCAAATGTTGCCTAAAATTAAAGTCGTCCATTAGTGGGATAGGTAACAACAAGCCGAAAAGTGCTACCATAAAGTTAGAAACACTTGGAAACTAAGAACAATTAACCTTATAACCAAAAAGTGCATCTTCGTATGTCTCATATGGGCCAATGGTCACATCCAATTTGGAGTCCTACAATGTTTCGTTCAGCAAAAAATTAAAAGAACAGTTCAAATCCCCATATATGGTGCATGCATTTTAGAAATCGAGCCAAATTCACTCCTTGGATAAGCACAACTCACCAATTCCATCCAAGCAATGTCAGATTCATAATAGTCATTTGACATGAAGGCATCCGCCTTAGCTTTCAAAAGCAACTTTAAGCTGAAAAAAAGTACAGAGATAGAGGCAATTATTGTTTTCAAAAGTAAAGCTCTATTTCAACTTAAATAAGAAACTACTACATTAGCAATAATTACCTAGATGTATCAGACAATTCTGAAGCTTTGAGCAGAAGTTCAGAGGCTTTCTTTAAAGACGATTTATACTCGACAGAGAATGGAACAAGAAAAAGATCATTTGGGTTTTTTAGCCCCAGACCATTAGTATTGGATGAAGTTAACAAATCAACATCATGTCGTCTTATTACAGAAAAAAAACCAATTGCTGCCTTTTGTTCAGCGTCACTCAGGCTGCTTTTCCACAGTTCAAATTCCTGCCAGATAGAACTAGTGAATACATAAAGCAACTTCTGTTACATATAGCAGAGAATAAGTTTCTTATTAAAATCTATGGTAAGAGCCAATTTGTCCTTTTGTTGTTACTAACTGAAGTAAAATCTATGCCTTCTTTAACTAGCTGGTATTGTACCATTATATACTAGATAGAAATTGGATTGATAGTAGTACCAAGTAAAGGAATACAATTACCAAAAAGTTCCTCAACAGAAACAGTGAACTGTACAACACAATCACCTTCTTATTCATCATTGTATGAAAATTACCTTTTTATCCATATCAGGAGGGTAGAAGTTAGCACCAGGGGGTTTAATCAAAGGAAATGCAGCTCTGTATTCCAGTCCTTTCCATCCTGAAACAGGTTTGGTAGCATCTGGTAGTAACTTGACAGCAGAATCAGCTGT
Organism: Carex parvula; assembly: GCA_025461045.1. Taxonomy (NCBI): domain Eukaryota; kingdom Viridiplantae; phylum Streptophyta; class Magnoliopsida; order Poales; family Cyperaceae; genus Carex; species Carex parvula. The sequence goes on from JAJGRW010000724.1 coordinate 419,975, forward strand.
TGTGAGAAATGCCTTGTTTTCATCAAGGCAAGACCTGTTACAAAAATAACAACAACAATGATTAGGTATCATTCCAATTAATATTACTGATTTTGATAATTTTTAAACCCACATATAAGGGCCAGGAAATTTATAAAATCTACTGCACCAAAAAAAAAAATATTACCATGGGCTCTTGTTGATGGAATAGTATAGCCACTTCAAGCGACTTATGGAAGAAGCACCGGAATTTTCTTTCAGCCAATCTCTAAGTACAGGATTACTATACCATGTCTGGCGTAAAAGTGAACAAATTAGAGAAAAGAGTGACTTTTCCGCATGCTTCTATCTAGCATCGGAATGTTATCGATAGAATCTACAACATAAATTAAACCTGCTCATAAAAGATATCATCCATAACCATAGATGCTTTGAGAATGTAAGCAAGTGCCTCCTTATCTCCTTCCGAAAGTCCCGTCAACTGCATTATTTTCTTATCAGACTTAGTACTAAATTTTATAACGGATAACTTAGCATCTGGATAACAAAAAGTACAGAAATCTTGGTAGGTTGCTAGAGATAAGTTCCAACCAACCTAACTCATCCTTAATCAAAGAAATATCAAACATTACAAATAATTAGATGGAAATTACCTCAGGCTCCAAATGGATTGCAGCATACCGATTAATTTGCTTTTGCAAGCTTAAGCTGCGAGACTCAGTATTTTCTTTATATCTAAAATTTCAGGAAAGGACTTGTACACTCAGTATTCATATAATTAAATAGAATGCAATTTATTTCAAGTTGCATAAAAGGGTGCAAATCAAAATATCGTAGGTTTGCCCCAGTCAAAGGAGAATTAGTGAAATACATAGGCCAACAACATAATTGTAGATATTGATAAATAAAAAATTTGAGGAATTACACAACAGACTCGTATCTTGCCTTGAGTTTGGACATGTAAATACAAAATCTGGTGCATCTTACCTAGTACTCGAAATTAGAGGTGCTACTTTTATCCGATTACCCGGATCCGACCCGGAACCGAACCGGATCCGACCCGGAACCGACCCGGATACGGTTAATTTGGGTAGGGTATGGTTTAAAAATATAACCGGTTAAATTATGGGTACGGTTACAAAATTAATAATTTAATATCCGATCCAGATCCGAACCGGAGCCGATATTGTAACGGATAGGATATGGGTTTGAATTAGTTATCCGAACCATAACCGAACCCGACCCGATACCCATATAAATACCCGATAAAACATATATTAATAACTATGAAAATACAATTTTACATATAATCAAATTAACAAATGTCACGCCAGTAATCACATTTTGCATATTAATTTTTTGAATAAAATTTATTGCTCTGAATATATCTTTCAATATCTGTCTTATATATCCTCTGCATAATCATGAAAATTTATTGCTCTGAATATATCTTTCAATATCTACCTTATATATCATCTGCATAATTATGAAAATTTATTGCTCTCATTGATATGTCATTTGCAATAAATCTCATTGAAATCAAATATCTGCCATAAATTTAATTCTCTATTAAAAAATTAGTATTAATATTCCATTCATGAATTTTTTGAATCATAGAAAAAGAAATCACCATCTCCAATATTTTACTTTCTAAAAATTATATCTCTTCTTCAATATTTTAATTTTCAAAAGTTATTTATCTCCAGTCTCCTGAATTCAAAAGCTATTAACAAAAAAAAAAAAAACTTTCGAATATTTTTTGTTACACCATGAGTACTCCAAACAATCAACAATCAAATCTTGAAAATACTACCCAAGTTCCACAAAATATTATTGAAGGCTCTAATGAGAAAAAAAGAAAAACATATGTAGTTTGGAAGTTGTGACATATACCCGCTTCGAATCAGGAACCGCTCCATATCCGGACCGGACCTGATAATCCACAAACAAGTTATGGATATCTATCTATCCGGAACTGAAAGACTGGACCAGAAATATCTACGGGTAGATAGGTATCTGGATCCGGACCCGACCCGATTTGAAACAAATAAGTATATGGATCGAAATTTGGACCCGAACACTTTTAGGGTACGGATCCAAATATAATAGTATCCGGACCCGACCCGACCCGATAGCACCTCTACTCGAAATGTACTCTAAGAAAGCATACAACAAAAGAAAAATTCATAGCAATATAGAAGAAACTTGGGATTAATCAAATATTTTTAGTTAAAATAATTCACCTTTCCTCAATAATAGTAAAAAGCTGGCCATAATCTCCATCTACTTCGTATGGCACATATTGTTCATCTCCCATTGCAAGAGCACTCTTATACTCATCAATAGGAACATATCTCACAGCAGAAACCTCACTTTCCTGATATAAAATATTGATTCTTGTCAGATTTAAATAGAAAAGCAATATGCTAAATAGGCCGGGATTACAATCTAAGCCTTGTTGTACCGGCAGTGGGTGGGACATAACAGGTTATGTTACCAGAATCTTTGTGGGCAGAAACTGCATGTGTCGGGTTGTCCACTAAAAGTTGGTATCAGTAATTCATACATGCAGACGAAGGTTTGTTGTCCCTGCTGAAAGAAAATAATCAAGAAATCAACTTACTTGGAGTGTGAAGGCCTCAAGAGGAATAGGTTCCAAAGTTGTCACCAGATATACATCATTGTATTCATTGTTTATGAATGTACCGTTGTTGGTAACACTACAATTAGTAAAGATGAGCAACAGAAATGTCAACTTTTTTATTTAAACAATAATTGTACTCATAAATCAATCTCAATTCTAATAAGAAATTTAGAATAGTTCTATAATCAGATGCAAAATAAAATGACACAAATCAAACAACCACGAACCAGTTCACTTCTCAGCTTCCACAAACTGCTTCTAGTCTTTTTACTTAATTGCACACAAATTATACTATTATTTGGTAAAAAGCCATTTTGAACTATACCAAGTAGATAAATAAGTTACTAACCATTCCTGAAGGAAAACAAACAAGAGCTCAAAAGCATCATTTGGGAGCCTTATGCCTAGCTCTTCCTCCAACTCTCTCCTGAAAAAAAAAATTGAAATTAACACCAGAAATATTTTCATTAAATGTAACGAAAGAAATCAATAGTAATTACCTTGCACTGGAGAGAGAGGAATCCCCAGCCGAGATATGGCCCGCACTGGAGATGTCCCATTGGCCTGGCCATGAATCCTTGCAATCGGAGCGGCGCTGGACCAACAGCTCGGCAGTGCTCTCCGAGTAGATCCACACGTGTACGGCGCGGTGGTAATCTCCATCCCGATGCACCTGCCCCCTGCAGTATAATGAATTATTTAATTATTGCTAACAGAAATGGATATGAAAAGAGGAAAAGGAAAGGAGACGATGGAGAGAGGTGCCTAGGCTTGGAGATGCCGGTCCTTTCTCCAGTTCGAGTTAAGACGTCGAAATGCTCTTCCTCGTGCTGCTGCGGAGGTTCGGCCATGCTTGACGTTGGCGAAACTTGATCTCTGACGGGGTTCTGAAATTTCAGTGTGCTATTTTAGTCCCGTGCAGCAAGTAGTTCTAGTGTTAAGAATCGGAAACTTGATCTCTGGCTTTTTCTTGTTTTCGGAACTTTTACGCATTACGGGATAGAATTTGACGGAATCGGAAACTCATTTTTTTTATTTACGAAAACTCGTAATCATAAATAATTATTAATTAAATCAAATTAAATCAATTAAACAATAACATAATAATATTTATCAATTATTATTTTATAAGGAGTTTTTCATGTAAGTTTGTTATTTAATCATCGAAAAATTATTTAAAATTAAATTAACAAATAGATAAGGCAATTATTTTTCCATTTTGTCAAATTATACAATTATTTTTACTAATAAAATTATAATAAGGCAATTACATAAAATAGATTAAATAATAATATTTAATAGATGAAACATTTATAATAAAAATTATTACTAAAATGGATACAAATAAAATAAGAAAATATTTATAAATAAATAAAAAATAAGAAAAAAATTGTACACAAAATAATTAGACTAATATGCTGGAAAAAAGTTGTTGTAATTCATAAAATATATATTTGATGTGATCCGTTGAAAATGTTGTAAAAATTAAAAGCCAATAACTTGGTCTGACCTAGGGTTGGCAAAAAAGTTGCTCGTGGCTCGTGACTTGCAGCTGATTAGTTCACTAATAGCTCGCTCGCTACTAGCTCGGTCCAGAATTAACGAGTTCAAGCTGGGGCATAGCTCGCTCGCTAATTCGCAAGCTAGCTCGGCAAGGGATCAATTTATGAATTTGTATGAATTTGTGTGCATTTTATACTGTCCAGCTCGGTCCAGCTTAGTCCAAAAAATTTGTAGAATTTATTTCTTCTTAAAACAAGGTCCAGTCAGACCTAACAAGCCAACTCACCAGCTCGCAAGCTAGTTTTGTCTAGTTTGTGACAATTTCAAGCTAGAATTTCAGCTTAGACCTCTAAAATTAGCTCGCTCGTGACTCGGACGAGCCAACTCGTTACGAGTTTGAACTGAGCCTAGCTCGTTGCCACCCCTAGTCTGACCTGTTGAATTGCTTAAGAGTCCAGTATATTTGATATTTTCTATTTCTGTTTTTTATTTAAATACGTTGGATCTTGCTCTTATCAAGGCGCTAAGCATCATCTTTTCAGAGATTTTATTTGCAATCCTGTCCGGCTTTGGACCAACATTTTTATTAATATCCAACATCAAATACAAATTAATAAATATACTCAGCTCAGTTGGGTATTTTTAAAAATGCTTAAACCAGCTAATGGCCGGTCCACTTTTTTTCTCAACTGGCCATTAAATGGCGGTTCTCAAATTTGTTTTTTTTTTTGCTGTTCAAATGCTCATTAAATGTACTCTCATTTACGTACAATTATTCTATTAGCGTAAAAACGTATTTTTGTGTTTAGATGTCATTAAATGGTCATTATAGCAATGCAGAAATAGTTTTTTGCATTAAATTATTCTATCATTTTGCATTAATTGTTGTTTAGATGCTATTAAACGTATTCAATTATTATATCAATGCACAAATAGTTTTTTTTAATACGAGTCAATACTCAATAGATGGTTGGTGAGTTTTATTTAAAATTTTATTGAATCAAATTTTACATAACAAATTCAAATAGTTGAAATCAATTTACTTGATGGTTAATTAATAATACGTTTTTATGCAAATTTATATATGTTAATTTTATTTAGAGTAAAATAAAAAGGTCAAATATGATAAAAAAAATGGATGTATTGAAAATATAGAACCGGCTAAATAAATACAAATAAAAAATGGATGTTTATCGAGAAAACGGCTAAATATATAAGTACAAAAAATGACATTTAATGACCGTTTAATGGCATCTAAACAGCAATTAATTTAAAATGATAGAATAATTTAATGCAAAAAACTATTTGTGCATTGCTATAATGACCATTTAATGGCATCTAAATAGCAAAAATACGTAAAAACGCTAATAGAATAATTGTACGCAAATGAGAGTACATTTAATGAGCATTTAAACAGTAAAAAAAAAAATTTTGAGAACCGGTCATTTAACGGCTGGTTGAGAAAAAAAGTGAACCGGCCATTAAATAGCTGATTTGAGCATTTTTTAAAATACCCAGCTCAATTTATTAATTTGTATTTAATATTGAATATTAATAAAAATGTCTGGGCTTTGGACTTGGGCATTGTCCCACAATTGATATCAAAATAAAAGATATCTCATTATATAATACAAAGTGGGATGACAGATAATGCAGAGAGTGAATGAAAGAGGTTGGAATCGGACTCCCCACATGAGTCAAGAGAGAAATTGTAGAGAGAGAATTTGTGAATAAAAAATGCTCTCTAGACCGAGTTTCCCATTCAACCCAAACCCATCAAATTTCTACTTCAACTCAAACCCATCAAATTCCCACTTCAAATTTGACTGCCGAACAGAGCCCAAATTAACTTATTCCTAGGGGTGCAAACGGATCGGATATTAGACGGATACGCTTATTCTTAGGGGGATATTAGACGGATACGCTTATTCTTAGGGGTACAGACGGATCGGGTATTAGACGGATACGTACGGTCATCCGTAGATATATACATAAATATTTTCATAATATATATTAAACTATATGGTATATATCTATTATTCGAATACGGATAATTAATATTCAAAATCATATCCGTATCCATATCCGCACGGATATCGGATATCCGTATCTAATTTTCGGATACAGATCCGGATACGGTCGGATTTTATCCGATCCGTTTGCACCCCTACTTATTCCCCTCTAAAGTTTCTAATATCATATTCACCCCTCTAAAATTTGAAATTTCAAAACTCACAAATTACCCAATTTATTGTATTTTCTATTACAACTCATTTTAAATTTATAAAGTTTTCATTTTACCTTTATTTAAAAATAAAAAATATGTAGTTTGCATAAAAAATAATTAGTCTTCTAATTTGTCAATTTTTTAGAGCAAATGGTTCATTTCTCTACTCGTGACTCATACATAGTGGTATTTAGGCATACACTCGGGTACACGTCACAAGTACAAAAATGAATCATTTACCCTCAGAACCAACAAATTAGAAGATTGAACATTTCTACTAAACATGCTACATATTTTATTTTTTTAATAGAGGGTAAAATGAGTACTTTATTAAATTTAAATGAGTTTTTAATAGAAAAGACAATAAATTGGATAAATATATGAGTTTTTTAAAATTTAGAGGGGTAACTATGATATTATGAATTTTAGAGGGGAAAATATGTAATTTCAAGATTTTTGAAGGGCATACTTGAAATTCCCCCTGCTTCTTTCCTTTTTTTATTTTGAGAAAATTTTGATTGTTAAGGATGAGGTTAGGAGGCACTGAGTCCATATCCTGAGGTAATATAATATCTCTGTTTAGATTCGGATCGTCCGATTAGAATTCGGACCAATTCGATCTGAAGTTGAATAGATGGATCTCTCTAATATTCATGTGGATACTGATCGGACAATCAGAATTTAAAGAAGGATTTGTTGTATTGAATATGCGCGATAGTTCTAAAACAAGAAAGCGAAAATAGAGTATATAGTAATTAAGTTTTGAGGAGTGTTCAAATGTTTTATGTCTTTTATATCTTATCGTACTTCACATTCTTAATTTTCATTTTTAAAGTTCAAGCGGTCAATCTGAACGCTCAACATGATCTCCATATTAAAATTTGCATGGAAATCAAATTTTATATTAAAAAAAAAAGTTACTATTTTTTAGATAGATACAAAACCACTGTTTTTGAATGATCGACATAACATTTACACAAAAAATTTCCATCGGAACTTTCAAAGTAAAGATTGTAGGGTTTTGCTGTACCCTTTGATTAGGTTAAGTATGCGGAAAGATCGTAAAACAAGAAATTTACTTTTAACTTAACTCTAGGATTAAAAGAGTTACGTCGGAAACCCAAACAAAATTTGTCCATTTCCAGTATTTTCCTTGACGTAACAATTTAATCCTACGAGAATTACTCCATGATTGATTTTCTAAAAACTTAAATCTATTTAACAATTAAATAAATTAAGATAACATTTATATTGTGTATCCAAATTCCAATTGGATTGAAGTCGCGTCTCATAGCACCAGACGTCTGATGCCTCTATCGGTTGTCCACCAGGAATAACCAGAGAGTGGTTATTTCTTTTGCCAGAAATACTATAACCGCGTTTTTCGCAAATACACTATTCACGAAAGGCGAAAACACTATTCACAGTTTCGCAAAAGATGATTCACGATCGATGGCAAAAATACCGCGTACTTCGCAAAACACTATTCACGAATCCCGAGAACACTATTCACCGCAAACATTATTCATGAACCGCAAGATATACGTAATTTTGATTACGTATTCTTTCTTTTCTCACGAAAACACTATTTGGGAGAGAAAAACTCGATTCGATTCTATCCGATCTGATTCGGCTCAAATGGAATTCTTATTTTTTCTCTACCCCTACCCCTCTATTTATAGACTTCAAAATATGGCAAAATGACCAAATTGCCCTTGGGTAGGTCGGCACAAAATAATGGCCGAATCTATTCATTTCATTTTTGGGCCTTTTTTTTTGGGCTTTTAATTAACTAATTTAAATTGGCCCTTTCCTTTTTAATTCGGCCATGAATAGTGATGGGCTTTAAGCCCAAATATATTAATTCACAATTAATATATTAATCCATTAGTTAATTATATAATTGTTATGAACAATTATATTTCTTGCGGTCGTTGTTTCGGTAAATTTATACAACGTGTCATACATGCTTATAAATTTACTATGTTTACACTTGTCATCTAAATGACATTTATAATTTAATTATATCACGTATAATTAATTATAACCTTCTTATTATTAATATAATTATTCTGAACAATTATATTTTCTTGCGATTCGTTGTTGCAATAAATTTATACAACGTGTCGAACACGCTTATAAATTTAATGTGTTTAAGCTTGTCATCTCTATGACATTTATTTATTAATTATAACATTTATAATTAATCAAATAAATTAATTCTCTGATTACTTTTCTATTGGTGTGACCCGATAGGATCTGTGTTATGTTAGCAATAGAATTAAAACTTCTTTTAATTCTATAAATCATAAGCGGCACCTGGCAGAATGAATTATGACTACCCAATTGACACAGATGATCTTGTACAATACAATATCACGATCCAGTAAACAATTTACTCGTGTTAATTCTTATGTCTCATAGTATCAGATCAGTTTCAAGGTAGGTACGTGTCATCCTTGCAAACTTAATCTTTTCTCGATCTTAAGTAGATTTATCAAATATGATTAACTCTTTAATCATACTGCGCGCTGATATAACCCTACTTTATCAAGAGGCCTAGTAATACTATTACTCGTATTAAATACGAGGGACAATAGTATTCTTGGTGAACATCTCTCCTCTGCAAAAGTCATGTATACTGAAGTGTCATTATTATAACTACTTTTTACTGATAGCGTTAAACAACACTCACGAATATACATTTCTTATGTAGGAAACGACGAACCACCTCATACTGTAGAACTTAACACTAAATGAAAACATTAATAACACGAACACATTTCCGTATAATGTTTCATTAAGGGTCTGTCAAATACCATGTTCTCTAACATGTATTTATGTGATTAAAATGACAACTCTTTGTCTATGGTTTGTAAAACTTAACCATCATTTAATCCACATACTAACCTTTAATTGGTTAATTAGTGTTCTTTGCTAATTACCTCGGTCAGTGACTATTAAGAGTATTTATCATCTATTATGCATGTAGTTTTACAATTTCAAGTCATGAACTCGAAATGATTCATAATTCGATAAAACTCAAAGAACAAAATGATAATTTTATATCATCCATTACATGAACAAAATACATATAGAATAAAATTATCCTTTGATTGACTTCTAGATATTATAACACTAACAAATATATGTGTGTGTTCATCTAAATTCACAAACTTCTTATATATCCCCGTTTTATGCTTAAATTTAAATTAAGATGAGACTTCCTTCTTTTAGTTTTTTTAGTTTAGCGGCCGTAAGATTTTGAAGTTTCAGTTTTTAATGGAATGGGCGCTTCCCTACATTTTTTTTCAGAAAAAAAGTATTTATAAAGAACTAGGTTGTATACAATTAGTCCATAAAAAAATCTGTGATATCAGAAAAAAATATCATTTTCGAATCTTCATTAATAGAATTTATAGTATTTTGTTTACATATGGGGTCTTCAAAGTTTTTCTTGTTTCTTGTAAGAATGCATCCTTTATTCTTAATTGCATACAGGGTCCCTAAAGTTTTTCGAATATTTTATTTTAGACCAACTTTTAGATGATAAATATGTTTTTCATTAATTAGTTATATATATAATTGGAATCGTCCAATATTACTTTGATGCATGTAATACTCTTCGAGATATCTCCTTTTGTTTTCTATGTTTTGATTTTAAAAGTACCGATCAAGAGTGTCATATATCTTTGACGTTTCATTCTTACTAGTATTATCGGATAAAAGGTTACATGAAAAATCTACGTTAGCATCTATGTCATGCATATATCAGTATGCATTAAACTAATACATCATGTTGCAAATAATGACTATATTGGTATCTACACATCGGAATCTTCCACTTGCACGAAATAATTAGTATTGAAGCAAGAGAGCTAGAGTTGTTTATCCTAGCTAAAAAATAAAGATTTAGGACTGCACACAGCTGCACACCTTAACCGGTAGAATTAATTAGTGCAAATTCATTTATGAGTGGCACATAGTGGAAAATTTTAAATAATAGTTAGCTTGGTGGATGATGTTCTATTTTCGTGTTTTTTAATTTCGTATCTAGTCTTAATTCTTAATTGGAATTGAGAAAACCTTGCCTTAATTCCTTTTCCTTCAATTCTCTAAGCTGCATAATTAATCAGAAATGATAGTTTCTCTTAGACCTAATTAATCCATTAAATAAGCTCTTACTTCGCCATGATACAAGCTCTTAGCATTATTATTCAACAAAGAAATCTGAACTTCAAAAGCTGGAAAAAAAAAACCTTTAGGAAATTGATTGCTTTTATTCGAAGCAAATAAAAATCAAAATATCTTGCTCATCAAACTTTGATGACACCATCCTAGAGGGAAGGATAGGCCCTCATTTCATCCTTGATTGCTGCAGCCAAGTTGTCAAAGGCTTCTGCCCATGCACTCTTCATTTGTGGGCTCCACATGTAAGGTACCGCCTCTTTGATCGTCTCCAGAAGTGCATACCTAGTTAGCTGCTCGTCCAGAAATTAAGAAAACTCAGTGTTATAGCTAGTTCTCTAAATCCACCACAATTAATTAATTAGTCGAATTCCTAATTAGAGATTAGCTTTAGAAACATGTTGCATATGTAAAGGTCACCTCAAAGTGTTCAGTCATAATTCCGGCCTTAAAGTGGGTGTTTCCCAGCTTTTGCATTGTTGTCTCTTTTACTACGACTTTTCCAGCTCTACGTAGTTGCGTTGCTGAATCGCAAGTCTGAAATGAGATTGATATCAGTAAACTAGTATCTAGCTCTTGTGAAACACCGTGAATTTTGGTGCACACAAGTTCCAGAAATTGAGTAGTTAATTAACATACAAAACACAATCATAGCATGATGCTTCAGTTTAGGATTTTTGTGGAGTGGAACATCGGTGTTTCGCAGGAAAGAGAAGAGTCCAGTTGTTGACGGTGCAATTTCAAAGATCCTATATATCGTTAATGCAAACAAGAATTATTGTTCCGAGAAAAACCTATATTGTTACTTGTTAGAACTTAGAAGAGTCATATATATGGAAGTAGAGAATATCAATAGAGACCTCAAGAAGAACTTCAAACCGAGGTTTGGAACATCACTCTGCATGGTATTCCAGGAGTCATGTACCAGTGCTTCCTTTTCTGCTGTGAATTTCGGTGAGCTCAATTTGTATTTAACAATCGTGGAATCTGCTGGGGTCTTCATCTCTTCTTGGATTGTCTCGGTCAATTTATCATATGCTTTTGCCCATGCATTCCTCATCTCAGTGCACCACATGTGCGGCACTGCTTCCTTTATTGTATCCAAAGTGCAAACCTCATCACCTATAATAGCTCGTTAAATTCATATGATAATAGTTAGCGCGAATAAATTTTAATTTCGTCATTAATTTATATGATATTAGGAAGTTGCATTAATTATTACCTCAAAGTGTTCCTGGGTAATACCAGCCATGGAATGAACATGTCCAAGCTTTGTTAAAGGAAAATAAATCTGCTGTGATTCTCGGGGAATCACAGGACCCTGCGATCCGATCTCAACTGTTGGTCTTTTCCGAGAATGTTTCCGAGATCCGCGCACGAAAAAATTTGATTGATCTTGAAATTTGAGGATCCTGCGATCTCTCTCGAAATCGCAGCAGATTCGGACTCTTGTTAAAGTGGCGTCTTTAATCATTACCTTACCTAGAGTGTGCAATTGTACAGCTGAGTCACATGTCTGCAAAGAAGTTTTATTACAAGATTAGCACTATGCAATTCTAACTTCAGTATAGAGATGGATCAAGAGAAAGAAATACCATAGAGAACACGGTCATTGCATGGCGTTTAAGCTTGGGATTTTGCCCAAGAGAAACTCTTGAATCGCGTAGGAATGAGATAACAGGCTGCTCATTGAACAGGTGCGATCTCAAATATCCTAATATAATTTTTTTTTAAAAGGTTAATGTAATTTTCTTTTTCATTGAGCTTAGAACGCACGGTTCTTTTGAGATAAACAAAAATAAGACAAAATAAGCACGCAATTACCTCAGAAAAAAGTTGAGGTCCAGAGTAGCAGCATTTTCTTTCATGACATTCCAAGATCCCAATACAAAATCTTCCTCCGCCTTGGAAAATCCTGTGGCCTGAAGTGCTCTTGGAATGGGTTTCATTTCTTGCTTGATAGCAGCGACCAGTTTGTTGTAAGCCTTGCTCCATGCTCCCTCATCTTGTCACTCCGCATATGCGGCACTGCCTCTTTGATTGTCTCCAGAAGAGCATATTTCATAACCTACAGAATAATTAACAGAACAAAACCAATTGTTATCAGTGGTTTCATATGAAAAGTGAATGTTATATCTATATTCTATAGTTCTATACACTCACGGAATATATATCAACCTTTTATGTAACATAAATCAGAAATAATGGAATTAATTCTACCTCGAAGTGTTCGTTTGAAACACCAGGCTTCAAATGTGTGGCACCAAGCTTCCTGACAGTTGTGTCCCTGACAATAACCTTGCCGATCCTTTGTAGTTGCACTGCAGAGTCACAAGTCTACAGCAAGAAAACACGATCAACGATGCATGGAGTAAACAAACAAGGGAGAAAAAATTTGTGGCTAAGGTTTTTGCTTTTAGGAGAACATACCATTGAAACCATGGTCATGGCATGGCGTTTGAGCTTTGGATTCTTTTCAAGAGCAGGGACGGAACTAGAAAATTTTGATAAGAGTGGCTGAAAATTAAAATGTATAATTATGGTGAGTCGGATCTGAACTCAAAACCTCTCAACCATAGAACAAAGCTTTAACCACTAGGCTACAACTAACCACTAGACTATATAAAAAGTTTAAAAAAAATATAATTCAATTAAGTTCCTATAAGTATAATTAAAATATTAAAATTATAGGGGTGGCTTAGCCACCTTTGGTTAAGCCTTAGATCCGGCCTTGTTCAAGAGGTACATCCGAGTGACATAGAAATGAGAAGATATAGACCACTTGATGATGGTGCAATCTCAAATAGCTAGTCTTGAAGCAAAAAAGAATCTATTGTTAGTAATTCACATATTGCTGCTTGCAAATCCATGAATAAAGGTTATAATGTTGTCAGCACTGTAGCTTAATTAAATGGCATTATGTTTCCTATATATGTTCTAACTAACTCGACTTTCTAGTTGAAAGGTAGTCTCACGAATTGAAAAATCTCCTTTTTTCTGGCAAAAAATCATATTACCTTAAGAAGAACTTGAGCCCCAATGCAGCAGCATCTTGCTTGATAGTATCCCAAGATTCAACAACTAGGGCCTCTTCTTCCTTGGTGTATCTTGCCTCGGGGGCAAATTTGTATTTAGCGACAGGCCTCATCTCCTTTTTAATAGCTTCAACAAGCTGGTCATATGACTCGGCCCATGCATTCCTCATCCTGGGGCTCCACATGTAAGGTACTGCCTCTCTTATTGTTTCCAGAAGAGCATACCTCATCAACTAAGTATACAAATTAATATGGATTAGCTACGTGCCTACGTACAATGATGAAAATCATAACTCATTAATTTAACATGAATTTTCATGTGAATCTATATATTACCTCTATTGAAGATAAATGGAAATAATCAAATTAAATCCGATCCAATAACTAAGAGCATCTCCAACGCCTTTCAAATCGAATTGCAAAGTCCACGCTGGCGCTACGTGGCAATTTCATTTCTCCTTTCACCGCTGCGGAGTCCTTTCATATTTTGAAAGCTTTCAACATATGAAAGCTTTCATCGTCAATTGCAAATCGAATTGTTAACGGAAAAAAGCCAATTAAATCGTGAGAGACCGTCGCTCCATCGATCGAGCTGAAAAAAAAAGTGTTCTTCCTCTTCCCCCTTCCCTTTCCCGATGGAGCTGCTGATTTGAGCAACATTTCTCCATCTCCCCTCTTCCCGTTCACGGTCCTCCGTCACCGTTCCCGTCGCCGCTCTTCCCCTCCCCATTCCCCCCTCCATCCCGCTGAAGAGCTCCGCTCCTCTCCTATCCTCTCCCGCGTTGGAAATATCCAAACTCGGCACCAACAAATCTGCTCCTTCTCCCACACCATGTCCATTCCACCGTATCAACAAAGGCGGGAGGAGCAGTGGTAGAGGCATCAAGGTGCTGGAAGAGGCCAAATCCATAGACAGTAGGCTCTACTTGTGATATTCAGGTAAAGAAATTCGATCAATCTACTTTTGTCGAGACCGGTAAGGTGATATGAACAATTGGATCAGTGGGGATAGGATTTCTGGTAACCTGTGATAAATCAGTCGCCATAGGGAAGAAATCAGAAAATAAAATTGCGAATCCAATAGGGAAGATTAGGTGTTCTCTGATACCATGATACAAGAGACAAGAATTTAGTTTTACAAGAATCTTTGATTTCTTTCTATTGATTGTACCAGATACAGTGGGATGTCTTGTTCATATAGGCTACAAAGTACACAGAGATAGGCCTGATACATCCATGTAACTGTTACATTGAGTCTAACTAGCTGTGACAAACTAATTACATGTGCGCCCTTATGTAATTTTCAAGTTCAATGGAATCTCTCCAACCTGCAGATACCGAATAGAAACCTACAAACTTAGATGCTTCTAAAGATCAGGTTCCTTTTTTAGCCTTATTAACATCTTATTTTCACAATTTACTGAATGCTAAGAAAAATAAATGACTGCAATTTTAGTTGTTACTCACACTGATCCAATGAATTTTAGACAATAATTGGTTCAGTGAATGATACTGGTTCAATGAATTTTTGTGTGTTCTTTGTTTCAAGCAATCTGTAATTTTGTTTGTTTTTTTTTTTTTTTTTTTTGTTTGCTGACCACAACCTAATAGAATACCAGAATACCATTTATAACCCTACATAATTCAAGTAATTGAACTGTTGTTTGTTGTAATTAGTGAGGCTTTGAACCTTACACTTCTCTCTGAAACATTCCGATTGCTACTTCCCTTTTTCTGTGATAATGTGTTGTGGGGTAAATTGATTCCTCACTTGCATACTCTATCTTTGAGGCTGTATTTGATGTGCTTGACTTGTGAAAACCTATATTTGGTACTTGATCTGATTTAGCCCAAGCTGTGATTGTATAATGTCAGTATTACTTGCTTGCATTCCCTCTTGCTCACGCACTGTGTCATTTTTTACTCTTGTACTGTTCTTGACTATCTTAGCTTGATCAAGTCCAATTTGATGTTTCATTATATTATAATCATATCCAAAGCTAGTAGTTTTGTATAGGGGTATAAGACGAATAGATGGTTTATTGATTCATTGTTGTTACAAAATCATCATGTAATAGCTCCAGATCATCCTCTTTTCTAATTTCTTATGCAATTGCCACATAAAAGTTTTTTTTTTAATTGAAAGCCCATAAGCATTGATTAATGAGAAAGAAGTTCAGTAGTGTTACAATTTTCCTAAGAACCAAGCAAAACTGGTACACTGGTACATGCAAGAGAAACCTAACAGCAAACAAATTTAAATACTAGTACAATTGTCTTAAGAAAACAAGAAAATAGAAAAAATTTGTAGACATTGTATTCTGGTGAAGTACTGGTGGGTTCAGCGTAATTTGAATTTAAGATTTAAGATGTCATATTCCTTTCTAAACTATTCATCTAATGTGGATTACATAGTTCTTGTAGAAATTAAAGAAAAACTTGAACTTCTTATATAATATTTTGAAAACATGTAGCAAATTTTATCATGTTTTGCTTATTTTATTTGTTCTGTATCTGATAGATTCAAGAGTCTCGACATTTGGTTCAGCACTGAAGTTATCTACTTGTATAGATTATCATTTTAGTGGGGTATGCTTCTGCATTATTAAATTCAGAATAATTTTCTACTCTTTTTTTTTGTCTATTCCTTGTTTAATTATTTACTAATTGAGATCATATGATGGTGTTGAATTTATTCTAGATTGATGAAGATGAGGCCCCACCAGTAATTTATGAGGAGAATGATTCTGACGAGGAAGATGAGGCTTCTAAAGATGCCATGGAAACTGGATTAAGAGGAGCCTGGAAATGTCATAGATGTCCCCAGTACTCCGATTCTAGCAAGGTCATGAGTGACTAAGGAGTTCTCTACTCATTATTTATATTTACATGGGGATTTTGTAGATTTATTCCCTTTACAGTTTGGACATTTTATTTCATGACCTTCAAAGGTAGGGATGTTTCTTTCATTAGCGAGGAGTTTGTGTATTATCTGTTTTTAGACTTAGCAGGCAAAGGAATCTCGACATTTGTCATTGAACACGAGGATGATGAAGAAATGTTATTCATTTATTCTTTCTAGCAGGTTAATCCGCTTGTTGCATGGTCTATTTAGAACGTCGCATATTTTATTTTTGGTAGAATATTATTGTTCGAAATAGAAAAAGTGATGGAGATATCGGAAGAAGAAGAAACAAAAAGGAAATCAGCGTAATTTGACGGAGAATAAGGGAGATGAATGGAGACAGGCGAAAAAAATATGAGTGGAGGTCAGGGGAATGGGTGATGGAAATATCGGACGAAAAAATAAAATCAGTGAAATTGAAGGAGAAGAAGAGGTCAGCGTATAAAAAAAATGAGGTGATATCGCTGATGCGGCGGTTTGACAATTTCAAGCTGATTTCAGCGATGCAGCGGTAGTGAAATTGAAATTCCTGTAATTTCAATTGTTTATTTTGACAGCTGTTTACAGCAGTTTGCAATTGCATATCAATTTTACTAATGGAGATGCTCTAACAGCTCCAATTAGCAAAGTTATAGCAGATCCCTCAATTTAGGAATAGACCGCTGTATTCAAATATGTATTCAAGCTATATATAATCTTGTGTAAATAGGAAATAGCAACGGCTATATTATACTATAGTTTAGGAAAGAGCAACAGCTCATTAGGCTATATAAGCACATGTAAACCTTGAACGTGTACACATCTTTTCTATCAATAAACAACCATTAATCTTCATTGTTCTTTGTATGAACCTCAAAGTGTTCACTGGTGATTCCAACCTTGGCATGTGTAGCACCGAGATGCTTGATGATTGTCTCCTTGACGATAACACGACCCAATTTTCTCAGCTGCGCTGCAGCCTCACAAGTCTGCACAATAATGAAAGAATAAATTAAGATCATCTACATATCCATTTCTGAGCAATTTGCATATATGCATTGAAGAGTGTCGTACCATAGCAAAAACAGACATCGCATGGCGTTTGAGCTTCGGGTTTTTGTCAAGCGGCATGCTGGAATCGCGCAAGAATGGGAAGAGTCCGCTTGCTGATGGAGTGGTTTCAAAGATCCTAAAGCAATAATTTCATTATAGACAATTTCCAGATGACTTTCAATAATCATATCTTTAACTAAGTTTAAGTAATGAAATGGTAATTAATAATTAAGCATAAATATTTGTATAAACCTTAGGAAAAACTTCAAGCCAAACTCTCCAACATCAGTTTTCATGGCATTCCATGAATCGACCACATGCGCCTCCTTCTCAGCAGTAAAAGCCATTAGTAAGAGGGATGTTTGGGTACTTGAAAGTTAATTTGTGTAGGATTTCGAAAAAAAAAATATGTTAATTTGTGTAGAAACTAGAAAGGATAAAGTGCTTTTGCGAAGATTTGGTGATTTGGAGAGGAAGAAGAGGAGAGTATAAATAGGGGCTGTGAGGAGAGACCTGTTATGTATGTGGGTCTGATTCTAGGAGTATGCGGGGGGTGGCAGGGGGGCGGCAGCCCCCTGCAGCTCTATTCAGTCCGGAGAAAATTATTTCTGAGAAGTCAATTGCATGAAAATCCTTTTACCGACGGTCCAGATTAGTCAAGTTACCCTTAAGATGTACGATTCAGATTAGTCTGTTTTTTACGCCCTTTCAGTGGGTTTGTCTTTTATATATACATTAAAATCTCTCCGTAATGTATTGTAACTGACTTTGAGATATAGTGGATTTTGTTTTGGCGAGCGGCCGTGGGTTTTCTTCCCCTAGAGGGTTTCCCACATAAAATCTGTGTGTTCTGATTTTGATTCTTTCTCAATTTTCTTTCTTTCTTTGTTGTGTGATTGCTCTCTGGTACTCATCTCCTCTCAACAAGACCGGATATGAATAGTGAACTAACGTGCATTGCAAAAATTAAGTTTTGAATTATGATAGAATAGAATTAATTAAGGGAACTAACGTGCATTACAAAAATTAAATCTTCTGAAACCTAATTAAAACAGTGTACGATCGACTCGAAAATTTGATGGGATAGATCATAAAGCAAAACCATGTGCTGCCTTGGATCAATTACAAGGATAGCCGAAATTTTTATTAATACCCTAAAAAAAAAACAAATTATCAAATCTGCCCTAACCCCAAAATTATTTTTAAAACTACCCCAACCGCCCACCTGTTGGGCGGTCCAGTTTCTCTATCAGACCGCCCACTAGCTACGCGGTTCACTACCCATAGCTGACCGCCCAGCAGCTGCGCGGTCCGCTATAAAACTCCTATAAAATATATTTTTCTCTCTCCTGAGCAGCACAGTATTCATTCCAACAAATCCAGAACCGAAAGATAGGCGATTTTGAACAGTAATTATCAAACAAAAATATGTTGGTTGCACTGTTGTGGGCGGAAAGTTTACCCGGGGTGCAGAGGGAGCACAGTACACTAAGGAAGCAGCCTACGGCTTCGAGATAAATGAAAATACCTCATTTGTTGAACTGAAGGGAATAGTGTATGAAAAGATCGGTGTGAACCCCAACCGGTATGATATAGATTTAGGATTTAGCTACTCGGATTAACACAGTAAGTGGTGGTAGACCTTACTATATCAGGTATCAAATAACATATGAGTCGTTATGGAGGAGTGTTTACAACACTTTTGATTCACATGAGGTAATGGTAATGGACTTACATTCCAGGAGAGTTCAGCGTGAATCCGGAGTTGGAACATCTAGGGAAAATAGAGGTTATGATCACTCGGGTTATGACAACTCGGGTCATGAGCACTCGGGGTATGACAACCCCCGCCACTCTAGTTATGACAACCCCCGCCCCTCGAGGTATGATAACCCCCGCCACTCGAGTTATGAACCGCCCATATCACCCGTTTATGAGAATTATGTACCTGATTTTACCACCGATCTACCACCACCTCCTCCTGAAACCCCAATCCAACCTAGATTTCCATCTTTACCACCATCAATACCTATAGTGGCACCCGTTGTTACCCGAAGAGACCTTGACCTTGATGCTGAGATCGATGCCATACCACAACGAGATTTGCAAACGGGTGACGAATGGGACGGGAATTGGGATTTGGATCACATGTCAGAAGGTGAGGGAGATTATTTACCTAAGGAAGACAGATTTTCGATTAAAGGTCGGACAGATAGGCATCCGTGCCCCACAATTAATGATACCACTGCTTTTGAAGAGGCAGACATAACATTTTTTAGGCCGCGTGTCAGATACAATGAAGAGCTTGCTCCGCAACAGGTTTACAGCAACATAGATGAACTTCTGAAGAAAATAAATGAGGTCCATGTTCACGGCAACTGGGAGTGCAGAACTGAAAAAAGGGACCGAAGAAGGTTAATAATTGTTTGTAAAGATGAAGCGCATTGCCACTTCCGTCTCTATGCAACTCCTGTGGGTAAGGGCGAGGCATGGATTATTAAGAAGTGTGAACCACCTCACACATGCAAGTCTGCGTCATCAAGGATAGACCATGCACAGCTTACGGCTTCACTTATTGCCGATGTAATTGAGCGTGACGTTAAGGAGGACCTATCGATGAGCCTTAAGGAGGTTGCTAGACATGTCAGACGCGTTTACAAGTATGTCATCCCAAAATACAACAGGTTGTGGAGAGGGAGTGAACTTGCGATTTGCTGAATGTTCGGTAGTTGGCATGGTTCATACAACTTGCTTGCACCATTGCTGCAGGCCATAGCAAGTACAAATCCAGGCACTAGGTTTGAATGTTGGAATATGAGCGTAGAGGATGTCGACAACGCGTTGCAATTCAAGGCCATAGCATGGGCGTTCGATCCATGTATTCAAGCTGTACCATACATTAGACCGGTCATCAGTGTAGATGCATGCTTCCTGTCTGGCCGTTATGACGGGAGACTGCTGATTGCATGTGCATATAATGCTGAAAATCAGTTGTTGCCTTTGGCCTTTGCAATTGTTGAGAAAGAGGACGGGGAAAACTGAGGATTTTCCATGAGGTTCATACGAAGACAAGTGGTTGGCGACCGGTTCTTTTGTGTCATATCGGACCAACACAAAGGAATCAAATATGTTTTTGATCGCCCAGATTTCGGGTGGTCGACAGCGAACGGTGATTGTGTGTACAGGCTGTGTATGCAACATGTTACAGACAACCTACACAAGAACTGCGGATCTGAAAAATGGGTTGCAGATACATTCAGAATTAGTTGCAAAAGGAAGAATTCGAGAAGGGTGGAAGAGATGTTCAGAGATTTTGCCAAGGTATGTATATTTTTATTTGTTGACTTATATTTTCTGAATTATTTACTTAAATTTTCTCATCTAAAATTGTTTTTTTTTTGCAGTACTGTCCAAAGGCAAATGCGTACTTACTCAAGGTGGGAAAAAATAATTCCGCCGATATTGTTGAGCCACCCGCATATGACAAGATATTGCAAGCCCGTGATGGAGGTTTCCGATGGGGAATTATGACCACAAATGGGTCTGAGTCTTTGAATGCTGTTTTCAAGCAGAGCCGGATGTTGCCCGTGGCAGCGATTGTGGAGGACACATTCTACAAGTTAAATGCATGGTTTGTTGCACGGCGTGTTAAAGCCCTTGAATTATTGTCCAGGAATCAAATGTTTTCAACAAGGGTGGAGGGGAAACTAAGGAAATATAGGGAGAAAGGTGCAGTTATGAGAGTTGTCCCGTATAGGGAGAACCAATTGGAATTCGAAGTGCACTGTCCAAATGAGTTTGCTCCAACCGGCCGTAGACCGGATGAGACTATGGAGTTTGTGAAAAGGATGTTCAAGTATGTTGTTATTTTTGGACCTAACAATACTGTAACATGCACTTGCCAAGGAATCCAATTGGCCCACCTATCTTGTTCTCATGTTATGGCGGTGTGCCGAGAGAGAAACTTCTCTGAGGATGATTATGTCGCAGACATGTACCGTACCGATTACCTTGCGAGTACTTGGGGTGCATCTTTCCATCCTTATCCCAACCAGTATCAGTGGCCGGCCTATGTTGGTGATAAAGTCTGTCCCGCAAGCGTGTGGATCAGAAAAGAAAGAAGACCCCACAAGCGTGCCGTAATGACCATGGACGAGATGGAAGGTAGGCGAATAGGACATCAGGCCCGCCGTTCAACAACTGGCAGGCAGCGAGCAGGTACGGTTGATTTTATTTATTTACTTATATTTTATTTTGATTTTATTTCAACTGGAATGCAATGCAGATGCCATTAACGAAGCCAACGAAAGAGAAAATGCTAGAGTTGTTGCTGAGGCTACCGGTAGTAGCCACCGCACTCATGAAAGCCCAGGAACCGGTAGTAGCCATGGAGAGACATTCGGTAGTGTCACACAACCAGCTGCACCCAGACCCAGACGTCGTATTTTGAGTTTGTTCGGCAGTCGTCGCTGATTATCAAGTTTTGTTAAATTATGTTATGAACTATTTTAAATGTATATTGTGAACTATTCTAATTGGTAGTTTGTGAACTATGCAATTTTTTATTTGCCTCGATTATTTTATATGCTTCATTTTTGTTATTTTTAATACTTAATTACATATACAAAAACTAACAACATAAAATATAAACAAACTCAAAACTGATGAAATAAAGTCTACAACATAAATTCCTAAAAAGTCTACTTCTTACAACGAGCCTTGAAAGAGCATGGAACAAAGTCATCATCAGAGTTTGCCTGATCTGGATCAGTCACAGCAGACGAAGTGGTAGCCTTACCAGTACACAAAACAAACTCATTGTCTGATGCTGGAGGCTCTGGATCAACCTTCTTCTTTTTCAAACCAAAGCCGTATGGGTTTTCCACAAAGTCATCGTCTGAAATTTCATACGGACCATGTCGTCTATTTCATTCCTCCATCTTACATGTCACACAATTCCGGGGATCACGGCATACGGGCCAGTTGTTCTTTTCTCTCTCATTTTTACCTCGATCACTAATAAAGCCTCCTCTCGCTACGCCACGATCTCGGTTACTCTTTCTTACCTCGTTTGTTACTGTCCATACCTCTACTAGCCTCAAAATCGCCTCTCTTTCTCTCTTTCAGTTCTGGAATTGTTAGAATTAATACTGTGTTGCTCAGGAGAGAGAAAAAACCCTTTTATATGGGTTTTATAGCGGACCGCTCAGCTGCTGGGCGGTCAGATATGGGTAGTGAACCGCCTAGCCAGTGGGCGGTCTGCTAGGAAAACTGGACCGCCCAGCAGGCGGGCGGTTGGGGTAGTTTTAAAAATAATTTTGGGGTGGGGGCAGATTTGATAATTTGTTTTTTTTTTTGGTATTAATAAAAATATCGGCAAGGATAGCACATTAGACTTCCTTTATTAATTTCTAAACGGGCAAATTCGGTTTTCGTTGCAAACCTGATCTGTGGATAGAAGTATAATGGGTCAAAGCATCTGGATTTGGAAATAAGAAATAGATACGTAACACGGTTTGATACAAAGTATACGGCCCAGAAAAATACATAGATTTTGGATAAAGTGTCAGGTGATATATATATATAACTGATATGGAATTTTCTGTTACGTTGAATAGTTTCATATGCGCGGCACATTGAGAATTTTCAATGTATTTATAATATTTCAATGTAGTTTTGATCTCTCTCAAAAAGATTCAAGATAAAAAAAAATATTGATATATATAGTTTGCTCAACAAAAAAAGAAAATATATTGATACATGTGAGCACAATAGATAACGGTAGAAAGTACACACACATACAAAAAATTTAGAGGAATAAAAATAAGTAATATTTAATAGAAAAGTCAAAATAAAAACATAATAATAATAAACAAGTCAGTTGGCAAAAGTTGGTAGTTTGTGGCTTGTTCGAGATCACTCAGAAAAAAAACTCGTTATTAGCGAGTTCAAGCTTGATCCAGCTTGACTTGCTTCTTAGCTCATTGCAATAAGATGATATTACTTTCTAATTCTTTTACTAGACCTCTTTGTACCCACAATAAGAGTATGAAGCTCATTGCAAGAACAAGATGAATTTTCTTCTGAACTCAAGGTTTATGTGTAAAGTGGCGGATTCAAGATTTTTGCTAGAAGGGGGCAAAAATATATCGAATCGGGTTTAAATCCATTAACTAATTGAGTACTCGATAAAAAATAATGCTTTAACTTATACTTTCTAATGCTCTGACTTGTAATTTCTAATATTCTGACTAATAATTCTAATTACCAATCATAATTCAAGAAATTTATTTTAATCTTAACTCTAAATTTAACCCGAATTACCAATCAAACATTCAAAGGGGGGCAAAAAAAATTTCAAGAAGGACAAAGTCGGTCGGGACCGGTAGATCTCCACTAAAACTCAAAATCCAAGAGGGCCCCTGGTGCAATGTGGGTCAACCCCTGTATGTGTCGCTCACAACATAAACGAGCGGTTAACGAGCTAGCTCCACTCGGCTCTCTATGTGTAGCTCACAACACAAACAAGCTGTTAACGAGCTAGCTCCACTTAGCTCATTCTGATATAAATTAAGTTTACACTTTTCTTAGGTTATAAATATTTAGAGTTACTTTTGACTCGCAGACAAATATATTTTTTAAGCGTTCTAATACACTTTAGATTTAGATGTTATGTTTAAAAATTGAATATGTATCGAGAAACAGAATCTCATATCATTGTACTAAGTTAGCCGCATATATCATAATTATATTTGTTTTCTTTTCAATTCTTTTTAAAACTAATGTATATGCCTATTGTATTTTTTTTTAAGATTAATGGCTTTAAAAGCCTACTAACAATTTTATTGATAAAAAACGTATTACAACATGTCAAATGATCCACATTGCTAAATCTAAACTCATTTATTCTCATGAAATCATCTAAAATACTCTAATCATCTAAACCTACATATATATACTCTTAAACACTCTAATACCTCATTATCATCTCGCTCCACGACCGGATCCGCTTTGGTCCGATAGCCGTTGCACTCCAACAGCCAACTGTGGCTCACTGCCGCACTCCGGTCGAGATGGGAGTAGAGACTCTACACTCCAAGGTCCGACTATACCGTGCTCTCGGCTCCCCTCTCTCTCATTCTCCTCTCTGCTCAAGGAGGTAGAGACGAGAGAGAGGGAAGAATATCGTTGTGTTGGAAGTAAAGTTTATAAAGAATGAGAGGGACGAAATGGGAGAAGAAGGTGGAGGAGAGGGTGAGGCGGCTAAGGTTTTAGAATTCTTTTTTTTTGGGTTTTCGCTTATTGTATTTCTAATTGTTTGAAAAAGAAAAAGCAATTATCTATATTATTTTGAAATGGAAGTGACTAATTGTCCTCAAGCTTCTTTCTCCAGTTTTTTTCCAAAAAAATTGTCATTTGACTTGCGCGAATACTGTAAAACTCTATAACCAATACTGTAACTTCAACAACAAATCATGTATAATAAGTAATTTAAAAATCTAACAATCCAAGTTAGTTGGAAGTGGTCCCCAAGTTAATTGCAAACAGTTAGCAACTTGCAAAAATACTGTACTTCCGGCTGTACTTGAAAAACTGACGGCTTCTAAAAGGTTTCAAAAACAAACCACTTCTCAAACTTGTAGTTATTTACAAATAACACCTAAAATTGTGTAAAATTAATTTTTTTGTATCAAAATTAAATTTTTTTTTCGAAATTAAACTTTAATTTTTTTTATTTTTTTCGTATTTTTTTTTACGTAATTTCAATTATTAATATTTGTATATCGATCTATATCATGTAAAATAAGACTTACATACTATAAAATTAGCAGATGTAAACTATAAAACTAACATATGAGAACTACAAAGACATCAATACTGTAAAATTAACAAATGTAACTTATAAAACTAACATATGTTAACAGCAAAACTTCAATATTGTAAAATAGTATCCAAAAAACATATACAAACTATAAAATTTCACTATTCACAAAATTAACTGTTCAAAACCATAAATTATAACCAACAACTATTCAAAATCACAACCAACAACTGTAAGATGTCACCACCATAACTGTTACGACTCATAATTGTTACCATCCATAACTGTTCAAAACCACAATAATTGTTACCATCCATAACTGTTCAAAACCACAATAATTGTTACCACCCGTAAATGTTCACAAGCACAAACAAAACTTCAATAAACAAGCTTAATTGTTCACAACCATCAAAACAAAAATGACGTCTGTTACTTCATAACCCTCTGATGCACATTATTCGGATGAGTGAGAAGTTTCATTGCTAGAGCCACACGTTCTTTCGAGATATCATCCTGTAAAAAAATAATAATAAATAAACAAGGTTAGAAATTTGAGTTATGAACCATTAGCAGATGCAAACTATCAAAGCAACATATATGAACTATAAGACTTCAATACTGTAAAATTAGCAGTTGCAACTTATAAAATTTTAAATCAGTACAACACTGCATATATCCTTTAAACTAAAATTGTTATATGTATCCTATGAAATTGTTGATGTATCCTGTGAAATTGTTATATGTATCATGTAAAATTGCATATAAGCTGTAAACTAAAGTGAATATTGTAACCAAAGTGAATCATAGTAAAAACTGTCTAATACATAATTTGCATCTGCTAATTTTACAGTATTTAATGCTTATTTTACATGATATAGATCCATATATAAATATTAATAATTGTTATATATATCCTATAAAATTGTAATATGCATCCTGTAAAATTGTTATATGTATCCTGTAAAATTGCACATATCCTGTAAACTAAAGTGAATACTGTAATCCAAGTGAATTATAGTAAAAACTGTCTAATACATAACCTTTACACCTGACTAATACATCCTGTAATAAACTGCATCAATACTGTAAACTTACTAGATAAATACTGGAATTTTATTAACTGTTATACACTGTCTAATGCAGTTTATGAGTACAACTGTTAAACAGATGCTGTAACTATGATTAACTAAAGTGAATACTGTAAACTGCTGCACATATCCTGTAAAATTGATATATACATCCTATAAATTGCATCATGTTATAAACTTATATAACCATACTGTAAAATTGTTACATGACTCTTGTGAAATTAATGTATCAATAATGTAATATCCTACATAACTTATATAACCTATAAAATTATTGCATTAATCTTGTGAAATAATTCATATATCCTATAAAAATGTTAAGTAGATCATCTTAAATATTTTATATTTAATAACATCTGAAAAAGCTGCATAACTGTTGTATCCTACATAACTGATATATCCTATAAAACTATTGCATGAATCTTGTGAAATAACTCATATATCCTGTAAACTAATACTGCTGACTAATACATCTTGTAATAAACTGCATGAATACTGTAAACTTAGTAGATAAATACTGAAATTTTAAACAAGTACAACTGTTAAACACTGTCTATATTCTGTAAACGTATTACATAACTACTGGAAAATTAAACCAACGACACTGGTAAACAGATCCTGTAACTATGATTAACCAAAGTGAAAATTGTAAACTGTGGCACATATCCTATAAAATTGTTATATGTATCATATAAATTGAATCATGTTATAAACTGCATCCATACTGTAAATTGTTATATATATCCTACATACTGAAATTCTCCTTTTTCATATGTAGGCCTTTCGTTTGCAATACAAGGGCAGTACAGTAAACATTATATTTTATTTAATAGTTTTTATATTTTTCAAAGACGAGATTCAGAAGCCTTCTAAAATAGCAGAAGAATCCTAAATATGTAAAACCAAGCAGTAAAGTGTTTGTTTTAAAGTCCTTTATTTACATGTAAAAGGATTTGGTCAAATGACATTTTTACCCCTACCTACTGTTCAGCTTTCTTTTAGCTGTCTTTTTTGGTCGTTTTGTGTACCAGTTGGAGATTCTTTTGCATTTCTTTGTTTTTTTCACTGGTACAAGACCTGGTTATCTCCAAGGTATTTCTAAGTGGGAACAGGGACAATGTCAGAGACACTTGACATGTCATACTCCACTTGTACAAATTACTTTCCCTAATTAGATTGAATAAATTACCCAAATTTGGACAAGGAAGTTACAGTTATTACCACACTAATGGCAGCAGGTGCGTCGAAATCAGGCTCACCAGATGGAAGTCATATTACTATAACTCCAGCTAGTACAAGTGCAGTTGCATGATCAGTAATTGTCAATCTTTGACGGGTTCAGAGATTCACCCTTGGGTTGATGAAATCATCAACTGGTACAATTGGCTCGGTACCATGTTGTGAACTTGCCACGACACTGATTGACACAAGGTTTATCCTCTTCTCCCAAGATCTGCACCAAGCAAAAATTAAATTATGCATACAAATTCAAGTTTTAAAAGACAGTTAATTTCTAATAGAAAAGAAACTTTCCTGCATTTCTGTATTTTCCACAAACCTTAAAGAATGGAAGAAATTTTTCTTACTACTCCAAGTTGTACAGTTAATGAGACTGTGAACATAACAAATTGACACTTTAAAACCTAAACAGATCAAGTGAAACAAATAAAAATAAATTAAAATTTTGTCATTTCAGCAAGAAACTGATCAATTTCATACTATAACACTACAATATAGCTACTGTAAAACTAGCTAATCAACACTGTAAACCCTGACAGATCACAATAGATCTGATCTTCATTTTCAAATACATCAAATTGACGTTAATCAATACCTTCAAATATCAATTTAGACCTCCCATTGTAATATATGGTCCCACAGAATTTCTAGAGATATACTTCAAAATATAAAAAGAACAGAAAAATTCCATTAGGTTTATAAAAACTCACATGAATGAAATTTACTGAAATTAAGAGGGAATAAAGCTAGAATAGTAGAACATATATTTGAGTTGTTCCAAAATTTTATTGCTAGAAGCCCTTGATAAGAAGGGGAAACAAAATCAAGTGATTCTATTAGAGCTCGTGTATAAATCGATGAATCTATACCTAAAAGGTGTGAGAGATTTTCACCTAAGAGCTTCTACTGAATAAAAGCTGGATGATCAAATTAAATGACTAGAGCAGAAGAATCTCATAAGAGGCAAAACATAATCAGTTATTATATTCAATTGATTCAAATTGCTAAAATCCAATCAATATATCAACACTAAACCGATCTTTGAGTATACATAATACATCCACCTCAATTTCTAATTCTAAAACAACAACCATAAAAGCATGATTGTAAATTGTAAGTCACACTAAACCGACTCTGGACCAGTTAAAAAAATATAAGTCAAAATCCTCTCATTAATCAATGAAAATCAAACAAAATAACTCACTGCTCCTTCTCCTTCATGTCGAATTCATTCCGGTTGTTGTTATGTCGACCATACATGCATCAAATTTGAACTCATGGGATGCCTACTTGCAATTTTACCTAAAATAACTTGAATTTTCGTCAATTAATTGTTGAAGCTGCCATAATTTCTCACAAAAAAAAAAAGACAATCCATTCAATGAGTTATGTCCATTCACTCTCAATTATACAGATTAACTAATTGAAAAACATGATCCTTGAGAGCTAGTATTACCATCTCCATCTCTCAGACATTTTATCAAGCAGTTGGCGTGCAGAGAGTTTTACACCTCCTCCATGAGTGGTAAGAGTACATATATTACACCAATTTACAAGTGGCTATCAAAAATCCAAAGTAAAACCATTAATTACGACAAATTAGCAAAATCAAATATCCAAGAGATGATATTTACCTCGTCTCTCGTTATGTTTAGTCTCCAAATCCATGTCTCAGATGCTCCGTCTCATATTTGGATCCAATCGTCAGTGCTGTTCATGGTCGAAGTTGCTGATTCGTTTACAACCGGTGTTGCTCTTGATTTGAATCTCAGATGCTCCGATTCGATCTGATCTTGGAGATCGACTCCCGTAAAAGATAGAATCATCAATGAAAATCAGAGATCGTCAAAATTGGGATAGGAGATCTTCAGATTCGGAAAGAACGGAGGAGAAAAATAGAAAACAACGGCAACTTAGAAACTTGGTTTATATAAGGAAAGTGGGAGGAACGGTCGGACCGTTAGCGCCAGTTGAAACCGCGTCTATGGACGGTTGAAAACGTGTGAAAATAGAAAACGGGGATATTACGGGGACGATGGGCTGAGGAACAGTACCTTTTCTCTTTTGAAATATCCTTCACGATAATTTTTAGCGTAAGAATAGTTTTCCAGAAATTAATAATTAAGCTTTGCGTTCTGGCACGTTTTATTTTGCTTTACATCTCAGGTAAAATAAAGTTTCGACTTGTGATACAAATAGTTGATACATGCTGTTATAAAAAAATTATAACAATTGTTGATGATGTGCGTTGGATCAAAATCAAATGAGTAAGATTATAACGTAATTTCTTATTTTTAACATGATTGAACCGTCAGATATTCACCCATACCGCCATACGCTAATGGCAGCAGTCGATGACTCGGTGAAAAAGCGGGTAGAGATATTGACAGAACTGGTTTAGCTTTCATGCAGCGCAAAATCAACCGAGACAAAATGAAAATTTATATGACTGATGCGCTGCATGAAGCTAAACCAGCTCTTACCCGAAAACACGGAGAGTTATTTGTTCTGTTTAGGTATCCTTTTATCGCGCACCTTCTCGGACCAATCCGATCGGCTCGCACGCGCTCTCATGGCGAACGAAGGTGGCAGCGGGGAGGAGGTGGAGTTGGAGCAACAACTGGAGCAGCATTATGAGGAGCAAAAGGCCTCACTCGATGCTGTCAACGAAGCCCTTGCTTCTGATCCCATCAACTCCGAGCTTCTCGAGGTAATTAATCCCCCTAATTAACAATCCGTGTTTTCTACTCCTCTACTAATTCGTTTGTATCTGGAGCATTGTGCCTGTTATTCCAAGCTTGTGGATGAATTTAAACCCGACTGTCTGATTGACCAATGTTGTTCCCAATGGAATATAAACTAGTATATCAGAACTTAATTACCCTGAGGTCCTCCTAAATTAGGTTTCTTTTTAAATTGGTCATGCTTTAACTGTACACATTCAGTATTCCTTGAGTCGAGGCATATTCCCTTTCACCTTATTTTTAATTTTTACTGTCAGTTCTCTGTCAAGAGTTGATCTTTTTTTTTTTTTTTCTCGTTGTTGTATTTTCAACTCCCCCTGTCATGTCCAACAAAATTGCTTGTTGAGAATTCGCTGGCAATAAAATGTTAATCCACCTGTGTGTTTGAAGTTTGAACACTACTTTGACATTGGCTATCACATGGTGGGACATTAGAGTTTTATATTAATCATTTTCTTCTCGCTTCTGTTGTCATAGGATAGTTAACTTCCGTGATTATAAAATCAACATAATAATGAAGCTGATTTTCGTTTCAATAATGTAATTTCAAGGTTCATAAGGAGCTTGTATCAGCGATTAAGGATGCAGAGGAAGGGCTACTTCACTTGAAACGGTCTCGTCTATTGAAACAAATAGATGCAGTATTTCCTAGTGAAGAACCGGCACCTCTGCCTCAAGATGTTAAGATTGAGCCTATGGACCCTTCAGAGGTTGAAACTGAAGACTTGCAAGCACCAGAATTTACTGTTGGATCTAAGTGTAGGTTTCGGCACAGGGATGGCTGCTGGTATAATGGCCAAATCATAGGATTTGAAGACAACCGCAGTGCAATGGTCTCCTTCCTTAATCCTACATCAGAGAATATGATGGTCAGTCTGGTTTTTTATTTATGCCAATAATTTTATTGAATCAACATGTCTCTCTCTCTCTTTCCTCTTTTAAGAAACTAGCTCCGCAAAGTTTTGTGTAGACATCATTCTTCTGAAGATGCTTTATCAAAAGCATTCTGTATTATTGATATTTTAGCCCAAAGATGCAAACCATAAAAGTTATTAAAATGTAACTAATCCTATAATAAAGCAGATGTGCAAGTTCTTTCTACAACAAAGATGTCGTTTTGGTGCCACCTGTCGCATGTCCCATGGTATGTTTTACTTTACTGTTGAGGAATGTTATTGATTTAGTTTTCAGCTTTTTTATCTTTTCTTTTAATTTTTTATGCGAGGTTTGATTTACTCTCCACTACAGTACTTCTCTTAGATTCGGTCCACATATATGATTTTTGACATATCAAAAAATAATGATTGATCGAACGAAGAGTTGGACGAACCTTGAAATTGGTTGTTAAAAGAGCTTCTTTTGTTTCTTGGCAGTGTCATGTAAAGATGAGATCAGAATGAAACTTAAGTATCCTTTTTATGTCTTTTGTGTTCAAGTTATTTCATGATTAATGAATGCTCTTTCTCATGAAAATCTCTTCAACTATGCAGGTTTCATTGTCCCTGTTTCATTTATTAAACAATACATACCCACAGAGTGGCACAAATCTTTGGTGGGGTCCACTATATTTGCTGCTGTTGGACCTGCTCCTAGCATTTGGAAGAGAGCTGAACTCGAGTCATGGGATGAAGAACTTGAGCTTGGTCAAGTAGTCTTCTGTGAAGATGGTGCCTCTTCAAAACTTGGTACGGAGTTCCTTTCTCTCTCTCAATACGCCGAAATGAGCGAAGAAGATTATGACGACGATGATGACGGCAGCAGCGATGACAATGACGTCGAAGAAGATGAAGAACCATCATCTTCAGGTAAATCTCAATACAGTGACTTGGAAGAGAATGAACTTGGCCACCAAGGAATAGGGTTTCTGGAGGCAACAAAGTTACAAAAAGGAGTACAAACAGACACACGTGTTTTTGCCAAATGGGAGCACCACACAAGAGGCATTGCTTCTAAGATGATGGCTAGCATGGGATACCGTGAAGGGATGGGATTAGGTGCTTCTGGCCAAGGCAGGGTTGATCCAATCCAAGTAAAAGTGCTTCCCGCAAAACAGTCACTTGACCATGCAGTTGCTACAATTGAAAACACAGAACTTGAAGACTCAGGCAGAAAGAGAATCCGGGGAGGGAAAAGTAAGGGACAGGAGCACGGTGTCAAAAGGGGAACCAGGGGAGGAAGAAGGAAAAGAGAGAAAAAGTTTGCTGAGTTGGCACGGGCTGAGAAAGCTGAAGAACAGCAGAGTTCTGGTGTATTTAGCTTGATTAATAACCAGCTGGTTACTGATGCAAAAAATGTGTCAAAAAGTGATAGGGATGGAGGATTGAAGATAGAGGAAAATAGGAGGTCCATGGTCGCTCATGATGATGAGGTGAAAAGGTTGAAAAATGCGATTAACAAATGGGAAGAGATGGCCAGGAGGAACCAAAAGGATAAGGTTATGTATGAGGCGACAATGAGAAAATTGCACGATGTACGGAAAGAGCTCTCTCATGCTGAAGCAAGGTATGCATCAGTATGCAGTGCGGTTTCTAGCAAGGAAAAAGAGAAGAAATGGTTGAAATTTTGATGCTTTGTTGCTGCAGTATTATTCGTTGCCTATCACAAAAAAAAATTGTATGGTTCATTTATTGAATTTTTGTTAGGCAATGGCAACTTAAGTTATCTTGTAGCAATTTATGATAGCTATTTAAATTTGTTGAACATTCTTATTGGGAGACAAGTTCCTATATGTCGCAGAGGACATTCTTGTGTATATATTGCTTTAACTTTGCGCATCTCATGAAATTGATTTCTTATTAATGTTCTCAAATTGAAGATGAAAAAGATGTAACTTTTTTTTTTTTTTGAAAGAAGTGGGGTAAAGATCCCACCGATTTCCATTCAAATAGAAACCCATTACAAAGTAGCATAAACCGGTACCGACACTCTGGTACCTGGTACAAACAGAAGGTGAAAAAGATGCAACTTATGTTCACAAAATTTTTATAAGTGATCGTACATGATAAGCAAAGCATTAATGACCAAAGAAACTAGAATTTGTCCATGTATAATAGTATTGAATGACATGGAAATTACCATTTAAATAAAGAAAACCAAAGTAAGTATGAAACTCGAATCAATATATCCAGTATTTTCTCAAACAGAGATGAAGAGGATACAACTAAAGGGCCCATATATTGAGCCGCATTTTGAAGCCTACAAGCTACAAAGGCCCAATAATCACCGATGACTTCACTTTCCTTTACCTGTAACTTTTAGTTCTTCATCGACTTGTAAAATTAGCCTACCTAAACTTAAAAGCACGCCTCCCTTGACCTTGTCTCTGGATTCCTCTCCAAAATTTCCAATATCCCCTCGAAGCTTCCCTCAGATTACCCAAGAAACACTCTGAGATTAAAATCAAGACATGTGGGCCGCATCATGCTTGGCCTCGTGCTGCGCCGCCTGTGCCTGCGAGGCGTGCCGCTCGGCCGTCGGCAGCATCGGCCGCCGATCGGCTCGGATCGCCTACTGCGGCCTCTTCGGCCTCTCTCTCATTGTCGCATGGATCCTGCGTGCGGTTGCCGCTCCTCTCATGGAAAATATCCCTTGTAATTAACCGTCTCCCTATCTTTCTGGTCGAATTGCAATCAATTTGGTTTTCTGGATTATTATTATAATTTAGACAAATATTACTAGGTGGTTTTAGCTGGTTGATTTAGGCTTTTGCGTATGACCACCCAATTGAGGGTTTTCCATGGTTGATTACTCTACCAATACACTGATTATTGGAATTGTGCAGTGATATATGAATGAATAGATCATATCAGTTCCAGTTGGGATTAGTTCGTTTGGTATAGCCTTCCTCTTTTTCTGGGGCACACCCAGGATGTCATGTAAGGTAGGATGAGGCAAAAATTTTGGGCGGTGCATAAGTCTGTGTTTACAAGTATGATTTTAGAATATTAGTTTGATATATATTGGGGTGGGTGACGGCGCCCCCTCTTTTTGTACCTTTTATTCAGTGAGAAAGAGACAGAAAGCCTTTATGTAATAATTTATTTAACAGAGTTTTTATTAAATAGTATAGGGAAATGGTACATTTTTTAACTTTTTATACTCAAAAGTTCATAGTTCTTATGATTCTTCACCTCAATACTTAATCATGGTAATTATTTAGTATAAAAATTAATCTGTCTGTGCTCATGTATTAACTCGATGTCTCTATTTGTTCAGGGATTAACCACTTCCACAAGACGCCCGATCGTGAATGGTTCGAGACAGATGCAGTGCTGAGGGTCAGCTTGGGAAATTTCCTGTTCTTCACAATTTTGGCCTTACTGATGGCAGGGATTAAGGACCAGAAGGACCCTCGTGATCAGATCCACCATGGCGGTTGGATGGCGAAGGTCTTCTGCTGGTTCGTCATAATTGTTCTTATGTTCTTTGTGCCAAATGGACTTGTCAGCTTCTACGGTAAGATATATGAATTATGCTGTAGTTGTTGCATTAAATACACACTTTTTGCTTTTCTTATTGCTTATCTCGGTTAATTTGCTTTGTTTTATTGCAGAAACGATAGCAAAATTTGGGTCTGGACTGTTTCTCCTGGTTCAGGTCGTGCTCCTGCTGGACTTTGTTCATGGATGGAACGAGAGCTGGGTTGCAAAGGATGAACAGTTTTGGTATGTTAGACGAATTGGAGCAGCATTTTTCTTTTTCATAGTTGATATATACAACTTAGTTAATTATACTTTTATTTTGGGAGATAATACAGGTATGCTGCATTGTTGATAATTTCTGCTATCTGCTACATTGGGACTTTTGTCTTTTCTGGGCTTCTGTTTCACTGGTTTACGCCATCAGGACATGATTGTGGACTAAACACCTTTTTCCTCGTCTTCACTCTGATTCTTGTATTTGTTTTTGCAATTGTGGCCCTTCATCCCAAGGTATGCACTCATACAGAAGCTTATTTCATATTAGATTTTGTTATGGGTTAACTAATCTGTTATTTTCAGCTGCATTGAACACCTCACAGTCTAGTTTTCATATTTCACACTAGGTTTCATTTGAGGTACTTTATCTGCTAATTATAAAACAACCAATTTTACGAGCAACTAAGAAAACATATTTGTCTGAACTAGTATAATAAGTGGCAATTAAATGTCCGTCATCAATAGCATTGCGTACGCATCTCACAGCTTAGGTTTTTATTTCATCAAGGCGACTTTTTAGGCTCTTTGTCTGCTAACTATGAAACTGCCAATTTAATGAGAAACTGAGGGAACATATTTGTCTGGACTAGTATAATGATTGACCATTAAATGATTTTTGTGCCTGTTCTAAGAGCCTAGAAAAACTGATAATTATATATATTTTTTTATGATTGATGCAGATAAATGGGAGCCTGTTGCCAGCTTCAGTGATAGCACTGTACTGCACTTACCTTTGCTATAATGGCCTCTCTAGCGAGCCAAGGGATTACGAGTGCAACGGCCTCCACAACCATTCTAAGGCCATCTCAACTGGAAGCATCACCCTTGGAATGCTCAGTACTGTTCTATCTGTTGTCTATTCTGCAGTGCGTGCTGGTTCTTCCACCACTCTTCTCTCACCTCCTAGCTCACCTCGTGCAGGTCAGTTTTTTTGGATCATTATTCACCACTTGTGCACCCGGAAGCTTAAATTTGCATAGATTAATTTTGCATAAAAGTGGGATAAGGCTCAAACAGGTATGTTAAATAAGTTACACTAGGATGAGCCTGGATTTTTTGTGCTTCTGAGCATTTCTACTTGTTTTCTTATGTTCTGCTTTGTTTATTCAATATAATCTATGTCATACCAATTCCTTTAGAAAACTTAAAGAAGTTTGTTACATCACATATGACTGGTGATGTTACAACATTTTTACCCAACTGAATTTGGCCGTTTGAATATAACCGAGCAACTCCATTCTAACCTTTTAAATAGTGTGGGGTTGAGATTGCTAGGAGTCTGCCAATTAACATCCTTAGTTTTTGAATCTGCTTTAGGCTCAGATAAGCCATTGTTGCCATTCGACAAGTCTGATGCAGCTGATGAGGATACAAAGAAGGATGCGCCGAGACCGGTTTCCTACTCCTACTCTTTCTTCCACCTCATCTTCTCCCTTGCCAGCATGTATTCTGCCATGCTACTCACCGGCTGGTCAACCTCAGTTGGGGAGAGTGGGAAGCTGGTCGATGTGGGGTGGGCATCTGTGTGGGTTCGTATTGTGACTGAGTGGGCCACTGCTGCTCTCTACATCTGGTCCCTTGTTGCACCAGTCCTTTTCCCTGATAGGGAGTTCTAAGCTTGCAGGCCCGTTGCACTTGGTACTATGAAAGAGTTTATATAGGTCAAGCATATATGTGTTTTATGTACGTGTTGTAGTTTGCTTTGTGAAGTTCATAGTGTGTATTGGGTGTGTCAACAAGTTATGTATTGGTTGTTAATCATCTCGTTATACTAAATCGGAAATGGAAGTTCCACATTCCTCTTCTTTTGTTTTGTTTAAGCTGGTGAATAAATTGTGCCGAATATGTATATATAGTTGAAAATGGTTGATCCTGATGTGTTTTACTGTTTCTTCTGTTTTCGAAGCCTTTTCTTGTCTAGCTGTATTGGCACAGAATTTCTTGAATTTCAAAATTATAAATAACTAATTTTCATGCTAAACTTGTACTAAGAAATTACATTAAAATTTTGTATCTACATTCTCAGTAAAAAGAAAAGAAAA
Source organism: Carex parvula (assembly GCA_025461045.1). NCBI lineage: Eukaryota > Viridiplantae > Streptophyta > Magnoliopsida > Poales > Cyperaceae > Carex > Carex parvula. Next base: position 457,120 of record JAJGRW010000724.1, read on the forward strand.
CTAAACATTAAAAGCAAGATCCTGGCATCAGAGTCTCCTGTGCGTTCTAACAAAATTATTAGTAATAAGACTGACAATGCTGGAGCACACAAAAGAGCCGCCTAACAGAAGCACAGAAGAAACCAGCATCAGTATCTTTGACTGCCTTGCTGTTGCCAACACTGCAGATGCAAGAGCAACTGCAGCAAGAGCCAGCAATCCATTCTTCCAAGTCTGAAATGTTTTAACTGCATTTCTGCATCCTTTACAGTGCACGACATGTCTATAGTATCGATTTGCCAGGTTAGGTGCATGCTGAGTTCCTATTCCTCCCTTTGCAGGGAAAGAAGCAGAAATACCTGCAACTATACCTGCTGGCGACTGTTCTACAACTGCTGGCTCTTTTGGTAATGATATCGATTTGTGACCAAAATAATAAGGCATGCCGTGGCCTACCTTATCCATCCATTTTCGGTACTCCATCACCCAAGTATCACTGGACTTGAGGTTGAGATAGAGTTGCTTTGTGGGCACCTTCTCCTTCATTAACACCTCATTTTGTGATGAGAGGAACCCCATGTCTTGTTCAAAAACCTTACCCGCATTCTGATGGAAAAACCATTTGGGCAATATATTGGCCAAGATAGATCTAGCGGTCGCACCAAACCGTACAATAAGCATCGACTTTCCTTGGCCAGAGGGTCTGCATAGGAACAAGGCTTGGTAGCATTGCTTTACGCCCTTTTTGTCTGTGAACTCCAATGTGTTCGACAAAACACACGGCGCTTGAAATCGTAGGAAGTTGACTAAATCAGGGTTTCTAGTCCGGCCCCACTGGCCAGCAAAACCCCTTCCACTTCTTTCAGTGACATTGAAGAATAATGCCTGTGCGTCCTCACGCTTTGCAGTCCAGTCTGTTCGGTCATGGGAGATTGGCACATGAGCCGGGTCCATGAGGTTTTCTAAAAGAATTGAATGGTCATATGGAAGCTCATGGATGGTTGATAAATCTTGGAAGCCTGGCCGATCATACGGCTCAAAATGGGTCAGCTTGGTCAGGTCCGGCGGGTTCTTGTCTGACATCCATACCCAGACAACACCTTGAGAATCTCTCACTTCATACGTCTTTACGCAAGCATTTTGTGGTATTTTTGCTCCCTCAGGTAACTGCAGAGCATTTCAGACTTATTAATTTTTAAAACATGGTACATAGATTTTAATGTTGAATAATGTTAAATAGAAAAGATGTTGGTTCGGACCTGGGGTATATGCACACATTTTCCATTGCCATCAAACTGCCATCCATGGTAGAGGCATTCAAGTGTGCCATTCACCAGCTGACCCTCCGAGAGTTTTGCCAATCTGCATTCATTTAAGAAATCTTTAGTGTAATATTTCAACGAGAAGTTCACAAATCAGGTTTTTATTTATTTAGTATCATTATTATTTATTTCTGAAAGTACCACCGAAATTAGGCTTAACAAATTCACTCAAATGGAATGTTAACAAATTAAAATATCCAATTTCAAGCAATTTGGAGGCAATTCAAAATTCAGTGAAATTAAGTGATCTCACCAAAAGCATATCAGTAAAAAATTTCAAGTGTTTCATTGAATAATGTGATGATCAGATCAAGATTCTCAAAATTTTAGATTTGAATAACTCCAGACATTTTTTTTTGATAGCTTGACAGGGGCTGTAACTCCAGACATTTATAATCACCTAAATAAACCTCAACCTGAGAATGAGCTGTTTGCAAATCACATTGCAAAACATAAAATAAATCCACATATACCTATGAGGGCACCTATCTTCATGGCAGTGAAGCACGCCGGCCGCATCCTTGTACAACGCAACCTGCTTGTCGAATACGGTGAGCCCTAGCAGCCGCATCGTCAGGTACCTCGGCCGATAGGTAAAGCGGGTACCACTCTTCTCGCCAGTCATATTTTTCTCTCTCCGGTTCACCTCCTTCCTCTGGCTCCTTTGGAAACAACACCTCATCTTCATGCAAATTCTCTATCACTGCTGCCTTGCTCTTCAAACATCTTCCTTTTCCTCTTTTGATCAGAGCTAATTTTGTTACTTGGGTTGTGAGGAATGGAAATTTGGTAGTACAAGGGGATTCTAGAGGTGTGTGGGAAGAAAGAAGGAACAGAGAGGAGGTGGCATGTAGAACAGCCATTCTTGGATTTTTTTTTTTTTTCGTTTCCTCTTTTCTCTTTTAAACTTGAGAATTAAAAACGAAATCTTTTTGCCATTTATTTCGATTTATTGAATAGTTCTTCTTACTCTTGCTTCTACGCATCTGTTGCTGCTTCGTTGCCACACATTTTCTTTTTCTTCGATTTATGCGGGGGCTTCCAAACAAATCTTTTTTGGAGTCTAGCACAAATTAATGGTTGGCAGCTAGGCAATTGGAGTCGGAGGAAGTGTTGAGTTCTAGTTCACATCTCTAGAGTAGCTGTCTTTCTATATCATGACCGCTCGTCGGCATTGAGATCACGTGCATGCACTTATCTTCATACAGACAAACGGCTAGATTTTTCCTTGCCAATTGCGTGCTTAGCCTTGCCTTTTGCTAAGTTGGTGTACACGTTAGGGGTGATTAATGAGCGAGCATGAGCGAGTTGGGGTATGTCCATGCTCGGCTCATTAGCTTAATGAGCGAGTTAGAGCCAGTTGTTAATAAGTGAGTTGTTAATGAGCGAGTTGCAGAGCGAGTTACCGAATTGTTTAAAATACATCATTTAAAAATTAATTTTTATTTATAGAATTTAACAAATTGTCCACAAGCAAGTTTAATAAAAAATTGTCCATAAGCAAATTAAACAATGCATAATTTAACATAATTTATAGAATTTAGGTTTTGGTCTCTGTCTCTAAGAGAGCTTTAGGTTTTGGCGGAGAGAGTCAGAGACTCTCTGTGACTTTAGTTTTACACTTTTGCAGTTTTGTCTCCAAAGTTTTTAGTCTGTGAAAATTTTGCTGCCGTCCAAATAGTTTCAAATTTTAGCTACAGAACCAAATACTATTCTAGAAATTAGATGTGGCAGGATTTGTATAATTAATTTCTTAATGAGCTAATGAGCGAGTTGGGGTATGCTCATGCTCGGCTCATTAAGTTAATGAGCGAGTTATAGCGAGTTGCTAATGAGCATTTAGCGAGCGAGTTATGAACGAGTTACGAGTTGTGAGCGATTTACTCACCCCTATACACGATAACAAGAATTCGTGTCACCTAAGGTAACAGAATATTTCTGCTGCGGTCCCGTGCGTTCCACATCGGATTGTATTGGCTCATATTCCGATCGGACGGTCGTAATTCAAACAGAAATATTACGTTACCTCAAAGGATATGGACTCCGATAACAACGGGTAAAAATAATTGACAGAGCAGTTTTTACTTCATATATTGCAAGAGTCATACGAAGCATTGTTGTAAGAAATGGTCTAAACCATCGATTAATCACTCATCTAATCGTAGGCGGTGACCAGAGCAGACTTGTCGGAGGGGCGGAGGGCTGTTTGCAGCAGATGAAACTGACTAATCAATCGATTTGTCTTAATCGTTCAATTTTCATTTAAACTGTCTGATTAATCTCGTTTGTTTTCTATTTATACAGTTGATTAGATAGTAATTTTTTTCTGCATGTATCCGTTATATGTACTATATTTTATCTTGTTTTATCTTAATTTTTTTAAATAATAATTTTATAAAACTTTATTAATTAAAAAGAAATTAAGTTACAATAAGTTTATTTGATAAGTTTGATGAGTTGAATTGATTATTTTTAATAAATTATGAATACATGAATAACTTAATGAAAACACAAAATTATTCGCAAAATTTCGATTAATTGACTGCATACCGATTAATTGCTTTGCGGCACCCCGTCTGTCTGATAAATGCATACAGTTATTTACAACACTTGTTCATACCATGGATCAATTTTTAAAGTCCAAACAATCGATCCAAACCGTTAAACATGATTTTCATATAAAAAATATACTTGGAGACTAGATTTTACTTTTTTTAGAATGTTTTATTATTTTTTATACAGGTGAAAATCACTGTATCTAAATATTTTGAACCATTCAAAAGTAATAATTTTCACCTATTTGAAAAATAGTAAAAAGATTCTAAATAATATAAAATTTGTTTTTCAAGTACATTTTCAATAAAGATTATATTAAACGGTTCATATTGAATGTTTAAATTTAAAAAATGAAGACATTGATCCACAGTACAGACACATCTGCATTATGCATAATATCATATCCTCACTCTATTATTTTTAATATCATTAATTTATATTATTTATATTAATATTAAGTTATCATTGCTATTATTATCACCATGATGATCATATCTTCGACACCATTACTATTATATTGCTATTCTACTTTTTATTATGGGGGAATTTCTCGTATACCCTTCAAAATTACAAAATTACATATTTCCCTTTCTAAAATCTATAATAACATATTTACCATAGTACATACACATCTGCATTATGCATAATACCATATCCTCACTCTATTATTTTTCATATCATTAATTTTTATATTATTTATATTAATATTAAGTTATCATTACTATTAATATCACCATGATGACCATATCTTCGACATCATTACTATTATATTACTATTCTACTTTTTATTATGAGGGAATTTCACGTATACTCTTCAAAATTTACAAAATTATGTATTTTTCCTTCTAAAATTTATAATAACGTATTTATCCTCCTAAACTACAATTACTCACAAATTTACCCAATCAATCAAAACTAATGATTAATTATGCTTAATATCCTAAATATTATAATCAATCAATACGTCTCTTTCCCTTCTTCAGCGCTGATCGCTCCCGCCTACTAGCGCTACAAGCTGTTCGTGCATCTTTCGCTTTTTCAACGCCGAAAGCTCTTGATAGCTCCCACGTTCCAATGAATTCGTATCCTCTGCATTAACTCAAAAAAAGAATCTTTTGAGTTAATGCATCTGTACCATCTGATCAGTTTTAAAATATGTGCCAATCAGATTTGCACTAATATTAAAGAGCTCCTTGCTTTATAGTCGGATACCGGATTGGCTCCGTTTAAAATCAGACGGCCGAGATATATTAACTCAAAGATGCTCTTCTGAGTTAATGCAGACGATGCGGACTCCGTTCCAATCACATGTCGGCTCGTTGGAGATGACCTCCGAGGAAGAGGAGCCCTTGAGACCTAGGTGGGAGGTTGAATCTATCCTCGAGACCTAGATGGAAGCTCGGGGGTAGAATTATCCATAATCGAGTAAGCTCCTTGGCCTTATTTTTTTTGCTATACTTACGATTGATTTTCTTTTCTTCCAGATTTTCAGAAACAATTACAACAATAAGTTTGTAAAATGAACAAATTAAGATTACATCATGTTATAAACTAAGAATTAGAATATGACTACTTTATCCTCAAGCAAGCTTTCTATGTACTGTACCAGTACCAAGTACACGCTGGTATTTTCCAATGGGATGATAATGTTGCTCTATTAATTAAACTATTTGTACATGCTACTTTGCTAATTTTTTTTCTTTTATCTAGTTATTTTGTTGTCCGCTGTCACCTTATTACAAGATTGCATTTCCTTTATAATACATGAAATCTAATTTGCTTGAACATGCATAACTGTCCAGTTTGCAAAATTTTGATTAATGATTACCTGGAAGAACTTGAGAAATGAGTTAAAATACTGAAATCAATGATCATGTCAATAGAGTTACATGGTTAATGAATTTCATTTGTGTTGAAACCTTAGTTGAAACTAATTACTGGTTTGCCTCTGCGGACTGTCCCTTTTGTTTAATTTGTGAGGAAAATATTGGTAGTCTGAGGAAATGCATCTGCATGTATATTTTTTAACTTATTGCCATATGAAGTTGTATAATCATTGAGCTTTAGTTCAATGGTCAAAATCAGTTACGAGTATGAAATGGCATTTGTTCGAAAATTATGTTCCTAATGAGAATTGAGATAGGTCAGGTGTTGTACCAGTCATACAATTATTATTTGTATGAAATGGCATGTGTTGCAGTTTTTAACAAATTACCATTATGCAGAATTTCAATTTTGTGGAGGCTTGGAATTTAACAATTTTTGTTCTATACTAGACGAGGTCTGTCTAATTACATGATAAGATTGAAATAAGGAGGTTTCTTCCGGCAAGTTAAGAATTCTTATAAGAAACAATATTGTTTTGGCTCCCAAAAATGCATCTACATAGAAGTGATGAACCGTTATCCATCTAAGTCGAAGTCGTGCAATAACATGCAATACCAAGCTCAAATGTAATGCCGTGCAATGCCACCCAAGCAGAGGCAATGACACTTCTACAAGCTCTTCAATTTGTGGAGCAAGCAGCACTGCCTAAGCTAAATGGCACTTATATTCATTAGTACTTAGATGTTATGTTTTGCATAATCAGTATGTGGATCTGTGTGTAAGGAAGTGTTGATGAACTTCTTTAGTTTTTAGCTTTTGCACATTTACAGTATAAGTTGTGATATTATAACACAGCTCTATTTTGGTTTGTAATGGGCACAAGTTTCGGGCATAAAGCCTTTTATCAAAAAAAAAAAAAAAAAATTGTGGAGCAAGCGCACCAGGGGCAATGTGTAATCCACTCAGATTGTAAAGATCTTGTTGAGGCGATTACTGGTAGCAATTTGGCGGAATTACCATATTGGAAGGCTCAGGAAACAGCTGCACAGTTTAGAAACTCCTATGATGCAATTGACCAAAGAGTAACTCTTAGGTACCTCCACCAGAATTACCTCCAGGGTCGCCACAGCATTGCCAACAAGGCGAGAAGACAACTGTAGTTTTGATACAATTGTATGTTGTAGCCTGAACACTTTTCTCAGTTTAATTCAAGTGTGCCTACGGGCTTTTCTCAAAAAAAAAAAATAACGGTACAGGTACTACCTTAGATGTACTAATGGGCTGGAAGAGAAAATGAAACAGAAGAGAAAAGAAACATTTCAAATGGAACAGAAGAGAATGAGAAAAGGGCTGGGTAGAGAAATAAGAAAAGGCTGGGAGAAATAACGATACAGGTACGGTAGTATAAGATAAAACGAAGGTGGGAGAAATAAGAAAATAAAAGTCAAACCTGAAACGACAGTCAAATTTGAAAACACAGAAGTTAAAAGTTGAGTTATATGATTAATTATACGTTTTTAGAGTATTAGTTGTGAACTTGTGATTAATCAGAGTTTGGATATATTTGATATATATTAAAATTAGATTTGGTAAATATGTGAGTTATTGTAGTTTAGGAGGGTAAATATGTAATTATAGATTTTGGAGGGGGGAATATGTAATTTTGCAGTTTTTGAAGGGTATACGTAAAATTCCCCCTTCCATTATTTGCATAGCACAATTTAGGTTATTCATGGAATTGCCTAAAGGGCCCATTCTGTATAGGTCCAACAATACTCTGGCCTAGATTAAATCAAAATATAGAGGCCCAAATCACAATTCTAGGCCTACTAAAAGGCTACTCGGTGACCATGGAAGTATGGAACTAGTTCATTGCCATTTGAACTCATGCAAATTTTTTATTCCCATATTTTCATGAACTCGTGATAGAAGAAACAAAACAGCAGAATGTTTTCTATCACCGACTAAATGTTACTCACTGCGTGACCGTGACCTCTACTGGTAAACAGTGAGATCAATCCAGGATCCAGCTCAGTTGACAGAAATAACATCTGCAATGTGTCCAAAAATTCTTAGGTACAGTGGTTAGAATGCTACACACCTCACGTTCAGAGAAAAAAAAAAAATGGAACCCGAATATTGACACGACAAGTAATAACTGTTTTTGCAAACACACTTAAAAGATAAACTGGAAAATTGTTTTTTTTTTTTAATTATTAGATAATATGAAAAAGATACATCACATTCCTTATATGACTATATTGATTTGAAATAACGAAAATACAATAACTATCTAAATAGATAAAATAAGAAGTTTATGTCTCTTTATTTGTTGAGCCCGTCGGAAATTCTTTGTGGCAAAAAAAAACAAACAGTGTTCGTAGTGAACAAACATTAGCTAGTGCAAAAGAAAATTGTTACAACCTGAAAAATCCTTACATAATGTTTTCAGAGAACAAAAGTTATCTGCAATATATTCTTAGTCTGAAAAAACAAAACAACAATTTTCCAGAAAACATGAATTTCATTTTCTGAATTTCTTCGGTCTGCTTTCCTTCTTTTTTTATATCGAGCAGACTCATAAAATCTACAACGGCATACTCACATCATATATAATGGATCATAATACCAAAAAATAAACAAAATGATTTCCCTATCAGTGAATGCAAATTAAATAGATGGCGGGATGACCAAGAAGATCAGCACTTAAAACAGTCTCTGCTAATGATAATAATTAGCTAAAGTAGGGGGCCGGATGAGCTAGAAAAGTGAGATGTTATTGTCACATTATTTGTACTGATAGTGATACGCGTAAGAAAAAAATCATTAACAGTTTGCACCTACAAATGAGGCCAATAATGGCCCCCATCAGCGCAAATCCTCGTCGCTTTTCCTCGGAGTTGGTGTCTTGCATGTTTTGGTTCTACTAACTTTTGATTTACCTCCTCTCATCAGCGAACTGCTTTTGGAATTAAATTCCTCGTCTCAGTTCCCACTTGCGCTCTGTCACTTGCGCCTGTAACCTGTTAGAAATTAATTAATTGACAAAGTTCCCGTTGAGGTCGCATTTTGGTGGCGCTTGTGGAGAGAGAATTAGAAAAAGGCAAAAGTTTCTTTCGTTGGTAGTTTCGCTAGGGAGCTAGCTGCATGGGGCCGCATAGCTAGGTAAGGTAGCTACTCTGAAATCTAACGAGTAGAGCAAAGGTACAATGCATGGCTGAGATATTGTCATCCAAAGTCCATTGCGCCAATAGATATCGGCCACTTGTTGTGGGGGAAAAGACATTATTTGAATCAGGTATTTTCGTTTTTTTGGGGTTTGTCTGCGTCATTCTAAGGGTTTGAATGGTAACTCTGGTAAAAAGATACTTTTTTGTTTTAACCAAAGTAGGTTTTTTTTAGTCATTGTTTGAAAGAAATTACAAATGATAAAGAAAAGTAGTTTTTTAGTCACTTGTGGTGGGAGAAATGTAGTTTTTTTTTAGTCATTGTTTGAATGGTGACTCTGATAAAGAAATTACAAATGAATATTAATTGTTTTTTTTAAGTAGGAGTGGAGCGGGACTTTCAAATTATGGCTAATGAGGATCAAACACGTGTTAGGAATTAGTCATATAAAATTTATATTATAACTGTATAGTTAATTTTACATTAACCATAACATTTTACTAAAAACTATATAAAAAATTATGTATAAGTACATAAATTTTAAAAATAAATGGAGTCAATTGACTTCGTTCACTAGTAGATCCATCACAGTACCATACTGAGTACATGTTGCTCACTGGTGATCTAGTCAAGTGATAGAGCTAGCGGAATCCAAAATCTTGTTGCCTTGGTATCAAATTAAACTGTATAAATGTTTTTAGTTGTATGAATGTTGACAAGTAATTAATTCCACTATAGATTTATTCGGTCTGAATTACTTGTATGAATGTTTTTAGTTAGCAGTATAAATTTTGGGAGGAATTACACGTATTCTCCTAAAAAAACTTTAAAATTATATATTTTTCCCCTCTAAAATTCATAATATCATACTTATCCTTCTGCATTTCAAAAATTCACAAATTTATCCATTTTATTGCCTTCTCTATTAAAACTCTTTTTAAATTTATTAAATATCGATTTCACCCTATATCTAAGAAATATGCTAGTCTTCTAATTTGTCGGTTTTCAATGACAAATAGTTTATTTATCTACTTTTGGTGCATACACATGTATATACCTAAATGTCACTGTGTATACACCCGAAGTAGAGAAATAAACCACTATTGTTGAAAACCGACAAATTAGAAGACTGGTATTTTTCTTAAACAATCTACATATTTTTATTTTTTTAATAAATGATAAAATAGATATTTTATAAATTTAAAATTGAGTTTTAGTAGAAAAGACAATAAGATTAGTAACTCTGTGATCTTTTCAAATTTAAAAGGGTATATGTGATATTAAAAAATTTAGAGGGGGGATTACGTAACTTTGATGTTTTTTAGGGGTATACTGAAATTCCCATAAAAAAATTATACTCGTGTACTTGGCGAATTTGACAAATATTTCAATTAAAAACTAAGTTCTGGTACTTATGCAAGTGCAACTGAATGCTTTAACATAACCAAAACCAGCTTTTATGGGTAAATTTTGCACATCAGTAAGAAACAATGAAATGATTAATACAAGCAGAAGTTTACTGCATGAATCTGAGAGAAGAAAAATTACACTGAAAAAGAAAAAGAAAAATACACACAAGAGATCAAACTTAATACTATTGTAATTTTTTTGAAATCTTGACGGTCACTGTCAAATATAATTTTCATCAAATAAAACGTAAAAATACATTTATCGTTCAACATTCTATACAAACTATATCAATATTTAAAAACATCTTCGTCTAAACATCAATAGAACTGTTGAAACTTAAATCTCATTTCTTGTATGTCCCATAGTCACAAATTCTCTATGTTTGTGTGTTATTCAACAATATAAGAAAGAGAGAAAAGACAGGTCTCCGATCAGGTGTTTGCTAGCTAGATGTTTCGAAAAACAAAAACAAAAAAACAATTAATTAAGGCTCCATGCATGTTATTATCGAAGTACAATATAGTTACAATGTTTCGGTTGGAAAAGTCATGCAGGTCAAATAATAAGTTAATTTATAAAGTTAATTATAGATTAAATTATATTGGACCATATAATTATGGATTGTATAAAATATGGTTCGAAATATTTCTGCACTCTCTCTTAATAGGTCTCTCTGAAAATGTTCGACTGAACTGGTTCGAATAAAGAGGTGTGAATAAACTATAAATATGTGCAGCAATTCGGACTTTTTGTATCTTATAGGCTACGTTTGGATGCACTCTAGAATAGCTAGAATAGCTACTGTTTAGAATAGTAAATAAGAACAGCTACTGTTTAAGAACAGTGCTAACTTGAGCTATTCGGAATAGTGAAAAAGTTGTTTGGATTGCATATTAGGAATAGAGTTTGGAGGGAATGAATAGAATAATAATTTATGTGTTAGATTAAATCTTTTTATTAATATGTAATATAAATTTTTTTTTATCCAATACGTAATATAATATTAATTTAATTATTAAATAAAATATTAGATTAAATATAATATAATTATTAAATTAAATATAATACAATATAATATTAATTTAAATATTAAATGTAATATAATATTATTTTAAATATTAGATTAGTATTAAATAAAATATTAGATTAAATATAATACAATATAATATTAATTTAATTATTAAATGTAATATAATATTATTTTAAATATTAGATTGGTATGAAATAAAATATTAGAGTAAATATAATATAATATTAGATTAAATATAATACAATATAATATTAATTTAAATGTTCAATGTAATATAATATTATTTTAAATATTAAATTAGTATTAAATAAAATATTATATTAAATATAATATAATATTAGTTTAAATATAATACAATATAATATTAATTTAATTATTAAATGTAATATAATATTATTTGAAATATAAGATTAGTATCAAATAAAATATTATATTAAATATAATATAATATAATATTAATTTAAATGTTTAATGTAATATAATATTATTTTAAATATTAGATTAGTATTAAATAAAATATTATATTAAATATAATATAATATTACTTTAAATGTAATACAATATAATATTAATTTAATTATTAAATGTAATATAATATTCTTTTAAATATTAGATTAGTATTAAATAAAATATTATATTATATTATTATATTAAATATAATATAATATTAGATTAAATAATATAATATAATATTAATTTAAATGTTTAATGTAATATAATATTATTTGAAATATTAGATTAAATATAATACAATATAATATTAATTTAAATGTTAAATGTAATATAATATTATTTTAAATGTTAGATTAGTATTAATATTGAAAGCTCCAATCGCTATTCCAACTTTTTGTTAGAATAGCGGAACAAGGCTATTCTTCTTGTTCCGAATAGCAAGTAGTACGTTTGGTTGCTCAAGCTATTCGAATAGCAATGCTATTCTAAGAATAACACTATTCTTAGTGCATCCAAACATATTCTATTAGAACAAACATCCAAGAGAGAGAGAGAGAGAGCAGAAAGGAGATAGCACAATTGGCTAGGAGAAAAGTTCTAAGATAGTTGGTTACCCGAATGTTGAGAGTTCGATTCCCCCTCACGACTTTGCAGCTTTTGCAAAAAAATTCAAAAAAAAAGAGAGAGAGAGAATAAGGGGCTGTCAGTCAACTCTAGCATTCCGACTCGCAGTTATTTTCACTGCTCTTACAACTAGACGAAGATTTACACTGCATGTGTAGTGGTAAACTCCTTGAAATTAAATTTACACTTAGATTATGTTTCGAATAATAATCAAATAGCTGAATAATAAAATCGAGTTAATTATTGCACCTATAATCTATCCAAATTTCCAACCATTTCCTAAATAAGTAAGTTATCTTAAGCACATTTTAGAATTTATTTATTTGACTTTATCGTCTCTGGTTTTACTACTGCTTTTTTGCAGTGCGTCATTTTACGAAATTACCTTCTCAATTTCCTCTTTCAATCCAATACCAAATCTGACTAAAACAGTACGCCATTTTTTTTTTGTGAGAATGAAACGAGGATGAAGATTCTCAATGCACTTTTAGTGACATGCATGAAAAAAGTACAGTGCATCAGATTTTTTTGTAGTGTCTTGTCCTAATTGTTCAATATGTATTAAGAATCATATGCATTTGATCTATACGAATTTTAAAATTATTTATGTAAATCTTCATGCGCATCCAATAATTTTGATAGAACATGGAATCAAATTTAGTTCGATATTCATTGAACTGCTCTTGATTCCATTTCTTTAATCCGTTGACTGGTGATGTCGAAAACGATACCAGGTCGAATATTATCTGATCGAATTCAGATATGTATTCAAAAATTAGATATGGATATCCTAATATTCGTACGGATGGTACGAATATGATTTTAAATTTTAATTATCCGTATTCAAATACAAATAGTAGATATATACCAAATAATTTATATATACTATGAAAAAAATTATGTTATTCATTATTATAATTAAACAAATATTATAAACTTTCGTATATTAATAAAATTTATATGTTTATGAATAAATAATAGTATTAAAAAATAAATATCTGATATCCGTATCTGTTCAATGTCTGATCATACGTATTCGAAAAAAAAAAAAAAAACAAATACGAATATAATTTTTGGCTGTCCGATCCGTTTTCACCCCTAATTCAACGTAAGGTGATTCAAAGGAAATCCGACCCAATAATTGGTGATTCGGTCATCGAGATGATTGCAGGGGTAGCATGGGATAAAATTAGGGGTGGGGTAACGTGTCGATGGTCCAAATGATAGCAGGGGTAGCATGGGAATTCTATTTTTTATTTTTTTGGTTTGGGGTGTTTTTGGTGGTCGAGTCTGTTGCTCGCCAGGCCAGGCACATGGGAACACAGCTCCTTCAATTAATAATAATAAATCCTTCTGTAGTTAATCCCAGCTCTCCTTTTGATTTGTTTCCAAACTTGGTGCTCGGTTTGTAAAAGCGCTCTTTCCCAGAAAAAGTGCTGGTGCTAATTGATTTTGCTGCTACCATGCCCCAAATGACAATTATTAATATTAATTTTTAAGAAACAAAATTTCATAGGAGGATTTAAAACTTTAAATGCAATACTCAGCAGTCAGCATACAATAAATTATTTCATGCATTCATTATATACAATACAATACAAATTACTTGTAATAGCTTTATTCTGTCAACAATTTTATTTTAAAAAATCGAAATGCATTTAAACCACTTTCAAAAATAGCTAGTATGCTATTTAGGTTGGTCCTATTTTGCTTATTTGTCGGTCAATCATACTTTTTAGGCTCCTGAATTTTTTGTAAGTCTCTATTTCTAATGTGTCAAGTGATTGGATGTACGGTTGTTACACTGTTGGCGTCACAGTAATTCTCTACGCTGTAGCTCTGTAGGTTAATCGAGGAGTTATTGATAGGCGATGACAAGTGGGCCCACCACAAATTCTGTGTAAATACGACCATTACTGTCTGTAACGTGGTTTAGTTATGATTCTCTCCAGTTTCTCTTAGCCTTGTTATTGTTCGGTGATGTTCGTAACTGTTTAGAAAAAAAAAAAAACCGTAGTATAGCCTCTCCAAATTAATTAACTGGAGATGATTTAGGTAAATTTTTCTTGGAAATGGGCCGAGTTCCCACTATTGATACGTAAAATCCGGGGGTACGTTTTTCGATAAAGAAAACTCAAAACCCGATTGTACCCCTGGTCCTGTCTCTTAAAATCCTCGGTCCTCTGTCTCTATTCTTGGGTGTCCGAGGGTATTTTAGTTATTATTGCCATAAAGTACTGTTGGATGCAGATCTTAGTAGTTATTTCAGGTCGGAGACCAAATTCGTGCGGATTGGACAAAAGAGATACTGGAAAGAAATAAATAAAGAGAGAGGTTGCTTCTCCATAGGTACCGATAGCGAGTTCACTGTAACGCCTAAGGGCTTTTCCTCAAAAAAAAAAAAAAAAGTTCACTGTACCAGCTGAGTGCACTCGCATTTAATTTAGGTTAGGAGGAGGGGGTTGGAAAGAGTAAAGGAGAGAGAGGTGACAAGATTGTTTCTTCTTTCTTTATTGAAGCCTCTGTTTTATTATTGTTCTTTGCAAAACCAGGAGATGGTGAGAAGCTTGGCAACTGAAATGGGAGAGGAGAAAGCAGTTGCAAATCACCAACCCATAAAAAAGCAACCCTTTATGGATCCGAGTCCGATACCAAGCTAAAGGCAAGGAAAAGTCTATAGAAGCCCACAAGAGAAGGAAAGGATCGCTTCCAATAGAGGGAGAGAAGAGCAGAGTAAAAAGAGGTAACTTTAGTTACCATTTGCATCTCTCTCTCTCTCTTTTCTTGAGAGAGCACCGAAATGGCTTTGGAAGAAGAAGAAGAAGGAGAGAAAAATAGGTGGGCCCTCTTGTCTTGAGATTCGTGTCATCTTGTGGAATGTAGTAGTGCGATATTGGCGTAATAGGCTCAATCATTTTTTTTTCATATATGTTTGTCAATTTATTTTTTAGTTTCTGGATTTCAACTTTCAAATTCAATATTCTGTTTTTCCTAAGAAAAAAAATGCTCAAAAAATGAAAAAAAAAAAAATTTGTCGCTATACTTTTGTTCCCTTTTATATTCTGTACATAAGCTTCCAAATCTGCAGTGCTAAGCCATGAGGGTGGTGGTTGCAACCTAGATCTTTTTTTTGCCTTCCTCTTCTCAAACATCCTCTTTGCTTTGCTTGGTTGTAGGTTGGATGGTTTGTTAGCTTTTCTAATTTTTTTATATGTTTGTATTTTATTGTTTGTCTGTTGTCTGTTGTCTTGGTTCTCTTGGTTTTGTTTCGAAAGAAATGTATACCGCATAAATCATGTTATTTTGCGAACCAGACCAAAAATTCGAGAGAAAGGATCTCTATTCCTGTTCTTGGAAAATAGTTTGTTTACTCTTATTTTTTTGTAGTGATTGTGGATTTGTTTGGTTAGGTCCGGTTGATTTAAAAATGTTACCTTTATGCTGTGGCAAATGGAGAGAGATCAATTCATTGGTTCAACTTGTTGATGCAATTAATTGATAAAAATGATCTGTGGTTCTTCACTTTACGGGTGATTAAAATTCTGATATTACGACATTAAAATGTATTGTTTGAAAGAAACATTGTTTACAACGGCAAATCGGCAATCTCCAAAAATAGGGCTATTTTTGTGTTGCTTCTAGATGTTTATTTTTTCTCTGAATTCTTAAATTCACGTTAAAAAATGTGCCTTTAAGATTGGTCCTTTGTATGTTATTAGCTTGTTGGGTTAGTCAATAATAGAATAAAGGTGCCTATGACTACAGCATGATACGCATCTGATTCTGGTTCGGATATTTGAGGTGATGAAATGATGGCATCAATACGGATTTAAAAGTTGAAAGAGAATAAAAAAAGGGAGGAAAGAAAGAAATAAGAGCAGGGGACCAGGTTCTGGTATGAACTGTATAGACACTGATTGCGTGCCTGAATGCCTGGTAAAATTTGTTTGCTCAATAGATAATAGGATTCTCCAACAGTTTTAAAATTTGTTGGTTAATAATCTTGCTCCTCTAAAATTTGAATTTATCAAACATGCCCCTTTAAAAGTGAAAATCGACGGTAAAAAAAATTTAACTGATAAAATTTTGGGTTCCTATTGCTATACATTTTGGGTTCCTATTGCTATAACGCGCAACTGCTTGGTTTGAGATTTCATCATTGCAAGAACTTATGATGATATGGATCTCATATAATGTTGAATAAAGCAAATTCAAATCTATAAATAGAAATTTCTATCTATTCGTTTTAAACTAGAAAAACAAAAAGGATCTATGCTTAGTCCTCATTAGATGGAGTGATGGAGATGATGAAGATATGATACACAAGCATCTGCCAACAAAGCGATGGCAGCTTGATGCTATTATGGTTTTTGAGTTGTAGTGCACTATGCTAAAAAGGAACGGTTCTTATCAGATAATAAAAGGTCAGTTGGATTTTCAAATCTACTTTGGGATATCGTACTTTGTTGACATATTATCGGAACTAGTTTGAAACTCTGTACACACGTATGTGAACTGGCAGCCTTATGATGCGTATTGCGTGTTACTCCCTGATCGGGTTTTGTAGAATCACAAGTTTTGGGTTGTGTTGTGGCAATTTGGATTGTGTTATATATCATACCTCTGTGTAGCTCTCATCATTAGACAGAGCTCCTCAGTTCGATAGAACCGCTCACTCTTTACTCAATGTGTCGAAATGGACTTATCACCATTATCTCTGTCAGTTGATCGTTGAGACACAGCCCTATGACCCGACATGTCTGATTGAGTGTCAACGGTTGTACCAACTATGTATCCAGAGGTCATCAGAAGGTTAAATTGGACAGACTGTTGCTTTAATTTGAGATTGCGTTGTCTGGTATGCTTTAATTGTTTGAGTATTTATAAGTTTACTTCGATTGCTTTTATTGTTCTTATTATTGATGTTGTGTTTGAACTCTAATTTCAGGGTATTAGACACCAACAACCTGAGCATGTAAACAAGTGTGGGACGAAGGTGTTGTGTAAGATTCTTTTGAAGAGCATTCAGTGTATCCAACGTGGCGCTGGCCGTGCACACAAGCTAGACTGTATGCTACCAGATGCTGGTCTTATGGCAAATGTTGATGCTGTCCCAGAGGATGATGATGTTGAGCTTTGAGTGCAACCACGACCCGAGAAGAGCCGGCTACATCACAGGCTTTGCCCAATTTGATAGCACTATTCTCATAGGAGGATATTTTTCGTGCCTCACCAAACAACAAATATCGCACAGCGTGAATGTTCACACAAATTATTTGGTCGCTCATGGAGAGCAATCTCTAAGTCATTTCAAAGAAAGATGATAATATCGTGATGGGTATCGGACTAGTCTCATCATGAAGTAACGGTTCAGTCGCGGGTGTCTTTTTCTCTTCGGTGACGGAAGAGCAAGTGGTCTCCCATCTGTGTATAATAGATATACTTTCTGTTTTTGATATATTGTTTGTGTTGTTGTTCATTATTGTTGCGCTTGGTTTGTTTGTGTTTTTTGGTATTTTCTGCTCTCCCTTCTGCTTTTTCTTTCCTCCTCTTGCTCTAATAAACTTTTATGGCTCCAACCATAGCGGCTCTCCCTCTGAGAGGCGACTGTCCTGGTTCGGTTGATTCAGTTCCTGGTCTAGTTTGGTTCAGTATTTTTTTGACTGCACACTTCTCTGAGCGGTGAATGTCATGATCCGGTTGATTCAGTTCTCAGTCTGGTTTGATTCATTGCCATCTCAGCCATGCATAAGGAAGGGTTCGATACGGTGTAGTCTGCCAGAAGGACCAAGACAAACATGCACACAGTAAAAACAATCATTAGACTCCTATCATTACAATCAAACAAGGATGATCAAATTTGTATCTACGTGATACACATACTCTGTGTGTGTTTTCTTTATTTAGAGTGGAGAAAAATATAGAAAGTGCACTATTGTTGGTGTTTTTTTTTTTATCAAATTATTCCACTATTTCACTTTCTCATCGTACAACTTTTATATAGTATTATTTTGAATAACATTATGTCATTACTCTTCTAATTGTCACATCCTTTTATGTAATGATATCTTAATTTCAAAATTTCTGCATTGAAAAAATTCACTATATTTCTAAAAACCTCAGATGTTATGTATGTATGATGCGTCCGGTAATTAACATTACAGCACTCCTATAACAGTAGGAACAGATAATAAGATCAGGTAGAACTGTAGAAGTGAATTATAAATTTAAAAGCACTCAATTGAAAATCAGCAAAAGTTGGAAAAGCATCACTTTTGTTTCGTTGGGGGAATTTCTTGAACCTTTTGTTGGAAAAGTGATTGAATTAGAGTTAACTTTTCCAATTTTTCTTTTACAGACTTGCATTTTTTTGCCATTTATCCTCGTTCTGGGCTTCTGGCAGTGCTGTGTTAAGGCCTTGTGTTAAAGCCTAAAGGGGTTCTTTTGGGCAAGGAATTGGAGCGATCTGATGGGCAATGGACCGAATCATCCGCATCAAGATTTACTGCAGATTAAATTATTTTGACCGAACATCATACTGAATTTAATCTGATTTTCATCAGACTTTCCCCACTAATTTTGGGAATCAATTACTTGATCGGTTAAAGAATTTTGAAGTTTGATATTTAGTAAGATCTAACGCCTTGTGAAGGCCCAAAAAGATAAAATAAAATACTGATCCATCCCATTGACGGCGTCGTTTGTAAACTCCTTTTAATTATATACAGATCCCTTGGAAGACGCTTCCAAGCTTTCAAAAAAAAAAAAAATACTGATCCATCCCGCTAGATTAAGCTGTTCTCCAAATATACCGATATATATTTTTATTTTTTTATAGATCCATCATATCTTTATTCTTAAAAATAATAAAAAGAATCTAAACTCACATATAATCTATGTCACTCTTTTATGTGCATATAAAAAAATGGAACATTTCGATTTTGTTCTGATTTGGATCAATATATTTGTAAAATTTAATAGTTGTTTAGTTTTCCGTGTTATTAATGTCTAACAAAATATATCCTAAGTTGCAATCTTTTATGTGCTGGGAGAAAGCAATGTGGTTAATTTTTAACTGTGTTTTTTGTTAGTGACATTGAAAAAAATAACATTTTGTCGCATCAACAATTTTAGCTATTAATTATCAGTAAATTTCATATCATCTTTACTTTTATAATTTTAATTTTACTTTATTAATTTTTCAATTTCAAATTATACTTCTTGCAATTATCAAATGCAAGGTGACCTAACACTTTAGACAAATTATTATTTTAACAAAATTTCTAAATTAAGAATAGTCTAACATCCTTGCAAACTAAAATTATAATCATTACATCAACATTTACAATTGCTTTCCAATTGAAATGAAGATGCTCTTATAAGAACTCGTGTCGTAAATTGAAATTATAATTCTTTTTTTTTTTTTGAAAAACTAGATAGTAACTACCTAGTAGAAATTGAAATTATAATTATTACATCATAATTGAGGCTAAGAGTATAGTCACTAGGTGTGTCAATGGCCCCTTTTATCCGTTTACCCGATCCAATACCGTATCCGATAAAACGGGTATGGATAAGTTTTTTTCGTAGACTTATCGGGTACGGATAATAAAGATTTTTTTCGTTATCTAAACGGATAAGGGTACGGGTAAAGTCTATTCCGTACCCGTTACCCTATCGGGTATTATAAAGAAATTATATATATATTATATATATTAATGAGCAATGAATATTAATTCTTCAACTATTCTTGATAGTTGTATTACGCTTAATTAACTATTAAAATACGTAAATAAATTTCAGCAAATTTCAATAAAATTTAGACCTTAAAACACGTATATATATTTGTGAAATTAATGTGTTTTAATTTATTATTTAGTAAATAATAATTTTTATTATTATAATAGCATTAACCGTTATTTATCCACTGCCGTTTTGTAATCTGACAAACATAACGGGTAAGGGTAGGGTACGGGTAAACCGACAATCATAACGGATAAAGTAATTCGTAGCGGGTAAGGATAATTTGTAACGGATACGGGTATGAAAATGTTTCCACTCGATCCTTACCGTACCCGTTAACACCCCTAATAGTCAGTATCGGTTATGACTAATGACAAAATGAATTAAAAAGAACACAAGAAAAAGAAAGTACATCCAAGCGTGAAATGCGGTTCTATTGATGGCTCTTAAAGACCTATTGCTTGAGCAATGTTTCCATTAAAGAGGCACCTGTTTGATACTACGTTTCATTACTACTTCTATGTTTGATACTATATATATATTTTTTTGGTGTAAAGTTCGTAGGTGATTGTATTAATTCAAAGAGTTACAAACTAGTTGTTACATGAAATTAGACAACAAGTACTTTTAAAAGTATTCAACTGTAAACAAAGAAAAACACACAGGGAATATGTGCATCTGTGAACACAAATTTGATCATCTTGGCTTGATTATAATGATAGGAGTCTAGTGATTGTTTTCTCTGTGCGCATATTTGTCTTGTTCCTTTTGGCAGACTACATCGTAGCAAATCCTTCCTTGCTCGGAGGTAGGTGCAGCAGAGAAGGCACTGAATCGAACCAGACTGAAAATTGAATCAACCGGACCGGAACAATCACCACTCAGAATTTCCAATAGAGACACTGAATCAAATCGGACCAAGAATTGAATCGATCGGACCGGAATAGTCACCACTAAGAGGTCCCAGTAGAGAGGAAGCCAGAAAAGAAGCTTGTAAACAGGAGATGAGGAGGAGGAGAAAGATATCAGAAAAACAACGAAACAAGCCAATAACAAACAACACAAACATATAAAATATATACTAACTATATGTACAGTTACTTTCACCCTACTCTTTCATTGCCAAAGAGAGGAAGAAGAGCTCAGGAGATGAGAAAAAAGCAAACCGCTTGTCTTGAAGAATAAGTGCCTCCAGAATGGAGAATGGTGGCCAAATCCACTTAGCAGAAGCACCCAAATGGTGGCCAGATCCACTATACGAAAGCACATGCTCAAACAAAAGCGGAGCAAAGAGCAGTGACTTGATTTTGTAGGTGAAAGCACCAAAACCGACGATCAGATCAGTCAGAAGCACATGTTCAGAGATGAACGGATAGACAAAGAGTGGAAGCGGAGAAAAAGGAGTTGTTGCGGTGGGAGGGGGGGTTCCGTGGGAGATGGTTGTTTGATACTATATTGCATTACTATTTGAGGGGGGGGGGGGGGGGGGGGGGGGGGGGGGGTTGGTGAGGGACAGAAATATACACTGCATTGGAGCAACAATTTTGTCTCAGTTGATAACATAGTAACAAGAGAACATGACAACACTAATAGATATATCTGAAATATTCCATTACCTTATATTAGCAAAGATTAGAATGCCCAATCATGTCTCACATTCTTGTTTTTATTTTTAAAGTTCAAACAGTCGATCAAAACAGCTTAATATGATTTTTATATTAAAATGTGTTAAAATGTACTTGTTGATCAAATTTTAAATGGTACAAAATCATTATTTTCAAAAGATAGTGCTTGTTGATTCAAAAACTGTGATTTGTACCAATCTAAAAGATAGTTAAGAAGTTTAAAAAAATATAAAGTTTGGTGTTCAAGCACATTTTAATATGAAAATAATATTGAATGGTTCAAATTAACTGTTTAAACTTTAAAACAGATATAAGAATGTGAGATATAATTGGGACACGAAAATAACGAGACATTTTAACCCTGCTTTTTGAAAATTATGGTGCTGCATGTATAGTGCCCACCGTGCATATGCACTTCTGTGCAAGCTGCATTTGCTGCTATTACTGTACCGGACATGATTTTGAAGGCCCTTGGATCTATTTACTGGTATAATTGCCCACCATGCATTTGCTGCTATTACAGTCGTTTTACGACTGTAGTGCATATCTGCAAGCAGGTGATGCTGCAATTGAACACTTCGATCCACGCTTCCAGATGGAGGGTCTCAATCACTTGTTTGTTCTTACCCAGCGTACTGTATTTTATGAATGGGCAAATCCAACTTGCTGTCTTATTTTTTTTATTTTTCTAATTTGCCTTTTTTTTTGTTACCTCCTTCAATAGTGCTTTACTTACCGTGAAGTAATTCAACTTCGTAGAAGGTCAAGTCCTTTTCTCTGAGTTGTCTGTCCAATCATCGGGTTTTACTCTATATTGCATCAATTCAAATGTCAATTCATCTGTTGGTTCGGAAACACAGATGAATGTACGCGTCACGATAATTTTCAGAAGGACAGTATCTAAATAATTATTTTTCTCGTGTTCATACAGCAATTTTTTAGATATATATAACCCAAGTAAAATTCCACCTCAAATTTCTGAATATTTTATAAATTACCCCGGAAAAAAGATAACAAACTGAAAGAAAAAATTATGTTCTCTTTACTAGAAAACAGATAGTCGCCATAGGAAAAAAGTATGTATTTTACAAGTTCGTATCTGTATTTTCTTCTAGAGCCAAAGCGACACTATACATGCACAGATCAATTATGACGCAATGAAAAAGAAAAAGAAAAAGAATACGCACCGCTGCACTACAAAGGAAGTTTACACGGACGGTACAGGTGCAAATCGCTTCCTGATTTAACAGTGAAAAGCACAAACAACACAACTTGGAAAAGCAGTGGCGCCCCTCCTCCACCTACCCAGTACCACACATAACAGTAAAAGACGAGAACGAAAGCAAAGCAAATTTAGATATAAATTCTTTACTTCCATACCAGAACAAAGCAACACTCCCAAGGCAGGCGGATTTAGAGAGCAACATCACTGGAAGAAACCAATCAATCGAGAAAAATTTCCACATCGCTCTTTTGTAATATACACCAATCAAAAGATACCATTTCAATTAGAAAGAAGTTTTGAGCAATAGGTCTTAGCATCTTTGCATAAAAGAAGCACACTTCAATTAGAAAGAATGAATAGTCTAAATAGTCAACTACGGCAGCAATTACCATAATGCATATTTTATTATAACCAAGTACTCAACATACAAATAAATACACCAGTATTTGAAAGATAAACTGCTCATTGTGGCAGACAGCAGCAAACCACCTAGAGCAATTATTTACAATCAAAGCATACACCAATGCCACAAGGTGTAATACAATTATTCTCTCTTCTGGCTGCTATAACGCACGATTTCATAATAATAGATAGATTGACGGATTAAAACAGAAATAAATTAAAAAAAACATGATTTTTTCAACACCATCACCTTCCTCTCAGAATAAGTTCTCCATCTGTCTCTTCAATCTCCTCCTCCCACCTCAGGCCAGACTTCGCCTCAGCTTTATCCATAAAACCAATCACAGACCTTGGCGACATTCCATTAGAATTAACAGCAAAACTCTGGTACACCAACATGGCCCCACCAGGCAGAAGCTGCTCAACTGAAGTACTGCAATTGTACCCGTCAACATGCAATCTCCCCCCCCATGATTCAGCCTCTCCAATGGCACCATGGATAGTAACAGCCACAGAGAACTCAGACGGGCCAAAGCATGCAAGAACCCGATTAATCAATTCGCTGTAAGTCAAACAGCCAGGTTCAAACCCCATTGCTTCATAGCTAGCATAGCTGAAACCCTCCTCTGGGGTCACATGAATGGTCGAGAGAGCGGGGCCGCAAATGCCATTCATCGAGTACCCACACGGGTCGAACTCAAAGTCGCAAATATTCATTTCGGGCATTATGTTGGCAATGCCAGAAACCTTTGTCATCTCCTTAGCTGTAGAAACATGCCCATCAGCTGTAGTCTTGAAGAAGACAGCTGCTTTATCAGTATCCAGCCCTGTCATGCACATCTCCAGAGTAACCATTTGTTTCTCGGGCTTGTCAGTGGCATAGTACACGTGCCATTTCTGCTTGGGGTTGGATGATTTGCCCAAGACATAGGCATTGCCTCCTGACTTAAGGCCCCCAAAGTAAGAGTTTAGTATGGTAACTTCCTCAGAAAAGCTACGATGCGGAGAGGGCTGTGCATCAGGAAAGATGAAAGTACCACGCGAGTACTTGGCAGACAGTACAGGGAGCTTCAGCTCAGCAGCAAGCTCGAGGATTCTTGGAATCGACAGGAGGAGCTTGGTAGTGCCGCAAGTTTTTATGACAAACTTGTAAGGGTACACGAAAAGGCTTGATTCAGAGAGAACATAAGAATCAAAATCTTCATTGGAGAGCTGAGAAACAATAGTGCACTTAGCCAAGTCGAGAATGGAGTCGATTTGGTCTCGGTTAAGAGCACGTAGGCCCAAGCCAGTAGGGTCCACAAAGACAGGTGCCTCAGCAAATGTTATTTCGAGGCGCTTCTCATAGCCCTCGAACCCGATAGCAGAGATCGGGTGCGGGTCCGGGGCATCAAAAGTCATGATTGCCATCGCAGATGGAGGAGAAGAGACAGAGGACAGAAACCGAGAGAGAGGTTTTGGCTGTTGAAGAAATCAGCTAGAAGAGAAATTATTCAATACTCAAATAAATTGAAATCCTAAACTAGACGTTTGTTTGTTTCACGAAGCGGTACTCAGGATGGTTTCTTCGCGCACTGAAAAATAAAAGAATATTCCACACATTAGCAAATGCATAACCAAAACAAGCACAGCAATTCAGGTAGGATATTGCTTCCATGAAATATCAAACTTATTTCCAATCATCCTATATCAGATAGGTACAGCAATTTAATGCAATATCATACATCTCTAATCAACCTATATCAGACAGGTATCAAAATTTATTGTAAACTAGGTAAAGGTACTGAAGAAAATATAACCTTAATTAAACTAAACAAGAAAAATAAAACAAATATGAATTGTTCAATTTGAGATGCACTTACGTTTGAGTATGCAGCAGACTGGAATTTCTTGATGCCACCGGCAGGTCGAACGTCTTCAATGCTGTACCCAAGAGGAGCTTCGTACTCTAAGGAACTACTACTGCTAGACTTCTTTTTACCACCCTTGGACTCCATTAAAACATCAAATCTTATTCTGCAAAATAAAACAATGTCTCTTAAATTCTAGATCTTTTCTATAATATGACCAGAACTACAAAAAAAAGGATATTAAAAGAGAAGTCTGGTACTTCTGAAGCTAGGGAACTAGGATTGAAACAAGTTTAAAAACACATCTAATCTAAGCTGTGTGATAATTGGTTGCAAAAGAGATGCAATTTTTTGTCACCAACAAAGCTAGCCTTAGTTAGAATTTGAATTACAACAATTGCGTAGAAACAATTGGAACTATGCTGTTATTCCAATAGAAAAGCAGGGTCCTGCTTTTCCGATCCCAACCATTCAAAATTTTCCATTCGCGTATCTCAATGAAGGAACTTTTTCATGCACGAATCTCAATGAATTTGATGGTTGGGATCGGAAAAGCAAGACCCTGCTTTTTCCATTGCTGTTATGGAATAACAGCAGAGTTGTATCCGAAACAATTGTTGATTATATCCTTCCTAGTTATTTCCATATTAAACACACAATGAATAAGTAAATCTCTTTTAATTGTCTATAGAAGAAACAATTGATGGTTGCATCTTCTAGTAATCGCTTGTCTAATCCAAGCCAATCACTGATCCATGTTACACACAGATTTATCTATTTACAAAATTCAAATCTAAATTCCATTAAACTAAAACTTATTTTAGAGATCGTCCCACGTAAAGCCAGAAAAAATATGTCAGATCTCAATTATCCCAATTCGGCCCCAAAGATGCAGCAGAGAACCGATTAATGACTCAATAAAACCTTATTTTAAAATAGAACAATCGATTCGGTACCCCATATACAATTAACCGAGGAACACGATAAAATTGAAAAATATTAAAAGAAAGGAACTTACAATCCTGATTGGAGAAACTCAGAAGCGAGAAGGAAATCTCTCACGAAATCGAATAGATGAGAGTTAGAGGCGATAATTCTCTCTTTTCCTCTCTTTAATCAATTACTCTTTCTTTTCCGATACCAACGCAAGTTATTTTCTATTGAGTTTTGATGCTGGGCTGCGGAGGCGAATTTATAGAGAGAAGTGCCGTCTCAAATCAATAACTTGGTTCGGCTCCTCTCCTATTTTCCTGGAATTCATTGGAACGTCTTATGTAAGTTACAGATGCTAATTTTGAACGGTTGAGATAAAGCCTCCTAATCTTTTAACGCAAAAATTGGTCATATCTGGAAGGTAAAGGGCGCTCATTCTGTGAGAGGATCAAACTTCGTATCAACCATCAGATCTGAAATTCACAGTTTCAGATCCTGATGAAAATCTCTGATGATCTATACGATTGGAGAGGAACCAACCAAAATAACGTCAGCCCTAGGTCAATAGCGGCCAGCTGTCTGGCATTTTTTCGTGGCCCAAACGAAATGGAAAATAACGCGGCGCCCCGCACAGTACTTTACGTGGCAGAATGTGGACTATCCATTGCGAACAAATGGTAAATTTTCATTAAAGTCCTTGGAGATTAGTAAAATTTATCAAATATAAAATACTTTCCCTACTTGTAAACATGCAGAAGATAAATAAATTCATCCTGGAATTTTGAATGGAATGAAAATATAACATGGTTCTCTATCTACTATTATTATCTAAGGCCAAGTCTAGTACTTCCACATTTTTAGAATAATTGAGAGATCTTTCAAAAGAATTCTTCTACTATGTTCTTAAGCATTTGGTATTTTTATTTTAAAGGAGAAAATTTCAATCTTGAAAGAAACTTAATAAAAATTAATATAAAATGTTTTTGGGTGATTATTTTGATACGGTTATCTACAACAACAACAATCATATAATAAAAATAATTTATTATGATAAACAAAGGTCATATTAACAACAGCAGCAGCAACAATAATAATTAGATTATATGCATTTTCACAATATATCATTTTACTATGCCAATTAATATTTTGTCCAACATCATTAATCTGAGAATTAAAATATAACACTTATTTTTTTAATTCTACTATACAAAAAGTATTATTTTAACACTTATTTTATTTTGTCAAATGGACCCATGAGTATTTTTTTTAGGATAAACCCGTAAGTAAATTCAATATACTTCTCTTTTTCCAAGGGGAGAAAAGAAAATTATAAATTAACGTGCGAAGCAGAGGAAGTTTTTTATCTACAGAAATTATAAAATTAGAACGTATAGAAATAGAAAGAGTCTCTCATTTTTATCAAATATAGTAAGATTGAGTCCGATCCATTGATTTTTTTTTTAAAACTATGCAGAGAGAAAAAAAAATTATGGATCGTGAACGGTGATTCTGATTCATAAAGGGTTTGATTTTATGCGACACAAAACTCTTTGTAACTATTGTTTTTCTATATATATAGAGGGTTTTGTATCGCATAAAATCAATCCCTTTATGGATCAGAATCACTGTTCACGATCCATTCACTAACTGGTTGATTTTTTGCGGTATCAAACCCTCTGTATCTACAAGAAGTTTGTGCCACAAAAAATTAATCCCTTTATGAATCGGAATTACTATTCACAATATAATTTTTAATTTTTTACAAATTCTCTGCACAGTTTTAAAAAAAAATCAATGGATAAAAATGATGTATTCTTTCTATTTTCGGACGTTCAAATTTTATAATTTTTATGGATAAAAAATTTTCCGAAGCAGAAGGAAAATAAAGCTCCGTCACGTGATTTTTAGCCGATATTTTTATTAATATCCAAAGTTTAATACAAATTAATAAATATACCCGGATCTCAAGGGTATAGCGATAAATACCCAAGCCGGCCATTTTCTGGCCGGCCAAGTACCCTCCCTAAGCCGGCCAGAAAATGGCCGGCTATGTACCTTTTTTTTTTTTAAACAGCATTATTTTTGTTTTAGATGATTTCTATTAGAGTCAAATATTTCATTTCTAAGTTTCGTACAAAATAATAAAGTACACACAAATTGCAAATAGAGTCCACACAATTTTACAACATGCATATAAATCACCTATTACTACCACGTCTAAATCCCCGAAGTAAACCACTTGCGAAAGATGACCTACGAGATGGCCTAGCAGGTGGCTCTGGTTGCTCACTAGATGGCCCGGCCTGGGCTCCAGATGGCGCTGCTTGGCTTGTAGATGGGCCGGCCTGGGCTCCAGATGGCCCTGCTTGGCTTGTAGATGCCCTTGTTGTGCGTCTAGTAGTGGACCTCCTCGGTTGGGCAGATGGCTGCCCTTGCACCCCAACCGCCTCTCCTCCTATGTCAACCGCCTCTCCCATTGCTTCGGCATACATAGCAGCTGCATCTAAACGGCTCGTAGCTGTGCTACGCCGTGACCCTCCGGACCCACTTCCCGACGCCATTACTCGCTCATTTTCTGCCGCATTTGCTGCGTTTCTTGCCTCTGCATTTGCATGTGTTACTTAGTAAATTGGTATAAATTGAAAAGAAAAATAATTTTGGATGAATGTTACATACCTCTTCGTTGCCTATCGGAAGTGGAACGGCGAGGCTGATGCCCCTTTCGTCTACCTTCCATTTCATCCATCGTCATTACACGACGGGTGTGTTTTCGCCTCCTCTTCGTAATCCAACCTCTACTCGGAAGGATTCTGTCTTCAACACAAGGAGGCCAGTCTCCCATATTGCCAATTGGATTGAACACATGGTTCCAAGTACTCACAAGATAGGGTGTTTTATACCAGTCTGCAACAAAGTCGTCCTCTTGCCAGTTTCGGTCACGGCAAACGGCTAAGACATGAGCGCACGGAATAGAAGTTAATTGGATACCTCTGCAAGTGCATTCCATTTGTCTGTCGGGACCGCGCATCACAATATACATGAACTCCCTGTGAGTGGGTTCCATGTTGCCCATGTCGCTACGGTGCAAGGAACGTACTCATTTGGGGATGAAACTTGGTACTGACCTTGGCCCTGCGTGTAACGCACCAATTTCATTTTTTCAGCTTTCCCCCAACGTTTTTTGATCTTCTGCAAAACCCGGTCAGAAAGAACCTGTCCCCTGTCTTGTAATTCCATTGCTCGCTGACGCCGCTCAACAAACCATCTGTTGCACGTGTAGAACGTATCCTCCACTACGGCACAAACAGGCAATCTACGACTCGTTCGGAAGACATTGTTGAGCGACTCGGAGCCGTTTGTTGTCATGATACCAAGCCGGGATTGTTGGCGCAAATTGCAAGCAACAGTGGTCTCAGCAAGCTGTAAGAAGCCTCCCAACTCCCAAATTATCGGGCTATTGCCAGCTCACGGCCCCTCCACAGTCGGTTGTATTTAGGTGTCACATTGTCGTACACAGACAAAACAATGTCTGCCACCGTCTGGATGCTCATACACGGGTCCTTTTTAATGGCGTTCTCAATGACATCGGCAATGAGTGCTGCCGTCAGACATTCGTGGTCGACCCTCGTATGCTCAGTCCTACATGTGTGAGGCCTGTCCTGCTTAGTTATAACCCATGCGTCTCCACATCCCGTCGGCTTTGCCCTAAGCTCGTAACGGCAATTCTTGTCCTTGCACAACAGAGTAACCCGATCCCTGTCACTTTTCCAAGATCTGAACTCCTGATTCTTCTTTATATGGTGCTCTCTGACCTTCTTCATTAGGTCTTCTTTGGTTTTAAAATATAGGTTTGCACACAGCTCACCTTTGTACTCAATCCGTTGCCCATAATAACCAATATCTGCCTCTCTAAACTCAGAAACATCATTGAGGTCTGGGAACGGGTGCGTATCAGTCCGGCCACTAAGCGGCCACCCCTCATCAGCATGCCTTTCAGCTGTTTCAGCCCGCCCGTCTTCATCCACACCTTCCATGTGATCTGAATCCCCCACATGTCTCCCTCAAATTCATCCCCGCTCCCCAGATTGTCCTCCGGTATTTCATTAATATCTTCAAAGTCCGGGCAGCTTGCATCGTCTACTGGTGCAGGTATGGGGTAAGGTGATACTGGAGGTAACGGTAAAGGAGTGGCATTTACGGATCTAGGTGGGGTTGAAACTGAGTGTCTTGGTCTGCCTCGATTGTGTCTAGGTGGGGATGCAACTGAGTGTCTTCGTTGAGGTGCTGGTGGAGTGACGTAGTTGTAGGGTTCTGGGTCAGGTTCGGTGAGTGGTAAGGTGGAGTCACGTCTGTAAGTTTCTGGTTGTGGGGTATAATGTGGTGCCGCTGATCCAGAGCCCGAACTTCCAACCCCAGGCTCTACCGGAACTCTTCTAACAAATATTTCTATTAGAAAATTACCTTGGGACCTCAAATAACCGAACATGCCTCTCCACGTACTCTCGTCCACCAGTTTCGCAACAATCCATTTTCCGTTGGAGGGATGGCAATATCGGGTTGCCAATTCTAGGTCGCACCTTTCTGGGTTGTAACCGGTGTGTGTAAACTATGGATTTGAGGTCCAAAAGTGAGATGTCATCTGGAATCATCAATGAATGAGCTGCATCTTTGTTGTAGTACGCCCCTTGTGCACTATTAAGCATCTTCCCACCATAGTGTAATGAAATAAAGGCCATGGTAAACAAACTACATTTTAGAAAATGGTAAACAATTGTCAGATTACTAAATGGTAAATAATTGTCAAGTAACTAAATAATAAACAATTGACTGGTAAACAATTAAGTAAATAGTAAAAAATTAAGTAAATAGTAAAAAATTAAGTAAATGGTAAGCAATTAAGTAAATGGTAAGCAATTAAGTAAATGGTAAGCAATTAAGTAAATGGTAAGCAATTAAGTAAATGGTAAGCAATTAACTAAATGGTAAGCAATTAACTAAATGGTAACCAATTAACTAAATGGTAAACAATTAAGTAAATGGTAAACAACTAAGTAAATGGTAAGCAATTAACTAAATAGTAAACAATTAAGTAAATGGTAAACAATTAACTAAATAGTAAATAATTAAGTAAATAGTAAACAATTAAGTAAATAGTAAACAATTAACTAAATAGTAAACAATTAAGTAAATGATAAACAATTAACTAATAGTAAACAATTAACTAATTAATTAATCTATAAAATAAAAAATAATAATAAATTAAAAATTAAAAAAAAATTAAAAAAAATTAAAAAAATTAAAAAAAATTAAAAAAAAAAAGAATTACCTCAACAGTAGAGGTACAGTAGAGCTGCCGCGGATTTGAGTGAAAAATGCAGCTGCCTCGGTGCTCTTTTATAGAGTTTTTGGGGAAAAAAAAAAAAAAAAAAAGGTACATAGCCGGCCATTTTCTGGCCGGCTTAGGGAGGGTACTTGGCCGGCCAGAAAATGGCCGGCTTGGATATTTATCGCTATACCCTTGAGATCCGGGTATATTTATTAATTTGTATTAAACTTTGGATATTAATAAAAATATCGGGATTTTTAGGGCAGTCAGTCGAAGATAAAAACAAAATAACGGATATGCATATTAATTTAATTTGAGCGTATCTACTCGAAGCGTGTGGAGGAACAAAAGAAAGATATGGTTAGATAAGATGGATTGATCATGGACCAAGTGTTAACATAGCGTCCTTTAGCCAATAAAGAAAGGCAAAAAAGATGCCTTCCAGACCTCCATTTCTACATATAGCATGTGTGAAGGCTTTTCTAAAAGCTTCTAAAGCCGAAAAAGGTTTTGTGGCTGGATCCTTTTCTTAGTCTGTTTGTATACGTTATTCATCTTAATAAATTTTAAATAAACATGAAATTCAACTTGTAGTACTGTGCATGACTGGGGTATGAAATAGTTCTTTAATGTTTGATTAATGTAATTAACTCTCAAATTTATCAAATTGATTTCAAACGACAAATTAAAATTATTGAAACCGATCTACTTCACAAGTGCTCCGTTTACAAGCTAAAAAAGTTATAAAATTTTGAATTAATTTAGTATAAGTTCAAACAATCAAAATATAATGAAAAATAAATATATTGAAATTAACTTGTAAATTTTCTTTTTTTAATTGTTCGACTTTATATGAAATTAATTCTAAATTTTACAACATATACATGTGAACACATTATTCATTGACATAGTAGATTGATTTTATCAGTTTGAATTCGTAATTTGATATCAATATGATAAATTTAGAATTAAGCTTACCTAAAATTCGATGAACTTAAAAAAAATTCCCAATTTAACTAGTTGAAGAATAGAGAAAGACAAAAATTTATGCATGGGTACGTAAGAGACCGGCGCCAGACAAATTAAACTTGCTCGTCTAAAGTGATAGTCGACCAACCGTCCAATTCAATTGGAATACGACTTCTTTGAGAACAACACAAATTACATGTGTGAAGAACAAGTATCGCCAATCAGTGTGCATGATGAGCATCAAATGGACGTCTCCATGTTAGAATAAACTGGACAGAGTGACGTTTCTTCTCCAACAACCCAATACAGGTTAATTTGATTCTCTGTCTGGACAGCGCACAAGGCCTCGCTGATTCTCAGCCTCTCATTTTGTTAACTCTAGTCAATTTTTGGAATTATGGTTAGAGAGGACTAGTTGGCTGACTTGGCTCAGATTATTTTCCTTTATAAACATTCGATGTTATCAGATGATGCAAAATACTGGACATATCCATTCATACAGCACACTGGAGAAGAGATTATAACAGAACGCCCACCTAGTGTATTGAAAAGGGTCCGGGTCGGGTCGGTCCGGTCCAAACCTGCCCGGTCCACGGGTTGACCCGGGCACGGGTTAGCCCGGGTCAACGGGTTCAATGGGGTAGGGGTACCCGGGTTTTTTTTTAGTCGGCCAACCCTTACCCGGCCTAAACTCAGCGGGTTAGGTCGGGGCGGGGCGGGGCAGGTCGGGTCGGCGGTCCGGTCCGGACCGGGCCGATTCAGTTTTTTTTTCTGTTATTTTTTTTTGTTTTAACACAAAGCCGGTACAAGACAACACAAGGCCGGTACAAGACAACACAGAGACAAACCAACGAAAGCCACAGAGACAGAAAGCCACAGAGACAGAGGCAACACAAGCCAGAGGCAACGTAAGCAACAGAGGCCAAAAAAAATAAAAATACGAATTTTAAAAAATTCAATAAATCTAAAATAAATTTGAATTTAAAAATAAATCTAAAATCTAAAAATAAATCTAAAATCTAACGTATTCAATAAATCTAAAATCTAAAAATAAATCTAAAATCTAACCTATTAAAAAAATTTCAAATTTCAACGGGTTGGCTCGGGTCCCGCCGTGTTTTCGGCGGGTTCGGGTTGGGTTTGGGGGGGTTAGGTCGGGTTAGGGTCGGGTTTGGCCGGGTTAGACCCGGATCCGGGGTTTTGGGTCGGGTTCGAGCGGTCTGGGTCTGGTTCAAGTAGGCGGGTTCAAACGGGTAGGGTATAGGCGGGTTTGGCCCAGAAAACCGGATCCGACCCTAGTGAAACCCGACCCATCCGTTAGGACGGTCCGGGTTCGGATCACGGGTTTGCTCGGTCCGGGTCGACCCGCCCGGGTTTAATCAATACACTATGCCCACCCAATATTGTTACAACTGTAGTTAGATTTTCTGTTATTGTTACCCAAGATTATTTAGTCTTAATATAGTATATATAAAGCAGTGTAAACTCTATGTTTAGATGTACAATTCCAAGATTCAATACAATACAAAGAAACATTATTTTCTTTATCTCTGTTTTTAGTTTACCAAGAAATTCAATATAATGAATGTCGTCGACCACTCTTTAAGAATGAACCAAATGCCCCCTTTTTTATATATTCGGGATTTGCCAGAGAACCCATAATAATTATTCCATAGGTTACGACTTATGACCGGTACAAGTGGCAGTAAAACGTCTCAGAATAGATACTTTCTCCATTTGAGAAATAAAATTGATCTAAGAGAGTCAAATCTGTACCTACGGTACAGTGCTACCAGTACCAGGAAGTTGGCGCTAATACCAACTATCAATGGTGTTATGTTAAATTTTGAGTTTAGATCCGGACCCTTTAAATCTGTTTTGGCACGAATAAAGGGTCCGTGCATTCCATCTCGGACCGGATTGATCAGGATTCTAATTGAACGGTTCAGATCTAAACTCAAAATTTGAGTTAATTCATAGGATCCCGACTCAAGCACTGGACAGATATGCCTCTGACAGTACTTCCAACCAATCTCAGAAATGAAACATCATGTCAAAACTTCATCAGAATCCAATTCACACGTGAACAGCACACACAATCAGAGACATGATATGAGCAGGTTTAGCAATGGAATGATGGATGTATCACTGTGAAGCCCTTAAAAGCCTCAATCTGACAAACACGCAGTGAATAGTGTTAATTAAACCTGTCTTTAGCGAAACTGTGTCAGAAAGTGTATGTCTTTTGTGAGATATTGAGAGGATAAAACTGCTGGAAGAACCTCAAGGATGCCAGAACTCAGAAGAGACCGTTTCAAAAAGGACTATAGCAGAAATGCATATGGGTCTTTTTTTCTTTTGAGGGATCATGGCAGCTACTGCCAGAAATTCAGACGTGAACAGCACACACAATCAGAAATGAAACATCATGTCAAAGCCTCTAAATAGCCCACCATTTATATTATAATGGGATCCAATTAAAATTACACCACAGAAAAGAACAAGCCCAAAATTAGAATAAAAAAGGCTAGAATTCTCTATACCTAGTCCTATTCTAAGTAAATGCAACCAGGCTCAACGCCCTACTTCAAGAATTTGACATCTCAAGGCCCAAATTCAAGAATTTAGAGCATAGCTCAAATAATTGGAGCCCTTATATGATGGCCCAGAAACCTTATTTCGGCTATTTTGTTGATTCCGATATTTACAAGGGGCACGCTTGAAGATTCCTCTTTCCCTTGCCGTCCGAGAGTGGATTTGCTTTCTTCAATTCTCTCATGGCGACTAGTTCTTTGGCATCTCAAATCCTGTGTGCATCGTTCAACCAAGACAACAGGTCTCGACTCTTTTTTATTCTTTTTAGGTTTCCTTTCCCTTGGGTTTCGTTGTCTAATTTGATTGTTGCTTTTCGCTCTTTGGAGCTGAGGAATTGATGTTTGATTGATTAACAAAAGCAGAAAGTAAGTTCCACTCTTGAGTCTAAATCTTTTCTATTTATTTTTTTCAATTTTCTATTAGCTTCTTTGCTATTGGGACAAGGGATGGGTTTAAGATATTCGAAGCAAGGAATGGAAGGCTATGTTATGAGAAAAGTAAGTAGTCAGAACTTATTTTCCAATTTTAATGGAGTTTGGTGAACTTTTCTTACCAGAGGAAACTCATATTTATGCTGGTGATATATTTTGAAAGATATAAAAATATATTAACCAATTTCCTTAATTCCTTTATAAAATATATTAACCAATTTCCTTAATCTCATATTTAGTTGTTCGTAATTTTAAGCAGACCACAGTAGTGATGTATCATTCCAAATATGCTCACGCAAATTAAAGTTTTTTTTTCACTGATTGAATGTATGTAATGGTTAACTTTATGCAATTGATTTTGATTATCTTGATTTTGGCACTGAAAATTAAAAATTAACAGGAGAGTATAATCCTGATTTGCTCCTGCTTTCTTCTGACCAGCTCTTGGCGCTTTTAGCATTGTTGAGATGCTGTTCAGTTCAAGTCTGCTAGCAATAGTCGGAGCAGGTGAACAGGTAGATAGAGTATCTGATACGAAAACCTCAGTCGGTTTCTGATGTTTTAACGCATATTATAATACATTCTAGGGGCATAATGCAATATTATATATATTTTTTTTTTCATGACAGCCATCATTATCACCTCGCCGGCTATGCTTATTTAACACCGCGACTGGAGCTAATCTAAGACAACTTAGCTTTCTTACATCGATCGTGGCTGTTCGTTTTAATAGAAAAAGGTATATTCCTAAAGGATTACCATTAGGTAGCAGCCTGGTACCAGAACGTACCTGCTGGTACAGATATTTCAGTTTTACTCCGACTGAGCTCACATATCATGCAGGCTTGTTGTCTTGTTGCAGGATAAGGCCTTTATCTATGACCTGAATATTATGGCTATCTTAGATGAATTCGAAACAGTACCAAATGCAAAAGGTGATCTTTTTTTACTTGCGTCAGTTTGCATTTATTGAACTTTATATGTCTTAATTTTATTTATGTTTCCTGTTTCCAGGATTATGTGCTTTCGCCCCCAATTCAGAGGGCTGCTATCTGGCTATTCCTGCTAGCATTACCAGGGGCTCTGTTCTAGTTTATGATACATTACAGCTTCAATCATACTGCCAGGTTGGATAACATGCTTTCTTTTGTTATATATTTTTTGAGTTCTTGCGAAATGGATTTAATAAGAAATATTTTAACAGATAGATGCTCATCGCTCACCACTGGCTGCCCTTGTTTTTTCATCTACTGGAATGTACCTTGCGACTGCCTCAGAGAAAGGAACTATAATAAGAGTTCATCTAGTTTCACAAGCAACCAAGGTATCCACATATTCTTATTTTGACTTGATATTCATGGCTAACTTGTTTTACCTTAATATTAGTATATTTTGTCGTGCTCTTGCAGTCGTATAACTTCAGAAGAGGAACATATTCATCAACTATATACTCTCTTGCATTTGCACCATCTTTAGATATACCTGATATTCTAACTGCAACTAGCTCGTCAGGTTCTTTACATATATTTCTTGTAGAGGCCGTCATAAATGGAAGGTGAATATAATTTAAAATTATCATCTTATATTTATCTTGACAGTGAACATTTTTATGTTTATAATTCTTATATTTTATTTGTTGATTTGTGAGTGCTTATTATTTCAGTAGGCATAATAAGTTGCTAGGTTCTGTGATTCCTGACTCAATAAATGACGCTTTTGACCCTGCCAATCATCATGTTGTACACAATATTGTTCCTGCTGGAGTAAAGAGGTGCATTTTATTTCGTTTGAATATATCTTCCGCTGGTGTTATCCATTTTTTTTTTCTTAAGTTTTAATGAAGATACTTCCTACAGCTATGTAGCAGTTAACACAATTGAGAACTTGCCAAATACCTCTCCAAATTTAGCTTTTAGGTGAGACTGTTATTTTCAAATTGTAATTGTATTTTGTAATTTTCATTTGTAGTTCGACCATTTCTGTTTCTATTGATAAAAAGGAATCAATCACTTTCTTCGTAACATGACAGGGCAAGCATATACGTTGTAACTCGAAACGGTTATTTTCGTGAGTATTCATTACAATTTTTCAAGTTAAATGGATCTACATGGAGCCTGGAACGGGAATTCAACTTGCTTGATGCAACTGCTGTTTCTTGTTAATTTAGTTGCAGCATGAATAAATTATTAATTTCTTATTTTTGAGTAAAGAAGCTTGTATTATTTTAGCAGGGTCAGTATTGTACAGGCACATTTTTTATGAGTCTGCATCCTCTTGAGGTAACAGAATATATGAGTTTACATCCGAACTGTCCAATCAAAATCCGGGCCAATCCGGCAACAGATGGAATGCATGGGCCCCATTAATAATCGTGCCAAAGCAGATTGAACGGTTCGGATCTGTACTTAAAGTTTCTGTTACCTCAGGTGATATGAATTGCATTTTTACTGTTGTACATAAGAGAGAAAATCACTGATTTCTAAAGGCTGCTTGTTAAGGAATTGTAATTGTTATATAAGAAAAGTTTGTTCCCTACGAATATAAGAAAATTACTGTTCCTTGAAAAGCTGTACAGTATGATCTCCGTGCTCGAATTTTCAGGGGATCAATTGTAATAATTTACTAAGTTTCTTTTACTATTGTCTTGGATTTTGACAAAATCATACCATTGGCTGGCTGAAAATAGTATCAAAATTTTAAAATATTACGAAGTTTTAATACGTAGATTATATTGAGTGATTTCAATTAGCTATTTGGAATGGCATATGATATAGAAAAATATGCTCATTTATCAGCTGAATGTGACCAATATTTCCAGCATAGCGTCTTAAGCTAGTTTTGTCAAAAGCCAGTTTGGAAAATTAGATTAGATGTTCTGCTCCTTTTTTCCATGTTGTTTTTGCAATGAAATAATTCATGTTGCCATTACACCTTTTTTTGGAAAAATAGGCAGAAGCCCTTCCATTATCTAAGATGAAACATACAATATCCAAAGAAGCATAAATCAAAAACAAAAAATATAAAAGCTACCCAAAAAAAAAACCAGTGCTAGTATAGGTCTTAGCAGCACACTCGGCATTCTCAACTAGATACTGACCCATCAAGAAACAGTATTAAAGTTTCAGCCATTAGTCACAACACATCATCGACTCTAGACAAAATACAAGTACAGCCATACCTAAAAATCCAAAAAAGGCGCAAACAACATGCCAAAATAACATAACATGCATATGTAGTATATGTGCCACTGAACCAAGCAAAAATACCAGTAAGGCACTAACAAAATGTGCCAGCAAGGACAGGAAAACAGTCATTTTATTACCGAGAATAGAAAACAGCTTGTATGGTAAGCCACATCACACAATCTAGCAAGGGCAACCCTTAGGTGGCCATCAGAACAGGTACCAGTGGTACAGAGGTACCATGAGGCATCTCAATAGCAGGTAAAGGGGAAAGGGACTGAAGGGGCACCATATCCAAGTCATCAGGAGTCCAGACATGAGTGAATTGCCTCACTGATCTCCTTTTGTGTCCTGACCAATAATCCAACAAACAGCAAATTAGTAAAAGCATATGTCTAACTATAGGAACAGGTTTATTGTCAAAACGTACAGAGTTCCTTGTTTTCCAAATACACCAGCATATAACACTTACAACCATTAACATAGCCTCTTTTTTTTTTAGAGGCAAAGATTGAGCCAAGTGTTGTATATTTTCTAAAGAAGTCCAATCACCATAAAAGTTTTGAAATTGGCCCATCTAGAACCAAATATGAGCAATGTAGAGGCATTTAAGAAAAATGTGCAAGGCTGATTCTACTGTACTGTTACAAAAGTGACATTGGGATCTCCTTGCCATCTTTTTTTTGTCAACACATATTGGTAAGGATTTTATTTTGGAACAATAACCACATGAAAACCTTTATTTTCAAAGGCACAGGAACATGCCACCACATATCAGCAAATTGTATTTGAACACCTCTAAATGAGAGAAAGCTGTATAAAGATGCTATAGTAAATTGCAATTTGGAATCCCATTTCCATTTAGGGCAATATGGGGTATCATTTAGGGAATAGGAAGAGATTATAACAACTAGTTCATGCCATTCTGATAGAAGGATGCCATGTAGGTTCCTCCTAAACCTCAACATGGATCCTTTGGATTCAATTACATCATATACACAAATAGAGGGACTATAACATATATCAAATAGCTGTGGATATGCTGTCGATAAAGGACATTCAGAGTGCCAAGTATCAAGCCAAAACCGAACTGTTTGACCATTACCAAGCTGAAAAGAACAACTCAGCTGACCTATGTATTGTAATTTATATATTTCTCTCTAAAAATGTGATATTTGTGCAGGTGGTGTATTGTCATTATATTTAATTTGGATCAACTGTTTCCAAAGGCCTGATTAGGTAGGATTTGTCATTTTCCACCACCACTTAACAAGAAGGGCCACATTTATTAGGTGAAGATCCTTAACCCCTAAACCCCCATATTCTTTAGGATAACACACTAATTCCCAATTGATCAACGAATATTTCTTGCTAGGGCCAGCATTACCTTGCCATAAAAAAACGACGATGAACTCTATCAATCTATTTTCTAACCTTCACAGGCATTTTATAAAGAGAGCATATATAAAGGAACAACAATTAAGACAGAATTTACCAATGTAAGTCAACCCCCTATAGAAAGCAAGTTACCTATCCAACCTTGCAATTTTTTTGTGACTTTATCTATAATGCAACTCCAATCAGCAGTAGAAAGTTTCCTATCACTTAATCCGAACAACATTTTTACTAATCCGAATAACACCATTTTCACACTAATATGAAAACACTATTTTTTCTCTATTCTCATTTACTATTCTAAAATTTCGCTATTCTAGTTATTCTAACTCTCATCCAAACGGAGAAATTAAGCTACAGAGAAATCATGTTCGTATTGCATTGCTACCGGAAAGAAAATAGTTACGTTATCTTCTATGATTACGTAACTAATAGTGGAACACAACGAACATTTACTACTTTATTTTTTAATTACTTAGACTAATTAATACGAAAGCACAGAAAAGCATAAGGAAGCAATTTTCTAATTTAGAAGAAATAATATTCTATATATTATTTTGTATCGGAGAAATCAAAATATATAATGAATATAACGGCTATAAATTATATTTAATATTGAACTCGTTCTGATGGCGAAAAGAGGCACTTTAGAAATAATTTTGTCGAATCTAATTGCATAATAATTAATAAATCTACGTTGTAATTTTAGGATGCTAATATGAAAGCATATAAAAGCATAAGCAAGCATCCCTTTTTTGTATATTACAAGGCTAGAAATGCTATATATCATTTTGAATTTGGAAAATTAAAACATATAATAAGCATAACGGCTATAAAATATATTATATATTCGACTTGTGATCAATCTTTATGAGGCGAGCAATTTACAAAAAAAAAATTATGACAAGCTAATTTGCATGATAAAAGATATATACTTTCTAGATGCAGATATAAAAAAAAATTTAAAATTTAAAATTAAAATAAAATTTTGAAACAAATTCCAATTTTACATTATTCTTTACAATGTGTTATTTTACAGGATTCAAAGAGATAGTTTACAGTGTTTAAAGTGGTCCCGGGTTAGTTGCAAAGTCGTTAGAGAACTTCTAGAAGTAGTCTGAGTGATTCCGGTCAAAGTTTTACAAGTTGTCCAGGTAGTCCTGGTCAAAGCGGTTAGCAACTAACTCGGGACCAATTTAAAAAGTCAATTACTTTCGATGAACATTTTACATGATTCTATATTGAGTTTTACAGGATCCAATATTGTAGTTTACATCACGGTTTTACTTTGTGACAGTTAGGCTTGGATATAAACCGGATACAAAAATTTAGATACAATTAGTCGCTTCCAAATTTATATGTCTGAATTATATAGCGCGCATGAGTCATATAATTTTATTTTTATTATATATATTATGTGTACCCATAAAGTTAAAACAACGTTCGCCTATATCTTTATCTGATATGGTATGATGACAGAATAATTGTGAGAAGGCTAAAGAATTAATGTATACACATGACGTACTCTAAAACCAAGGGTTAAGGAAGTGTGTGAAGCATCATTCATCTCTCTGCTTCAGCTATCTGAATCCTTCTCATCACTTCAGGGAAACTTCAGGCAAGAAAATTAGCAGCATGTTAAAATGAACCCCGATAGGTGTCACGGGTGCACCGTGCATTGAAAGGGGGATGGAAACAGTTACCTGCTCTGTTTTTGCTCTTACGAAAAATTAACTATCAGGCCTCTCTGTAGCTCTTCTCTTGTATTGTATCTTTCTTTCGGGAGCAGGAGGGTTTAGGTCAGTTACTTGTTTAGTTTAGCCCTTTGATTTTATCTTCTAGTTCTGATCAAATAATTAACCAAAGGGGCCTTTATGTTGTTTACTTGCAAAACCAATATTTGCATTTATATGAGAACTTAGTTATCACTTTTTTCTTATAAAAAGAAGAATAAAACGATGCTATGCAATTAGTAACTCGTTATTCGTTAAAAGAAGAGGAATAAATCTTCTATTTTTTTGTCTTCATCATATCTTCACTTTATAAATATTATATTACAAAAAAATTAAAACTTATATATCAAAATAAAATAATTAGATATAATTTATATTATTTTCTCCACATGCATATAAAATTTATCATTTTTCGAATCTTTTTATATGAATCAATAAGTTAAATAATAAACGTTCATAAATTATCTACATCATTATTGTGTTTTTTCGAACTCTTGATGTCAATTAAAATAAAGTCGAAATGTTGTAATTTTTTGTATGTGCATAAAGAAAATAATATAAATCATATCTAATGATTTTATTTTAAATTTTGAGTTATTAAAGTTTTAAAAATAGAGAGATAATAGCGATATAAAAAATAAAAATATTACAAAATTTACAATCAGTGTCATGAACATTAGCCGACAACCACCACTTAAAATTCACAATTTAATTGTAAGGGATGCTTCTATGCACCTAAGGACCTATTTGTAAAATGAACATATTTTCATTTTCAAAGTTCAAACAGTCGATCCGACTGTTCAACATTATCTACATATTAAAATGTACTTGGAGGTCAAATTTTACATTTTTTGAATTTTTTTACTATTTATTAAGTATTTTACAAAACTAGTCAAATTCAGACCATTGAATTTTGTACCCATCTTAATAGATAGTAAAAAAATTCAAAAAAATATAAAATTTGACCTCCAAGTACATTTTAATATGAAGATAATGTTGAACGGTCGGATTTACTGTTTGAACTTTGAAAATGAAAATATGCTCATTTTACAAATAGATCCTTAGATGCACAGAAGAATTTGCCTTTAATTGTTAGAGCATCTCCAATCCAGCAATCCGTAAAAAATTATAAACAGCTGTAAAGCACTATTTAAAAATTAAGTTCATTTTAATTTCTTAACCCCTCCATCCCAGAAATTAAGTCAGAGCCAATAGGAAAGAGAACAAAGAAGTTAAAGCCAATAGGAAAGAGAGAGAGTATTAGCATGTTCAAAAGAAATCGTTTGCTTTATAAACAAATTTGCTTTTTTAACAATTGGCCTACAACCCAACAATTACATTAACAATTGACACATCATATTAGCAATTTAAAAACAATTACCATCTACTGCTCTTACCACCCACGCTCTCTACGAGCGCCCATCAATCCCAACTGGTAAGCCAGCTGGTGCGCGTACTGAGAGGCGCACGGCGCACCGCACCCTAGGAAAGAGGTAAAAAGCATGAATTATTTTTTTTCTTTTCTTTGGTATGTCGGATTTTCTGTGTTAGCCTATAGGCTATAGGACAAAACAGTAAGACAATTTGGGACAGGACCCGATGTTTTTGTAAAAGATCTTTTAGATGCATGCAACATTTTGAAAACTAGAAATCTGGATTGCAACATACATCAGGATTACATTTGTAGCTTATGGAATTCAAAATTAATTCATGCAATTAAGATCCGACGTATTATTTTCTTTTGTCGTGCCCAAGTTATTGAGTAGTCTGATCCGCCGAAATTTTTTTATAGTGAGTAGTCTGATCCGACGCATATTCAGCTGGTGCGTCTCGACGGACGCACCAGCTAGAATTGGTACACATCCCAGGTAGTGTGGGTGGTCACAATTAAATTGTGAGGTTTTGAGTGATGATTGTTTAATTCTGAATTATTGAGGTGCTAATTAAAAAAATTTCGGGAACATTAGTCCTAAAGGCTAACTAACAACCCATATTATAAGATCTTAGAAGTGATTAATTGACATTGATGATTATGGAATTTGTATAAAGAGACATTAACACATCATTCACGGGCCA
The DNA here is from genome assembly GCA_025461045.1 of Carex parvula. Classification (NCBI taxonomy): domain Eukaryota; kingdom Viridiplantae; phylum Streptophyta; class Magnoliopsida; order Poales; family Cyperaceae; genus Carex; species Carex parvula. The sequence goes on from JAJGRW010000724.1 coordinate 500,974, forward strand.
AACTATTGGAAAAACAAATGGCAAACAAAAAAGTACAATAATTGCAACTGCCCTCGGATAAAATAGACAGCTTAATTAGTACCATTCCTAGATTGACATGCACAAACCTCTAAAATAGATGTCTACCAAAAATTATTCTCTTGCTAATTTAGCACACTTAGCTACTCACTGACTACAATTTTAGAGGGATGCCTATAAATGGTTAATTTCTAATGTAATTTTCTAACGCATCTTTAAAGGACTATGACTTATCAGCTAATTTTACTTTAAGCTTTTCCGACTCCTCCTGTGCCCGAAGCAATCTACAGGTAGTCAAGATGTATTAAAATTCTACATCATCGAAAGATTGAAATAGATTTACAAAACAAAATATTATTGTATGTACGTACTACGTACCTCCACTGAAGATCATTAATTTCATTCAAGAGTTCCTTCTCCCTTTCAAATGCTGCTTCGAGCTGCAATTTGGGGGGCAAAAATCCAAGTATAATCTAGTTACGATATTACAAAATCATTTTGTTTTCTAATTTTTCAGGAGTAGGCTTCGTCTACAAAAATCACATTAACCTAGTAGATTAGTCAATTTGAAAGTTAGCACATCATAATTCAAGGCAATGTTCATTTTTTTCGTACCAATGATTTCTCAGGCACAATTGTAGGAGGCCTAGGAGAAGGTGGTGATGCCAGATCAGCAACAGAAACAGGAGAAAAGGTACCAACTGTCACTTGTTTCATCATACTCAGTATATAATCCTTCACAAAGAATAAATAATAGGAAAGATGTATCAATACCAAACTAATCAGTAAGTATCTGAACATGGTAAAAAATATATTAGTCATACGCTCATACCCTTTGAAGCAGGTTTGTTTGCAAGATACCATGAAGTTGGGCATGAATTGAATTTGAATGAGGGTTCACTGGGCCTGAAGGCGGATGACCTGTAGGTGATGGAGCAAACATAGGAAACCGGGACATGACCTACGATCCAAAACAAGTTTATTCAAGACATTCATTTTAAGAATTGCAAAAGGACTTTGTCCAACAAAAGGGTACAATCAAACTTGGAGTTATGGAGGGAATCATGATTTAAAAAAGGGAAGACTTACTTGCAAGCTGAAGCTCTTTTGAAGTAGATTATTATTGCCCTGAAAAAGAATATAAAAAGTTGGAAATTTTAATTTTTAATAAATGGAAAGAGACCAACTTATAAAAAATTAGAATGCATGGTTGGTTTGACATTACCTTATCCATATCCACATTCTCGTTAGATGTGGTGACCTTGAAACGGCCTCTCTGTTGTATACCAGGCTTTTTTGGTTTCTCTTCCTGCTCGTGATGTACATCGACACTTACCAATTCACTTTCAAGTTTTTGAGGAGCAGCTGCAGTGGATGACCCACTTGACCCGCTTTCTGATGACTTATCATTCACACTATCTATCTCAAAGAGGCTGAGTTCTGATTCTTTTGTTGACATACCAATGTCGTCGATGTCTGACATCTTTTAAAATATTGAAAACAGAACATGTCAAAAGATATAATATGAGAAAGGTTCATCAGTGTGAAGAGGTAAATTTATATTTCTAATAAATTACCAGTGCAGCCTGAGACTTTAGATCCTCAAGATCGAAGTTCCAGCAACTGATGCCTCTCTTATATTCATTCTGGACACGAAATACCATAAAGTTACACACGATTTTTAAATCATATCTCATATAAATCATGCCAATAAAGATTGCAATAAACAAACAGAAGGTTTTCATGGTTAAAATTACAGTATATAATCTGCTTTGGTTTTTGAAATTGAAGTCATAATATGATTGGTACAATATGAGACCTGAGATAACTCTTCCATTTCTTTTCAATTATTATAATTTGAAAAGAATTGGTACAATATGATTACCAATAAGATCAAGAAATCATATATAATCTGCTTTGGTTTTTGAAAAGAAATAACCGGTTTTCAACATATGTGGTACAAATGCAAAGAGACCTGAGATAACTCTTCCTTTTCCCCAGCTGGCATCTTCTTTTGTGCCATCAGAACTTCTTCTTTTTCCTGTAATTACGAGGATAATGAAATTCAAGTCACATGCAAGCCACACAAAAAAGTAAGTAGCAGAGCAATTTATTAGGGAAATAAAAATCTCTATGAAATTATGTACTTTGAGAGCTTGATATTGGTCCCCAAGCATAGGCAGTCCATCCAACATTTTCTTATTGATGTAATCTTGAGACCGAGCCTGCTTGAAGAAAGGGTGCTTTAGCAACTTTTTAGCTGTTGGCCTTTTTCTGGGGTCTTTCATCAAACACTGACCAATCATATGCTTGAAAGACTGCTTGAAAGAAATGAACAAAGGTTAGCCTAATAACTATGTTGTTTATTAGCAAATGCATAAATGGTAAGTTTGAGAAAAAAGTGATGTAAATGATGAACCTTCGAAAACCGATTCTTGTCCCTTTCAGAGTCAAGACCTGGTGGAGGATTCTGTAGTGTCATGAGCAATACCTGTCAAAAAGAAACTGTATGAATTACTCTCTTTCTTTAATTTTGACTTAAAAATTGTCTACCATTTGATATACCTTCATTGGAGGGTATTTGGAGAAAGGGGCATGCCCATGAGCAAGCTCCAGCGCCGTTATCCCAAAAGACCAGATATCAGCTCTTTATATATTTGCAAACATCAGGAAAACTATTCCTAGACATAAATTTGAAGAATGGAATATAAGATGTGGAGGAAGAATTGCAACTCACCTGAAATCATAACCTTTCATCTGTTCCAACACCTCCGGTGCCATCCTGTTACAATTAGGAAGGCAATTTATTTTCCAGCCCCAAATGTTACAATAGAAACACAGATTACAATCTAATAAAAGAATACTGAAGCACACCAGCAAGGTGTCCCAACAAATGTATTTCTCTGACGCTGCCTATCACCACCGTCAAAGAGGCACGCAGAGACCCCAAAATCACCAAGTTTAATTCCTCTTTTTGAATCTACTAATATATTTCCAGCCTACATAATGCAATTTTTGTATTTAGCTCATAAAATATGCATGCTTATATGGACATGTAAATCTAAAAAAGAAGATCACATATGAAAGGTGTGCTTCGTTTGATGTGCAATATGTTTACTTAATTGTATTCACAAAAGTACACCAAAACCTTTCCTTTTTGCCTTCTCAGCAAATATGAAGAAAGCTAGTATGAACTCAAGCTCTCCAGGGCTGTTCGCTTAACCTTGAAAACTGTTCAATCGGCTTCAAATAACCGCCGAATTTGAACCATTGATTTTTATCTGCTAGGCGGGCCAAGTGTTCCCGTCAAGTAAATCAAGATAAACGGTTTTGGAACTGCTCATACTAGCTTTGTTCAATGTCCAATCCTTGAATGCTAAAAAAAAAAATCTAGCTTTATGCAAGAAATGACAAAGTTGTCCTTGTTGACCTTTTAACATTAACTTAGCCAATATCTTCATAAACTCTTATTGGAAAATTAAAAAGCAACACCTATCTTGTTTGATATGAATTTAATTCAATTAAGGCTTTCTAGAGAAATATAATGGTTATAGTTGCTTACAGGAGGTGTATTCTGTTATTTGCAAAGACCAATAATGGGGTCCAATAAGCAAAACCTTTTAATTTACCTTGACATCACGATGTATGTGGCCAAGCTGATGGAGATACTCGACCCCCTTTAAAGTTTCTTTAAGAATAGTAGCAATGACAGCTTCGTCAAGGCCATCTGGGAAAGCTGACTTCATGATGTGAAGGCAAGAACCGCCCGCCATGTACGGCATCACCACCCAAAGTGTCTGACCATGCACGAACGAGCAATGCGCTTTCAAAACATTTGGGTGGTCTATCAATGTCATCGTTTGCGCCTCACGCATTATGTTGTTCTGCAAACAACAGACACAACATGGAAAACGACAATGAAATGAGAGTTTTAATACGAAGTTTCTATATCCAGTTAAAATAGTTCTAAAGGGCGTAATTACTCTGGTAATTTTGTCTTGGCAATGGCAACATTGTTTACTTGGCATAGTGGTAATGTGCAAACATTTAACACAGGTACAATTTATTATGCTCTGCGAATTAGTATTAAGTTATATGCATATGATGTACCTATAACAATTACTAATTACAACTTCAGGATAATGATGCAAAACTAGGATAATACATGATATGAAATTACATCAAACTGAACACTTAATGTTAAGACAATTTAGTTAATTTGGTTTATAAATTTACTACTTTCCGACAATATCTAGATAACACCTCTCCTAGCTAATTGTAGCTTAAGCATTAACATGTTTTTACTTATCAAACAAAATTTACAGTGCGTAATTTGAGCAGACTAATAATGTTTGGCCTCATTATTTCATGTGATTACGAATACTTTGTGTGCCGCTTATGTAAACCCCTTAATAAAAATTAAATTATTAAGCAAAAAAAAATGAAAAAATAGACATTGAAGGATTATTTTTAGAAATATTACAACATCTAATTAAAGAAAAGAAAAGAAATCTTAACAGTATCAATAACAGCTGGAAAATTTATTGCTTGAACCTGTAACCTAAACAATCGCCTACAGAATAATGTTGAAGAAGGCAAATTAAAAAGTTTCTTGTGTAAATCAAGATAGGGTTAGTATATTCAGAGAAGAACGAAACCAGATTCAAAAATTCTTTAGAAAGGCACCTTCATCTAGGATGCTCAAAACAGAGAAGGAAGACATTACAATACCGTACAATATTTAAAACTTAAAATTGAAGAATCCATACCAGATCGCTGTTATCCCTCTCAAAATCAAGCACCTTGATTGCAACGACCTCATGTAACGGGATGCACAATGCACGGTGAACAGCGGCGCTGACACCATGGCCCACCTCTTCGTAGAGCTCGTAATCCTCTGCCCTGATCGGGTATTTCTTCCTCTCCATCTTGTCTGTCATTGCTCTCAAAATCTAAAGCATCAATTTGAAATACAATGAGAAAATCGATTAAAAATGGGACTTTTTTTATATGCACGAAACGAGAGGGGTTAATATTTCGCGTGAGGAAAGGAAGGATCGAAGGGGAGGGTTTGTCGGGGGTACCTATTTTACCCTTTGATAAGGTGAGAGATTCAATGTTTTGTAATTAGTTGCTTTTATTGCTATTATTAGCTCAAATTTCTTTCTTTTCTCTTGCTTCTCCTCTCCCGGCCTCTTGGATTTGTTCGTTGCGAATCCCGCGCGGCGCCTCGAGCAAAAGGAAAGGAAACCTGATTTTCTCTCTATTTTTGATAAACTGGAGAGGTCGGGAACTATTTCAAAGACCTTAATGGAGGTGGTCTATATTTGCCAAAACTGGAGGAGGAGTACTATAATCGACGAGGCTATATGACTATAAACGGAAAGGGTGCATACTAAATTTGTGCACCGTCGTATTTGTGCATACTAAAATATTTTGCACCTGCACGGCTGCACATATTGGTTCTTATATTTATATCTGTGACGAGACCATCACAAAAATAATTTGCATGAGAATCTCTTTGCCGTTGGATCCCAGGCAGTCGAGCTCTCTAGTTTGCATCGCGCGATACTGCACGTGAGCTAGGCAAAAGTTTGGTTGCTCTTGGGATTTCCGTACAAAACAAACTTAGGCCACGGGCCGCTGGTGTAATATTGAAGAAAAGAAAATAAAAGTCCAAATTGAAGGTCAGATTTCTTGTGGCGGGTATTTCACATTTCAGAGAGTGGCGTTTCACTGACAGACAGCGTAAGACGATTTAACTTTTAAGGGTTCCATTTTATCTGCGTAAAAGTTAAGATTTTCTTTTGCAAAATAATGTGATCGAGGAGGAAGAGCATGAAAAGGAGAGAAAAAATAATATTAACTTTATTTTCTCTATTCTATTTTCAGAAGATGAATGGAAGTAACTGAAAGGGAATAAGGGAATTATTAATTCTATTTATTTATGTATAACAAATTTATCACTTTTGTTTTCAGGGCTTTCTATTTTTTTTTCTTTATTATGATGCGTTAAATACAGATATTTGCAAACAAATAACAGTTTACGATAAGAATAACCAAAATTATCCCTTCGTTTGTAAAAAATGGCTATGCTTTACAATATTAATATTGTTTTTAAAGATAGTTCCTTTTCTCCTTGGATGATATCATTATTCACTAATGAGGAGCACCGTTTGTATTGTATTTAATGATTTTAATTTTCTCGCCGTCCATCTTTGTACGTTGTAATAGTTTTGTTTTAGAGACAATTTGTTAATTTAGAATATATATAAATCGAAGAAGCAATTTAACTATTTCAAACATTTACTTTTATTTGCATTGCACTAAAACTATCTATTTTTAAAATGTTTTTTAAAGGGAAATTTTTCAGTGTACTCATCTAAAATTTTGAAATAGCCAATTTTCCCGTCAAACTACCAAAATATCCAATATACCCATACAAATTTAACATTCTTTCTTTTATCCTCTTTTATTTATTTTACTTTTTATTTAATTATTTTAAAATTCTAATTGACCATTATGCCCTTTATTTTTAAACAGAGGTGTTCAGTGCTTTTAATTTTTGTTCTTCTTCTTCAAACGCTACTCATTTCTTTTACACTACCGATCTCTCCCTAATCTCAATTGCCGGAAGCAATCTCTGTGTAAATATTTGTCTAAGTTTTGCGGACCATATAAATCATTAAGGGTTATTTAGTCAAAAAATAATAATTTATGAGATTTCTCAGGTTTGCTACACCAACTAAATCATCAAATTAGAGGCTCAACTCAAAATTAGAAAAACCACCTAGCCTTTCATGGATTCAACTAAATCGTCAAATGAGAAAGATCACCGGGCCTTTCACCAATTTCAACTTAACAATCAAAATTAGATTTTCTATCAAGGAAGAAAGGAGGAAATATAAAGATAGACGGGAGGAAATATTAGATGCGACCAAGAGGCTTTCTTTTTCTTCTTCAATCATGTAAATTCAATCTAGTTTAAACATTAATGGAGATGTGAGTTACAATCAGAGGGGCATAATTGTCAATTAGATTTTTAAAATAATTAAATAAAAAGTAAAATAAATAAAAGGATAGAATAAAGATGTTAAATTTGTACGGAGATATTGAATATTATGATAGTTTGATGAAAAATTGGCTATTTCAAAAATTTAGATGAGTACACCGGAAATTTTTCTTTTTTTAAATATCTATAAAAAGTTGAAGAGGGTCGGTATTGAAGAATTGAAATCTGCTGTTATGGGCCTTGATTTGTTGGGCCATTTAAATGAGCGTTGATTTGTTGGGCCTAGATTTTTATGTAGTGCAACATCTTTTTATTTTATCTTTCAATATTAATTCAGAAAGAGAACCACTATCAAACTAATCTAGAAACTACCAAGCTTTAAAAAGAAACAAGAAGAAGTGCAAAATAAGTTATCAAATTGTAATTTTTAAGGAACCCTGATAATTTATAGAAAAAAGGATAAAACAGACACAAGTTGTTTCCAGTCTGAGTGCCACAAATTTATTCATAATAGAGCAGACAGGTGGGGTATGAACGGTTGATACTTGATAGTTTGGATTATTCTTTTCTTAGGGATAAGTCCATTTGATAATAAATTGATCAAATGAAGGTTTAAAAAGAAATTCTCTCATCTTTTTCTAAAGGTGTCACTGGTACCCTTTTAATTATTTACCTTACTTGTATCGTATTCAATAAGGCGGGTACAGGTAAGATTTTTATTCGTTACCTTATCGGTATGGGTATGGGTAAGAATTTTTTTTTATTAGCTAAACGGGTAAGGATACGGGTAAAGCCTATTTCATACCCATTACCCTATAGGGTAATTGTATAAAATAAATTGTTATAATAATGTTTGAGTAATAATTAGTGATGGTGAAATTTATTTGCGAAATATTTCATATATTATAGTTTAAGTAATAATTAGTGATGGACTTTTGTTATTTAATATTTTACTATAAAAAATATTAAACATATTACTTTTATTTGCATGTTTTGTTATTTAGTTAAATAATAAAATTTATTCAAAGAGATTGTGTTTTTGAATTCTATTGGTTTATAAAAAAAATTAGTTGGAATTGAATGGACATTTTTTTATTAGTAATGTGATTATATATGTGTGAAAGTAATGATTTTTTATGTTCTATTTGTAAAATATAATAAAACTAATATTATATTAGTATTATTCGTTATTCACTGCTACTATTTCTGTTGAGAAATAAGGAATCAGGCCTCAGACGATCATCATAGGCCGGTTTAGGAAATATATCAGCTAGCATCCAAATTACAGTTGTTATAGCTAAATTAGGTACCTAGCTAATTAATCCTTGTAATTAGGCAAATATACAGAATCTGACATATTAGGAAATTGTATAACGACTAATTCACCAATAGCCTATATATGCATATGTACAGCGAGTGTAATAATATAGAACAAGTTAACACAAAATTCATTCATCATCTCTTTCTAAAACATTTCAGTTTCGTTACTCGATAATTTTAACGGGTAAGGGTAGGGTAGGGTAGGATAAAGTTAATTTTTCATGGGTATAGTTTGGATATGGGTAAGATCAATTTTTAGTAGGTATGGGTATATATGAAAATGCTTCCACCCTCCCCGTATCATACCCACTGACACCCCTATCTTTTTCTAATATTCTGAGAAAATCCGGTAATTTTGTTGACACAAAAAACAAACAAAAAAATCAAGTGAGGAAATTTTAATTTAAGACTTAGATTGAAATTGTGTTGGCTAAAAAAAAATAAGCAAACCCATTATTATCAACACATACTAATTTAAAGTAAACAAACAAACAAACAAATAATTAAATCCTGATGTTCTGAATATATTTTTTTTTAAATAAAGATGAAAGTCTAGTTTTTTTAATTTATTGAACTAAAAATTGAATTTTAACCGTAAAATCAAGGGAAAAAGTGTGTTTGATTTCCATCATACTCAAATTTGAGTGTGATGGGCTACGCTCCAGTTTTATTTGTTTCCAAAATATGTGTGTGTCGTTTCAATATTTGTGCGTGCACGCTTCAATATTCTTACTGACAAGAGCGTACAAATTTTGAAACGGATCAAACAGATATAAAACCCGTCGAACTCAAATTTGAGTCGGACGAACATGAGCGCACTCTTTTCCCAAAATCAAGTTGGATCCAAAACAAATCAAAGAGTCCGTAATTTTCTTGATTAGCAGTTACAAGCAATAAGTACACCTACAACAATCTCCTGTACAGCCCCTATCAAGTTTATCTTAAAAAAAAAAAAAAATCCCTTTACCTCAAATACTCGCGCCATTTCCTAGCTGTCGAAATAAATAGGCACCAATCTGTATCCATCTATCACCTTCAGCTCTTTTCTTGACTGGTCCCACACCAGACCCAATGCATGTCTTCATCAGTCTTCACCGAATCAAATCCAATCCTGTCTTCTTTATCCCAAAGCAAAGCAGGTAAGCACCGCAACAAAAAATAAAATATGTTTAAGCTGCGCTTTTCAGTTCTTTTTTCTCTATCCATGATCTAGTACTTTTATTAAGTGGCACCTTTTCACATTTGGTTGCACTGTCCGACCACCTCGTTCTCTTTCTTGCCTTTCAGGGGAAGTAAACCTAAACCGGAACACTAGTGTAAACACAAAATGACATCTTGGTTTTGGTTTCTACTTTCTAATTTATGTAGTAGTAAAATGCCATAGATGTATTATGATGATTTTCTAGTAGCAGAGTTAATTATGTGTATGAATTTTAGTAGCAGATGTATTATGGGAATCGGAAAAGCAAACTGATCTCCGAGCAATTTTTTTGGGTCTATACTCGTTTATTATTAAGGTGTTGTCGGTGAATCGTAAATAAAATATTAAAAAAATAAAAACAATTCATCAATTTCTAAATTTTATTTAGAGGATTCGTACAAGTGGCAACATTTTATTAGTTGGCAAATCTGGCATTAATTGGTTTGGACAAGAAAAATCATTATATATAATATAATGATTTTTGAATCAACTGTTTGATCTTTTAAAACGAAAACATTAATTCATACTACGGAGTAAAATGCGCTATACATAGTATTATAGTCTCGCTTGTATCTCTAAATCCACAACTTCAAAGCCAATAGATAATCATTTTGTGAAGAATAGGAAGGCATCCATCATTCGTGAATAATTCTGCAATGTTTAAAATTCATGATGCTATATAGTAACTGTAATTCGACAAATAATTTAATATTTAAATTAAAATATTGATAATTATACGAAACAAATTAAATTTTCGTTAATATTATAAATTACGTGAGATATAGATTGCATTTTTGTATTATTCGTTCATTCATTATAATTTGAAAATGCGCTTAAAATGAATAATTTGAATTTGAATAGAACATAAATTTTATTAAAAAAACCTTAGTACTCTACCGTGAAAAAAATATATATTTTTCGAAACAAGATGGGTATGTGACTTAATGTAAATAAATCTTTGGAATAACAATATTACAATAACATGTTATTCTAATTCCAACCATTCACATTTTTTTTATGCACGAATTTAATAAAAATCAACAGTTGAGATCGGAATAACAGATTTATGTAATAACAGCAGATTTATTTCCAGACTTTATAACCAGGGCATTTTTCTATTCCTTTTATCTTTCTCAGCTTGAATTCAATTCAGAAAGCTTTCTCAGCAATGGAACAGAGGATTCAAGCCACGGCGCCGCACCAAATTTCACGGTGTGGGCCAACCCTGGTGTAGCCGCATCCGACCGTGATTCCTAGAGAGGCCTTCCAAGTTTCGGAAAAGTGCACTTTGTTACGAGTCAAAAGAATATTTCCTTGATGGACGGCTCAATTTGATAATTGAAACAAACGAAATAATTTCTTTGCAGATTAAAGTGTTTTAAGTAGTTAAGTAATAATGTTGTTGTAGTGCCACAGTCCTGGATTTGAGCGCTAACTTTTTTTAAAAGAAATGAGAAAAATAATTAAATAAATGTTGTTATGTGACAGCTCACACCAGTCTCGAGTGCTCCTGATAGACTCAGACCATGTGGTCCACATGGGTAGGGCCCATCTCGTGAACCGTCCAAATTCCTGTCTGCAGGTGGGCCTAACTGCAAACTATTGCCATGGTTTTAGTCTCTAGAATCTTGTTTGCAAGTGAACCCTCTAGAATGTTCACGGATTGAATATAAGGTTGACGTGCTTGTCCCACGCAAATACGCAATTATCTTTTCAACAAAGTCTCCTAAATATATAATTTTTTCTATTCCATATTGATCATTACAACATAATTATCTTAAACGATGAATAATTAAATGCGCTCCGCTACCCCAATTAATGAAGAATGATTTTATAATATTGATTGGGACATGGGACTAGTCGACGAGGGAGATCGTTGATTTTATAGAATTCGGATAAAAAATTATAGAGTTAAAACCCTATCTATATATACCCTACAAACGCGTCCATGGATCAATAGCCCAATAGGGAAGCCCCAGTGCCAGGGATTACAGATCGACGGCCTCCAGTACGTCATGAACACGTGGCGTATGGAGATTCGTTGATCTCACAGCACAACAGCTGTAAATCGTATTGGCCTTTCATGACTCATGCTCCCAGCTGGCGTCCCTTTTGAGGAAGTAATATCCTCAGAATCTCAGATGGAAGACAACGAGCGAACGAACCCCAAATTAAATGTCAGAAACCAACCCAGATTCACGTGACAATTACAGCCCTGACCCTCTGACCCTGTTGTTCTACTCTTTTTTGTTTAACTGGGAAACGATGCGACATAGTCGCATAGGTCACCATACCGGAAACCGGTCGTGTTAAACCAATATAATTGCAGAGATAACTAGACAAATTTAGAAAGAGGGGCGATCTCAGCCCTCCACTGAATCAGTGAGAAAATTTAGAAAATTAATTTGATTTACATTAGATGAAGTAATGATAATATAACAACCACAGTAATAATAGAACAAGAAAAGGGAGAACCGCGACCTTGTTCCAGGTGTTCTCTTCTTCTGAAATATCCAAGGAAAGAATACCAAGTGTTCTCTTGTCCCAAAAAAATGACAAAAATACCTAATTAAATTTTAAAATAAAAAAGAAAAAGGAAAAAAAAAAAAAACATTGTTAATCAATGGCATAATTACAAGTTTCTCACTCCCCTTGGGTTGTAGCCGTAGTAGGAGAGGTACCACTTGACAAACTTCTTCAGACCCGTCTCTAGGTTCGTCGTGGGCTTGTACCCCAACTCGGCACGTGCATGGCTGATGTTGGCATGCGTGAACGGGACGTCTCCATTTCCAGGCATTTCTATCACATTCTTCTTCGCCTTCACCTTCAGATGCCTCTCCAGTATCGCCACTAGATTCGGCACAGTAACTGGAGCTGTGTTTCCCAAATTGTAAATCCTGTACTGAGCCGGCCTCCTTTTCTTCCCTCCTGTTCCTGTGCTCTTCTCAGCCGTGTCGAGAGCTCCTAAACAACCTTTCACTATGTCATCAATGTACGTGAAGTCTCTCGCTAGATCGACATGATCTTTCCCTCTGTACACGGTTATCGGCTTCCCTTGGAGAATATTTCTCGTAAATGAGAAGTACGCCATGTCTGGCCGGCCCCACGGACCATAGACAGTGAAAAACCGCAAGCCTGTAATCGATAGCCCGTAGATGTGGTTGTAAGTGTGTGTAATCTCTTCTCCCGCCTTCTTAGTTGCCGCGTAAAGCGATGCTGGTTGGTCGGTACGGTCTAATTCTGAGAAAGGAACCTTGTCATTGAGCCCATAAACAGAGGAAGACGAAGCCCAGACCATTGCGGGTTGTGGATCAGCCGATTTGCATGCCTCCAGTAGAGTCACCAACCCGGCAATGTTGCTGTGTACATATGAGGCCGGATTTTCTATGGCATATCTCACTCCGGCCTGTGCAGCAAGGTGAAGCACGTGCGTGAATGGCACCACGTCAAAGAGCTTGGCAAGCAATCTAGCATCATTTATGTCTCCTTCGACTATGAAAATAGAGTGAGAAGATAGCAACGCCTTTCGGGCTTTCTTCAGAGATGGGTCATAATACGAGTTGAAGTTATCCAACCCGACAACACCGTCACCGCGTCGGCGGAGCGCAAGGGACGCGTGGCTACCGACAAAGCCAGAGGCGCCAGTGACGAGGACAGAGAAGCCGTTCTGACGACGTGGCTGAGCGGAGTTGCGGATCTGGCGCTCCCAGTGCATCCCACCCCAGGAGGCATGGAAGTATTTAGAAGAGGTGTCGACGAAGCTCTGAAAGCTGAGGTAGGAGGCGGTGAGAGCAATTAAGAAGAGGGCCCACAGAAACATGGTGGAGGTTGAGGCGAAGCAGCGGTGAAACTGGCGACTGATGGCATGGGCCCGCTCGATCTTGACCTTGCCAGGGGTAGAAGGGAAGAGCTCATCTTCTAAGTTGCGCATCTCGAGCAGTCGAGGCGGGGTAATCACTCAGGAGGTGAGCTACCTACCTCCTCCGGTCGGTGGTTGGGATCTGAGCGTAGCAATGGGGAAGATGAGAAAAAGGGTATGGATGCCAGGTGAGAGTAGTGATAAAGCAGGGTAGTTTTTTTTTTCCTCAAAATTATTTTTAGCAAATTCTCTGCACCTGCTAAGGATGGGAGGTTGGAGGGGCTTCGATATAAATAGGATATAGAAGATGCCATTGGAGGAACTGACGGATAAACTATATACGTTACCTGCACCCGGTTCATTGCGTACAAAAAACCTCTGTATTTTTATGGAAGCTTCCCCTATTTGTGTACGCAAGCATCCGACATTTTTATTATTATCCAAAGTTCAATAGAAATTAATTAATATACTTATATGGCCATATCTTAGGATATATATTTATAAAAATATCTCTACCGATATTCTTAATTTTTCTTTTAGAGACACTATGAAGAGCAAGATGCTGGAATCTAACACTAAAAATTCGAATTTTGTGTTTAAATTATTTGTTATCTTACTTTTTTATGTATAATTAGCATATTTATATTAAAATATGCTAAATTATTTGAAATTATGTTAAATTACGCTAAATTACGCTAATTTTGCTAATTATACTGAAATACCCAAAATTATAATAATTATACTAAAATACGCAAAAATTCAGCTAACAAGTAATTAAATTCACTAGTTGCATGCAAACACTAAACTACGTTTATTTTTAGGTACTAAGTTTTAATAATTTCACTTCAGGTTGATCCAGTCGTTTTAATGTGATTCAGGTTTCTTATTCTTCCTAATCATCAGCAGTATACGACACTGTCACTAGCCGCATACGGGTCGTTGTGTGTCTACCGATGATAAAAAACTTTAACTCAATTTTTGAGACACTAAACGATGTTTTTTTTGCAATTATGATCTCGTCGGCCCCTCGTCTCGTCCCAAGCTTTTTGAATTGGGGTCGTACGCACAAATCTGAGTTTCCTAGCCAAAGTTATGGCCGTTTAAAGTTTTAAAAAAAAACAGTGCTTTCGTGCAAAAACATCGATGACGCATCGATGCTTTATGTACGGCTTAACGACGGCAGAAATGCATCGATGTTTCATTACAAAAACATTGGCGACGCACTGATGTTTTTTAGCAATACCATGCTTAATTGCCAATACTAAGGCTAATAAAACATCGATGTTTCATTACAAAAACATCAGCGACGCACCAATATTTTTTTAGCACTACCCTACTTAATTGCCAATGCTAAGGCTAATAAAACATCGATGTTTCATTGTAAAAACATCGATGATGCACTGTAATTTAGCATAATTTAATATAATTTAGTGTAGTTCAGTGTAATTTAACATAATTTCAAGTAATTTAACGTATTTTAGTATAAATATGCTAATTATGCATCAAAAGAAGTAATCTAACCAATAATTTAAACTAAAATTCGAATGTTTAGTGTTAGATTTCAGCATCTTGCTCTTCATAGTGTCTCTAAAAAAAAAATTAAGAGTATTGATCATTTAATAACCGGTAGGCAAATAAATAGGATACCGGTCAGAAAATGACCGGTAGGGTATTTTTATAAATACTCAGAGAATTTGAGTATATTAAATAATTTCTATTAAATTTTGGATATTAATAAAAATGTCGGCGCAAGTATGGTAAGAATAAACTAATAAACTTTTGACACGCTGACGAGCAATATGATATGGTCAATAATTATGATTATAATTATGTATTATTTTCTTAATTGTTATAATAGAATAATGACTTTCAATCAGTTGCTATTTTTTATTACATGATTATTTAGAGTGACATTATTTTATTTGTTGATTTTAATATTATCTCTTTTCTGGATGATATAAATTTTCGTATTGTAGAATATTGGATGGATTAACTTTTCGTGGTAGTGTATCATGTACGGCTGTGAGATGAGCATGTCAAAAGAACAACGGGTAAACGCGTGACGCGTAAAAAGACCCGATTGGGGAAGCTATAGCTTTTGGTTCCGCGTCCGTACAGCAAGAAATGTTACCGAATCGTCTCAGGGTTCGCTGTGTTTTTCTCTTTCCTTGTTTGTATTTTTGTTTTTACTGTTTCTTGACTTGATTGTTAGCTATTAATCTGTGAAACTACTTTGACTAAGATTTGACAATGTTGAACTCCCCATGGCTCGGTTATAAATTCGTGCGCGTCGACCAAGTTGTCGTGTGGTAGGAGAGAGGTGGGCCCCACCGGTGCATTTCGATGCTTGGATGAAGAGAGAGAGAGAGGGAGGGGGGTCACATGTGCAATGAGTAGTGTTTTGACAACGGTCCGGGACGGTCCAAACCCGTCCGGTCCACAGGTCTTCCGGTCCACGGGTCCGGTGGGTTGGACGGGTCCACGGTCCCGGTTCGGACGGGTCTGGTTTTCAGAGGCCAATCCCGGCCCTTGGTTGAACCACGAGTCCGGCGGTTCCACGGTCCGGGACGGTCCGGTCCACGGGTCCCGGGGGTAACGGTCCGGTCCGGGGGTTTTTTTTTTCCTGTTTTTTTTTCTGTTTTTTTTTTGCTGTTTTTTTTTTTCTGTTTTTTTTTCTGTTTTTTTTTCTGTTTTATTTGCTGTTTTTTTCTTTTTTTTTCCAATTCAATAGTTTGTTTTGAACCGAACAATTTTACACAAATTATTGCACAATTTTTATATGAAAATTATTGCACAATTTTACACAAATTTCCAATTCCAATTCAATAGTTTGTTTTGAACCGAACAATTTTTATATGAAAATATAATTAGTGGCTAAATTTTACACAAATTATTGCACAAGATTGCACACTGATCCCAATCTTTGGGGATTTCGATCCAATTCGTTTGAATTGATCCATACCAGATGACATAAACACCTTCAGAAATGATCGATTCACCATTGTCCCCAAACTCAAAAATTCCAATAATCATTGTAAAATTCAAATTATTTGATTAATAATAATACTTGCATATTAAATGTTATCATTTTTTATTAATATGACATAGCATAAAGATATATTGAATAATTGAATAGAATACCCTAGTTCTATTTCAAGATATGTCACATTGTTAGTGTTTCATTTTAAAATTATAAGCTAGTTACATGTATTTGTGTTAAGTTAATATGCTGTCAATAGTTCTAGGTAAAATATGTTGTCAATACTTGTGTTAATAAATTTTAAATTAGCAATAATTCTAGGTAAAATATATACATATTCTTAGTTATTATTTATACTTTCTAAGCTTGTTTGATAATTTTGAAATAAGAAATGTTATTTATGGAACATTGTTGCCACCTTCATTGTTATTAATTGACTAGTCAACATGATGAATAACCTTTCATGACTTATTTTCCTTATTTTCCTATTATAAAATAGCTAGGTTGCATTATTAAATTACAATATTCAATTTATTAGCGATGTTGCATTATTATTCTTAAGACTTAATTAGGATACAAGACCTATGTTGCATTATTATTTTACAATTCATTTTATTGGTTTGACATTCAGATTATATAAATCTTAGTATTAGTTGTTCCGCAGGTGCGAACCTTAAGACAAGCCAAGAGATGCTTAATCACTCCTATAATTTTAATTTTTTAATTATGTATATTACCATTTTATTATTTTGTTGTCTTAAGATTTGGGTTTAAATTATGTATATTGTAGAGATTTGGGTTTAAATTCTAATCACGTGCATTAATTAGGTATTTTAAATTTGTGCTCTACAATTTAAACTAGTTCCGCCTCAGTTGTTCAGTTTAAATATTTTGATCGAAGCTTCTTTAAAATTATTTTAGAAATATTGGTATATTAGCTTTCTTTAGAAATATTTTAGATATATAACTACTTTTAAGAGAAGATAATAAACTTTAAAGTTTAATTTATTCCGAATTAAAACAAAACTGTAGTATTAAACTATTAATCATTAATTCGGAATTTGTTTAATTTATTCGGAATTTGTTTAATTAAAACAAAACTTTAAAGTTTAATTTATTCGGAATTTGTTTTAATTCTAGACAGAACTGTAGTATTAAATGAGAGGGGTTGCTGTTGTGATTTTGTGATATATTGGATCTTTTATTTGATAGATACGGGCTTAAATGAGAGGTCAAATATTAAAGTTAGTAGAATGTAACACAAGATAAACTGTGGCGGAGTGGTAAAGGTTTTGGTTGTATTGAGAGAGGACCCAAGTTCGAATCCCGCTGCCAACAAAAAAAACCAATTTTGCGCCGGTGTATGCGCGGCTCACGGCTGCGGGTCCGGTTCACGGTCGCGGCTCACGGGCGCGGGCGTGGTTCACTGGCCGGTGTATGCGCGGCTCACGGTGCAGCGGGTTCGGGTCCAGCGGGTTCGGTTCGGTCCGTTGCTACAGTACAAAATCCGGGTCTGGCGGGTTCATCCGGTCCGGTCCGGGACGGGTCGGGTCCACGGGTAGAAGAAGGGGGGGTCGGTCCGGGTCTATGGGAAGAAAACCAAACCGCCCCGTCCCAGGACCGGACCGTCTCTAACCCCGGTCCGGGACGGGTCCTGTGCACGGGACGGGCCGGTCCACGGGTCCGACGGGCCGGTCCTGGACCGGCCGGGTTTTTCAAAACACTAGCAATGAGCTGTATCTTGGGGCCATGATATTGGTTGGTTATAGTAAACTGAGTCTGACGTGTGGGGCATGGCAGCACATATTAGATAAAGACAGGGTGCAGCCAAAACACTAAAATCTTTGTTTTGGAGAAAGATATTATGATAAGCGACAGTGATGAAGTTTGATAGTTTAGCTAAATTCAAGTCAATCCAGATGGTACTGATTTTGCAATTTATGCAAATAACACCATGAAGTGGATTGTATCATTTATTATTGCACTTTTGTAAACGGTCACTCTCACTTTCTTTATATGTTCTCCGTGGCGAATCAAATTTGTGGACGGAACTTTATAAAGGCATGGACAGTCGGCGAATCAAATTTGTGGTGAAACTTTATAAAGGCCTGGATTAATTGTAGTTTATCTTAATAATTTTAATAAACGTAAATAAATAAAATTTGTATTTGAAACTCAATGTTATATAACATAATGTATATGGAAAATAGTAAGATTTGATGTATGTTTCGCGTTCACAAATTAAAATATTATTACTGTATCACTAAATGAAGGGCAAGTTTTCGATATATGCTTTATTAAGGATTTTTATACAAGGTATGCTGGCTAGAGGAGTGGTACTAAATGACGAAAATAAATCTGCTCTAGAGAATCACAGGACCCTGTAATTCGATCTCAACTGTTGGTCTTTCTTGAGATGCGTACATGAAAATTTACTTTTCGAAAATGTTTCCAAAACCGTACAAAAAAATTTGAACCGTTGATCTTAGAATTTCAGAATGTCTCGGAATCGCAACAGATCCGTACTCCTAAATGACTTGTACGATTTCAAAATTTTCGTTATGTATGTTACAATTAAATTGAAATTTATATTTTTTAATACTTTTTATATATAGTTCAGCTCTCTCGTAAAATATTATATGTTAATTTTGTAGTTGTTGAGAATTTGAGTTTAATTCTATCACATATTGTGTATTTTAATATTTAACAATTTTATTGAAAAATTATAATTTTGTCTCTGATACAGACATCTCATCATTGATGAGTAAGACCTGAGAAAAATTGCCACGAATAAGAGAATATATTTCGAAAATATAAGAATTAATATATTTAATTGTATCTGAAGTTACATACATCCAATGATTATTTAGGCGCATCTGACGTGAAAAATGTGTAGAATAGATTGTGTAGAATCTCCCAAGTCGAAATTTTTATTTATAGGAAAATGAAAAAAAATATTAAAAATAAAAAATGTTTACAGTGGAAATTTATAAATGAGAAAGCAGAAATAAGTTATGGCGTCCCACAGGGACGCCACACCACAGCTCCGCCAAAAAGAAAAAAATAATTATAACTGGAACGCCATAAGATTTATCAAAATTGAAAAAAAAATGAAAAAAAAATATTATAACTGGGACGCCATATGCTATCCCGACTGAAAAAACGAAAAAGAAAATAGGACGCCATGACACTAAACCAATACCACATCTCATAAAAAACTCGGAGACATCCAAATCTGTCTCTCTCATCTCATTTTCAAGAATTTACCGAGCTTTGAATTTTTTTTCGTTTTCTTGGTTGGGATGGCTTAGGGCGTCCCAGTTTTGTATAATTTTTGTGTTTTCATTTTTTTTTGGGTTTTGAGAGGCTTATGGTGTCCCACTTTGTTTTTGTTTTTTCCGGTTTTGACAAATCCTGATTTTTAAATTTTCAATCCAATATTTTCTATTTTTAATTTTTTTTTTAATTTTCTAATTCCTATGAATAAAAATTTGAATAATTATTTTAGTACCCGCAGTTGAGTACCCGCATCGTACCCGCAGTTGATTCCTTCCCAATTAACTTCCATAACGGTAAGCGGTCCCCACAACTACCGATTAACTAATTTCCATACCTTCCAGTTTGAATTTCAAATTTCCCTTTCTCTCCGTTTCTTCCTTTTTCGAAGCTTCCGCGATTTTGAGGCGATTTTAGATCGATTTTGAGGCGATTTCAAAGCGATTTGGAAGCGATTTGGAGACGATCGTCTAGCGATTTCGAAACTGGAAGCCGAGATTTTTCAAAAAAAAGTACGGGTACGGTTATTTAAGGAAAATTCATATATCACATATGTAGTTCATTGTATAGATATAAATACTTGTATTGTATAGGTGATACTTCACAATGTTACTATTAATACTTGTAAATAAAATTACAGTTTTGGAACGTTGTGTGGTCCCCTAATGCGGGTACGACGCGAGGATTTTTCATATATGTAGTTCATTGTATAGATATAAATACTTGTCTTGTATAGATATAAATACTTCACAATGTTACTATTAATACTTGTAAAATAAAATTACAGTTTTGGAACGGTTGTGTGGTCCCCTAATGCGGGTACGACGCGAGAATTTTTCAAAAAAGGTGCGGGTACGGTTATTTAAGGAAAATTCATATATCATATATGTAGTTCATTGTATAGATATAAATACTTGTCTTGTATAGGTATAAATACTTCACAATGTTACTATTAATACTTGTAAAACAAAATTACAGTTTTGGAACGGTTGTGTGGTCCCCTAATGTGGGTACGACGCGAGAATTTTTCAAAAAAGGTGCGGGTACGGTTATTTAAGAAAAATTCATATATCATATATGTAGTTCATTGTATAGATATAAATACTTGTCTTGTATAGGTATAAATACTTCACAATGTTACTATTAATACTTGTAAAATAAAATTACAGTTTTGGAACGGTTGCGGTCCCCAAAACAGTTATGACAGTTTAGGTGCGGGTACAGTGCGGGTACTCAACTGCGGGTACTCATATCAGCTTCCTAAAATTTCGGCTCCCCAAGTCCTAAAAAAACTGCAAAAAAATAACTTTTGTTTTTTAGTAAATGTTGGAGATCGAGCTATCTAACTATTTAATATCCACAAATAATTGTTCTTTCGGGTTTCAAACTTGTGACCTACCACACTGAGAGTATTTTATTTGTCACTAGATCAAAAGCTGATTATCAACTAACTTTTGTTTTATTTTGTAGATTTTTATTTAATCACATTGCGATTTTACTTTTTAGTTTTGATGCTAACTTTGAAGAGCAAGCCATCCACAATACTAGTGTACGGTCCAAGCAAGAAGAAATGAAAAAAAAAAATGAAGAGAGAATCAATGTACTGTATTGGTCACACTCGCTTTTGATTTGCCGAAGCGGAATCAAGTTCAGGAGAGCCGTTTGTGTAATTTTTTTTCCCCTTTTTTCTCGTCTCTTATGAGTTGAGCGAATTCAGATTCAGCACAATACCCTGACCGTGTAAAATGTAATATGAATTGTCCATTTTAATTTTAAACGAATCTCAAAACAAAATCTTATATTTTAAATAGACACCAAGTTACGCCATCTAACCTTGAAAAAAAAAATAGACATCAAATTAATTTTAACTTGACTGAAAACATTCTATCAAGATCTTCTGATATTCACCTTTGTTTGTGGTACATTGGTACTCGGTTTTCTTCTGATTTACTTAGGATTATTTAGTCATTGATCATGACTTTTTATAGTATACAAGAGCAACAACACTTTTAAGTAAAATTGTCACTCAAATTATTTTCAGTTTGCGAATACTTTTTACTCTAAAAAAAAAACCAGAGCCATACTTTTGCCAAGGTTTTAATTTCTCACCAGCACAAATGGATAAATAAACCAAATATTATATTTTTTTGATAGTTTCCTAATTATGAATAAAAATATTGACAAAGCTGGTTTGAATTCATGCAGCACACTAGTCATATTTTTTCATTTATTTATATTGATTGTGTGTTACTTGAAACTAAACTAGTTCTGTCAATATATTTACCCCCACATAAGTTAATGAGGCAACGAGGTTCCGGAGAACAACAAGTTGCTGAAGAAAATCATTAGCTATAATTAGAGACGTGCATTTAGAGAGTTGTAATGGAAGAGAATTGTTTAATAAGTGGAGGTAAATAATGTACACGTGGTGATATGGTTTTAAGATTATTGATCTGTCGAATATGACCTTAAGATGGCCGACAGTGTATTTGATGCCTCGGGCCCTCGGCCCAAATTATGGTCAAATTGGTCCTAGGCTCTTACAGTATTTAAATCATTGTAACAAATTAAGATTTTTTGCAAACAAATCCCCCAGAAATTCGGCCCAGCACGTGGCCAGCTGCTGGTGTCTCCTTTTTCTGAGATAGCAAACCCTTTCCGCTTAAGTTTAAAATATTTTTCATTAGGTCCAAGTCTTCTTGAAAATTTTATTAAATAAAGAAAAGGAGTTGAATGAGGGTATGGTCCTACCCTATCTCCATACAGCATAGAGAATTTGTATTATAAACATCAAAATTGAGCTCATAGCTCTCAGACCCCTGTAGGGCTGCAAACGAACCGAACCGAATTGAACTTACCTCCGGTTTGAATTAATTTCGAACTAAGTTTGGTTTGAATTAATTTCGAATGAACTCGAACTAAGTTTGGTTTGTGAACCTATTTCGAACGAACTAGGTCCAGTTTGAGTTTGGTTTGAATTAATTTCGAACAAACTCAATTTCGAATCGAATTTTTTACGAACTATTTTGAATCAAACTCGAATCGAATTATAAACTACGATTTTTTTGTGCAGCCCTAGATCCCTGAATAGGTATCTATCATAGTTATATCCTATTTAGCAGTCTATATTAACAAGCAGTTTATATATATATATATATATATATATATATATATATAGATGGACTATTGTGCTTCGTGAAGTAAATGGGGGGATTTACTTTCGGACCATATTTTTATTTTTGAAAATCCAAACAACCGATCCGAACCGTTCAACATGTTCTAAATATTGAAATGTGCTTGGGAACTAAATTTTACATTTTTTGGAATTTTTTTACTATTTATTAAGCCACTTTGAAAATAGCTGATCCGGTGGTCCAGAAAATTTTACTGTTTTTACTGTTCACAGTGGATCAGCGATTTTCAAAATGGCTTAATAAATAGTAAAAAAATTCCAAAAAATGTAAAATTTAGTCTCCAAGCACATTTCAATATTTAGAACATGTTGAACGGTTCGGATCGGTTGTTTGGATTTTCAAAAATGAAAATATGGCCCGAAGTAAACCCCCCATTTACTTCGCGAAGCACAATAGCCCACCTCTCTCTCTCTCTCTCTCTCTCTCTCTCTCTCTCTATATATATATATATATATATATATATATATATATATATATATATATAGAGAGTGAGGCTATGGTGCTATGCATAGCACGGATGGGGTCCGTGCTACGGCCAAAAATTTGACTTTTTAAAATCCTAATGGTCGATCCAACCGTTCAATGTGATAACCATATGAATATGTACTTGCAAACTAAATTTTATATTTTTTTGAATTTTTTTACTATTTTTTTAGATAGGTAGAAAAATCAGTGTTTTCTGAAAATTCTGGACCATCAAAATTCTACCTATCTAAAAAAATAGTAAAAAAATTCGAAAAAATATAAAATTTAGTTTGCAAGTACATATTCATATGGTTATCACATTAAACGGTTGGATCGACCATTAGGATTTTAAAAAGTCAAATTTTTGGCCGTAGCACGGACCCCATCCGTGCTATGCATAGCACCATAGGCTCACTCATATATATATATATAGGACAATGCTACGGTGCTACGCGTATATAAAGGCCCTCCGTGCTACGGCTCACTTTTTGAGTTCTCAAAATCCTAACGGTCGATCCGAACCGTTCAACATGATCTCCATATGAATATGTACTTGCAAACCAAATTTTACATTTTTTAGAATTTTTTTACTATTTATTAAGCCACTTTGAAAAAACACTAATTTGTACACAACAGTAAACTTTTCTGGGCCATTAGATCAGTGATTTTCAAAGTGGCTTAATAAATAGTAAAAAAATTCTAAAAAATGTAAAATTTGGTTTGCAAGTATATATTCATATGGAGATCATGTTGAACGGTTCGGATCGACCGTTAGAATTTTGAAAACTTAAAAAGTGAGCCGTAGCACGGAGGGGCCCTTATATACACATAACATATTAGCCAGATTCTATATATATATATATATATATTACAAAAACAAAACAAATATCTTCAAAATACTGAATAGGTACTTATCATAGTTTTATTCTAAATTTCTAATTAATAAGCTAAAATTCAAATTCTTTTTTTTGAAGGTCCAGTGAGCGATGCTCGACTGACATTTTCATTGATAATAAAAAGTTATTTACAAAACAGCTCAAGTTCATTTCTATATCTGCATCCCTAAATATTCTCACTTTTTGTCTTGCACAAGGTGTTATGCTAATTTTGAAAAAAAAATATATATATATGCTTGTAGGTAGCTTGAATTTGTTAATATTTGAATTCGGTTAAAATCACGTACAAATAATTTTTATACCAAGTATGAAATTTATTCCAACTTGTATTTCAATACTATAATCTATAAAGAATACAAACACAATCTGAAAAGGAATTATAGTTCCTAGTAGATATTTTTATACCTGATAAAAAGGCACTTACATCTTTTATTATTAGAAAAACTTTAGAAATGTAAATCACTCTCTCCTCAAAGGTGGTGTTTGGTTGCGGCCTAAAGTCGGGGAGGTCTAAGTTGGTTATTCTCACTTAGACCGGTCTAAATGATTCATGTTTGATTGAAGTCTAAATTATATTAAATTTTAAACTATTTTTTGTTTGGTTAGATTTTGGTGGCTTAAAGTATGGTTTAACTTTTTCTTTTTGTTTTGACGTCCACTAATGCAATAAGTTTAATAGAAAAATTGTGTAGGTCTTGTAATTTTTTTTTTTTTTTTGGTTTTTTGTTTGCTTACCTTACTTAACTTGATTGCTTGTATTGCAAAAACAAAACAAAGAAAACTAAAAAAATTCCAATTATTATTACTGAAAAAATAATACAAAAGGCTGCTACCAGTTCAAACAAGTTTTTATAGTACCAGCTTAATTATAGTTGAAATATAGTAGTACAAAATTACAAGCAACATATTTTTTGTTAGGAATGAGAAATAATGAAAAATTACTAATGAAAAATAACACAAAAAAGAGTTGTATAATTACTACAAAAAAATTGCATAATCTTATAATTTCAAACATATTAATAGAAGGAATGTCAAATAACATAATTGCAAATTTCAAGCAAGATTCAAATGCAATTGCATAATAACAATATCTTACAATTCATGCTAGGTCTAATCTTTTTTTTTTTAATTTGTTTATGCTAAATGTAATCAAGTTGATACATTGATTGTGCTTTTTTAATTTGTCTATGTAAACAAGAGTTCATGCTGGTTCATTTTTATTTTATCTATGCTAGATTCAAATACATTAATTAAAAAAAAAATTTGTCTATTGCTAAATGTAAAAATTAAGTGCTTTTGCTTTAAGAAAAGCTAATCTTCCCGAGTAATCATGCTGGCCCATTAATAAATATTTTTATCAATCAAAGTCAAATAGAAATAAGTGAGAAGAAAAAAAAAAATACCATAACTTAGATCAATCAAGAGACTCCAACATATACAAATGCAAGATTGTGCGAATAAAGAAAGAAAAGAAAAATAGGTTAGGCCACAAGAGGGACTAAACATTAAACCACCTTGATAGGTGGCTTAACTTTTTGCATTTTAGGCCGACCTAAAGTTCAGCTTATTCCATCTTCGTTCGGTTCAACTAAATCATATTTGATGGCTTAACAGAGGCCTAAACCCTTTATTCTATGGTTTATGCCACAACCAAACATGACCAGTACTGTGTTTAAACATACTAAACATAATTAGATAAAATATTCACAAAATGTATACATATGGCTTAAATTAGTTTAGATAAAATATGAAGAGTAGAACTAAGGTGTTCTTAAGCTCACCAAGCCCCTTTGTGAGCTTAACTGAAAAACCTATCGGATTGATTTCAAACGACGCATCCTAACCGTTGAAACCGATCTACTTCATGAGTGATGCATTTACATGTCAAATTTTTAATTTTTTTGAACTAATTTAGTATAAAGTCAAACGGTAAAAAAAAGATGATTTAAAAGTTAATTTTAATGAGTTAATTTTTATTATTTTTTTACCGCTTGACTTTTATACTAAACTAGTTCGAAAAATTATAAAATTGACATGTAAATGAATCACTCGTGAACTATAACGGTTTCAACAATTTGGATGTGTCGTTTGAAGTCAATCCGATATGTTTTTTAGTTAAGATCGCAAAGGAGCTTGATGAGCTTAAGAACACCTTAGTTGTACTCAAATATAAAATATGTTCATACATGCAATTCTATACTATATAGAATTATAAATGATTTTTATGCAATGGTAAAATGAATTTTTTTATTATTCTAAACTTCACTAAATGTTTGCATGTTAAATTAAAGAAGGCTGTGGATACATTGACAATCAATTAGTTTGATATTTTTAAAATTCGATAAGTAAAATATAATAATTTTTTTTGCGGCTTATTCTCCTGAGATTCCTTTTTTATACATAAAAGATGACAAACTTTCTATGTATGTTGAGTAGAACTAGGGTGCTCTCGAGTTCACCAAGCCCTTGGTGAACTCAAGTCCAAAACTCATCGGATCGGCTTCAAACGATGAATCCGACCGTTGAAACCCGTCTACCTTACGAGTGATGCGTCTACATGCAAAAATTTTAAATCTCGAAATTAATTTTGCATAGAGTCAAGTGGTCAAAACTAGAAGGTTAATAAATTAATTTTAATGCATTCATTTTTTGATATTTTTTGACCACTTAACTCTATGCAAAATTAATTTCAAATTTAAAATTTTTGCATGTAGACGCATCACTCGTAAGGTAGACGGGTTTCAACGGTCGGATTCATCGTTTGAAGCCGATCCGATGAGTTTTGGACTTGAGTTCACTAAGAGCTTGGTGAACTCGAGAGCACCCTAGTTCTACTCATGTATGTTTAATGATATGAAACTTGCAATTAGTTAATATTTACCGGTATTTGATTGGACAATCAAATAATATTTAAAGTACATGAAATTGATACACAATCAATTTATAAGAAAATTAAAATGTCAATAAATTTTCTATTTTTGAAAACATTTTCTGTGTGATTTGAAAAGGTGTTGTAAATGTTGTCAAGGGATCTCCGTCCTTAAAATAATTCACTAAAATATATTATTAAATTCTTAAAGATACTTATTTTGAGACATGATTCTTCTTGGAAATATTTTTACTTCTGAGATTCAGGTGTCTGTGTCTTTTGAATTCAGAAAAATATCTCTAACGCTTAACAGTGCTCTGTCGTCTGATTAGAGAGAAAAGATATCTTAATGGTCAATTTCACATATTTAATTACTGTTGTGGTAGTGCTAGAAGTTTGACTATGTATCCGGCATTAATTAGGATCTCTAAATCTTGCTAGTCAAATTGTCAAAATAAACATTTGTTCTTGTTCACAGAGAGATTTTCTTTGCTAAACCAATTGTTCTAATCTCTGCTTCTCATAGGTTCCCTTCACAAAATCAAACCAAGCATTGTTTTACTTCACAATATCTCCATTCTTATATTAAGCACCTAGATGTCTATTAAAATATGAAATTTTGAATTGAATATCAGTCCTCCGATCAAATATTCTGATTTTATATATATTTTTTATATTTGTTTATGTATAGAAGTCTAAATTTATTTAGACACGTACACTCACACATACTCTCTACATACAAATTGTATCATCTTTCTGATTGATCATGATTTTTTTTTATTTTTAAATATCATTAAGAAATTTTTGAATTGGTTGATAATTGATTGGTCTTGTTTTCATTTCTTTCTTTTTTTATATCATTAAGGGATGTTATTTGTCATTTGATATGTCATTTTGTTTGAGATTTTTTTTATAAAATATGCAAAAAGATAAAAGAAAAGTATATGTTATTTAATTAATATGTCGTTTAAGGAATGTTATTTATGTGTAGATGTCATTTAAGAAATGTTATTTATCATTTAGTAGATTTTTTTTTATGAAATTATGTCATTTTGTATGAGATTTTTTTATTCTTGTACAATATGTCTCCGTTGCAACGCACCGGCACAATACTAATAACAAGTAATATTCTTTTTTTTTTTTATTCTATATGCTACAGTTTTAGTCAAATTAAACGAGGACTACCATGTCAGTCTAGTACCAATATTTGCTGGTATCAGTAAAAAGCTGTTTAAGTGTGACAGGCTAACAGCTACAAGATAACACCATAGCATATTAAAACAGGATGTACACAACAAACAAGTTTCAATTTAGTAGACTAATTCCCATGGATTTAAATCTCTGGCTTGTGAAATTGAATGCAAATTATTTATATAGGTGCTTGAAGGTAAAGTGTGATGAACCGTCTAACAATTGTGAGAACTGAGAAGTATGTTATCGTAATCATATATATCCACACAAAAAAAAAAAACTAATTTGTCGATCAAATTATTTCCTTCATATAACTTTTATATCTCAATGCCTTCATTAACTTCCTCCTTTTTACTGTTATCTAAGACATATTCAAAACTGGAATGAACAGAGGGAGCATGGCATGTTTGCGGGACCTCTGTAATTTGTGTTCATTGAATGTATCTGTTCTGTAATTATAGAAACTGAAAACATATGTTCTGCATTTAACTTTCTGCTTCGCATTTCGAATAATGTATGCAATGATATCTGGTGAATGTGGAGCACCATTCATATTTTCAAACTTTATTACCAAATTGCATTTATTCTGGCAACATTTGGTGTGTTTAAATATCTCTTACTCTGTAACAGTTCTCTCCATGTACCTGTTTGGTTATCCAAAGTACTTTACCTTGAAGTATATCAACGACCAATATATCAAAGAAATAAAGAAAGAAGAAGAAGAAGAAATGAAACTATAATCATTGCATTCATTGCAGTTATCTACTTACAACTTGAAACTAATTTGTAATTTGTTTAATCGTACAGTTACTTCGCATCATACACGATCACACTTTATTGATTTGTATATACAGCAAGTTAAGCAGCTCTGGCATCATCCATAACACTATATCTATTACCCGTTGTCTCCTTCACTGCAAAGCAAAGTTTGATGAGCTAGTACATGAAATAATTGGAAAAGAAAAGTTTTAAGTTAAAATCAATAATTCGTTTGTAAGTGATATCGTGTCCATAATTCAATCTCACTAGCAAAAAGTACTATGGAGTTTGTAACTTATTTGGTCATTCAAATTTGAAACTCCACAACTCTATTTTTGTCGCAGGCATTCTTTTTCTGGCAAAATTTTCTTCTCTTTTTCTAATTATAGAGAATAGAACAGCAAAGAAAACAACGACAAGAATGAAAATGCAAACCATATAAGAGAAACCTATGCTATATATAATAAATTCTTGCTGGTAAATTAATGTCCTGCTTAGAAATTACCAGTAGGAAATAACAAAAATAAGATGAAGAAAACCAGTTGGCTTACTTCAAGAGCTTTAACAAGCAACCGCATTACATCGACTTGAGCTTTCAGCAATTTTATATAGTCGAGGGTTTCATCCAAAAGAGTAAACTCATCCATATGTTTGCCTCCGGGAACCAACCTCCTTAGTACCTGTTCTCTCTTTTTAATTATACACTTTGCAATTACAGTTGCTTTCACAGCATGTCTCGGCCTAGTTCCTTTAACACCTCTTGAAACCTTGTTGCTTCTAGAAACTACACGCCGGTATTTCAAGGGTAATACAGCCTTCCTTTGAAATTTGCTCGACAAGTCGGCCATCAGAGCACAACTCCATTTTGCCTCTTTTCTGACAGAAGCCATGGCAAGATTCGCCGAGAACTTGATCTCTCTTTTTCTTTCTAATACCGTCATGTTTTTGTTTGTAATATTTCTCCTTCTTAGCCCGGATAAAAAGTTCTTGAGCAAGACATGTTTGGAAGGAATTATATCTGGCATCGCTAATTAGAAAAGAGAAGTAAGAACAAAGTTGTTATCAATGAAAGAGAGAGAAATAGAGAATTTAAAGAACTTGTTGTTGGTGCCTAGACATCTACAGGAGAAGTTGAGATGTGGTGATAGCTTTAAAAAGTGTTGTGATAATAAAGGATGCTTGTTTAGAGGAAATAGTGACTGGATATCTTTGCAAAGCTGGCGAGAAATCAATATCAGATAAACATCTTGTCAAAATTTCAGACATTTCGGCTGAAACTTCTGGCCGAAATTTTAAATCCAAGTTACAATTTTCAAATTTTATGCACTTGTACTAGAACTAAGCAAGCTGAAATTTTGGTCCGAAATGGTATGAAATGCCAGTATCATACTCTCTGAATCAAAGTGTTTCATTAAGATTACAACTTATAGGTACCTAATAATTATATGAATAGAAGTATATGAGGTGATTGAGGGATGGGCCCTAAAAAGAGAGACACACCACATGCAAGCACATGGTAGCGAAGGCCCACGATCAAAATTTTACTATATATATGCCATAAAATAACAAGAAGCACTAGTCTGGTTGCATCTTATGATCATTGCATCTGTATACAACCTGTTGTAGTTTCTTATCAATGGAATTATATAACAATTGCACTTTTAGAGCAGTAATCCAGTCTTTAGTTCTTGACAGTTATCACAGTAATGGTAATATTATAAATTGAGTGTCAGGAAGGGAAGATCGTATAATAAAGAAATAATGAATTAGATTTGTATTCGAATTTAACGAATTAGATTGTTGGTTTTGTACACGTGTGTATAGTTTGCATGCTTTGAAACTCACATTGAAAGTTAATTTGCAAGAAATTTAAACATACCATCAAGCGAAAGAAACCTGGTAAATGCTGAATGCAGAGTTAAATCTTTATGTTTGGATTTTAGCTTTAATCGAAGGATTTTAGGAATTTTTTTTATTCATTAGTACTGGCAAAAGGGAAGATTTTCTAATAAATCGTGGGTTTCTCTTCTCTCGTCAAGGTTTTATAAGCAAATATCGCAAATTCTTATATGTAAATTCGAAGAAAAAGAAAAATGGAAAATCAATAAAAATTAAAAATCAATTCTAACCCGTCCAGTGATTTCCGTCTAACTGGAGAGGAGTTCAAGCAAATTTCCCCCGTTTGGCTGGGGCCGTGGCTCGTGAGATATAGACGTCTTAAATCAGTTGGTCGAATTGTGCGACTCGCACGCGTGAAGCCGGGTCAGGTGCGAGCTTGGCATTTTGTGGGCTTCACTAGATGGAATTTGGTTGGGCTCGCACGATTTGGAGTGATGGGCCTTATGGCCCAGCAGTTGTCGGCCTACGTTTAAAATTTCGCTTTCGAAGCAAGCATGTTCTATCTTGATTCTCTGTAGCTGGTTGTACGTAACCGAAAATGTAAGTAGCTTAGTCAGGAGCCGGGTTTGGATTCTGTAATCAATTCAAAAGGCTGTTTCCTTATCCAACTTAGTATCTGTATTTTCATTTTAAAATTTAAACGGTAATTGATCTCCATATAAAAAAGTTCTTAGAGATCAAATTTTATATTATTTATAATGTTTTTATTATTCTTTTTACATAGGTAGAAAATAGTTTGTTTTTGAAAGATTCTTGACTTTTGAAAAACAATGATTTTCTATCTACCTTAAAATAGTCAAAAGATTTAGAAAAATGTAAAATTTGGTTTTGAAATACATTTCATATAATTACTACATTGAACAGTTTGAATCGATAGTTTGAACTTTAAAATAAAAAGTAATGAATGTGAAGTAAGAAAGGAATCTTGATTCGTAAAACACCAGCGCCTCCACTCAGTTTCTTAGAATATTAGAATATCTTCATCTTTACATTTATGATAAAGATATATTTTTCAATTCAAAATTTCATTAACTATCTATCAAACAAATTTATCTATGTAATAATTATTATTAATTGTATATTAGTAATTTTGTAAGTATCTTTTAAATTGATAATTAGAAACTAATTGAAAGTGATGTGATAATTTCAAATTTATTACTAAATGTTGAGAAATAGAATCTAGGATCTCAGATTAATTATCATCATAGATCTAGAATTAGAGGGCTAGAATTAAATCAAGGAGTTAAAGGGTCTCCTTGCATATAGTCAACAATAGGTACACTGTACATAGGTACCAACGGTACAGTAACGGTAACTTGATAACTTGTAATATATATAGCGATCATCACAGTGAAAAAATACAAGTTTTGATTCTAATAATATTTGATCTCCTCAGAAATACAAAAATCAACATGGTATCAGAGCATCAATCTCTGTGACCGAAAAATCTCACAAGGCACCTTACCAATAAAACTGGTACATCAACAAGCAAAATCAAAACCCATAGAACAGCAATCTAGCACAACAAACAATGAATTCAGAGGGGCAGCACTCTAGAGAAGCTACCAATACCTCAAAACTCACCAATTCATTGCTCAATGGCCAAAATTACCTCTCATGGGCAAGATCTGCAAGACTCAGTGGAAGAGAGGTTTTAGATTTCATCACAGGAGAGTCAAAAAAACCGCAACCAGACAAAACCGAGGCAACTGAGGCCGAGAAAAAGGCAGCAAAACAATGGCAATAAAAAACGACATAGTCATGACATGGCTCATGCAATCGATGGAACCAGGAATCTCAGACCTATTCCTCGGCCATGAAACAGCATTCGACTTGTGGGAAGGTATATAAACCATGTATGGCCGACAAAATAATTATTCCCACATCTATCGAATAAAGCAAGAAATCCATCAAGAACAACAAGGGTCAAGAAGTAACACAGAGTACCTGGGGGCTCTTAAAAAAAATGGCATGAACTTCGGGTTTATCGACCACCCATAGCAGACCCGATAGCAATACAAAGGGATGAAGAGGACAAGATCTTCCAATATTCGCGGGTCTCAATCCAAGTTACGATGCCGTAAAATCACAACTCCTCTTAACAACCACCCTTCCCTCTTTTGCCCAAATTACTATCATGGTGGAGCAAGAAGAGAGCCGCCGGCTTGCTATGGGTGGTCCACAAGCTGGTGGCAGCGAGGGACACGAAACTCATAGCTTCGCCACAAAAAACCCCAATTCCGGCAAAAACCCTAAATTCCAAAATTACTCAAATCAACCGAATGCTAAGCGGGTTGTGTGCTCGCACTGCAAAAAGGAGGGTCACCTAGCCGAGAAATGCTACTTCCTTCACCCCTATCTCCGTCCGAAGTGGTGGGATTCAAAGCCGAGAGGGGGAGCGGGAGGCGTAGCGGATTGGAATGAAAATAAGAAAAGAGAGAAAGAGAGAGAGCCGCTCGGTGGCCTATCCGCTCAAACCGGGTTCAGTGTTTCAAATGAACCGAAACCCAACTCAAACGGGTCTGGTGGGTCAGACGCTGGCGGGTCAAGCGGATCAGATCCGATGCAGCAGCTGTTTGAGCAGTTTTCTGTGTGGATGAGCAAGAAAAATTCAAACAACACTTGTGGTATTGTTTCTCACTCAAATAATTTAAATTTATATAACCAAATAATTATAGATAGTGGAGCTACCGATCATATGTTCGGAAATAAAAAACTCTTTACCAATTTAGTCATGACCAAAAGCAATCAATATGTATTAGTAGCTAACGGCACGAAAGTACAAATAGACGGTTTAGGTGAAATTAATGTGTGTAACAAGAAAATTAATAACGTTTTATATCTAAAAACTTTTCCTATAAATCTACTTTCGGTAAAAAAATTAACTCATGATTTTAATTGTAATGTAACTTTCTCTTGCAAAAATGTTATCTTTCAGGACCGGGAAACCGGGAGGAAGATTGGGGAAGGTTTCCTTGAAAATGGACATTACCTTTTGAATTTACAAGAATCAAATTTTTGTGCTTCCGCAAAGTCCATTAATCATGATGTTTGGCACAAGAGGCTTGGGCATCCGTCCGATAGGGTCTTAAATAATGCACTAGATTTTTCCTTTCCAAATTGTATTAATTGTGATATATGCAAGTTGGCAAAGCAAACAAAGCTTCCTTTTACTCAATCAAAATAGCAAAAGTGAAGCATTATTTGATTTGATCCACTCCGATGTATGGGGTCCGGCCCCAATTAATTCTTATAATGGATTTAAATATTTTGTTATATTCATTGATGATTTTTCTAGAGCTACTTGGTTATATTTACTAAAATCAAAAGATGAGGTTTTTAATTGCTTTCAAGAATTCCTATGTCTCATAGAAAATCAATTTGATGCAAAACTTAAAATTTTTAGATCGGATAATGGAACGGAATTTGTGAACAAAAATTTTATCACTCTTTTTAATAAAAAAAGGAATTATACATCAAACAACTTGCATAAATACTCCCGAACAAAACGGGGTGTCGGAAAGGAAAAATAGACATTTATTAGAAATGACTCGTGCATTATTATTTCAAAATAATGTTCCAAAAAGATTTTGGTCGGATGCCATCCTTTGCGCTACTCATTTAATAAATAGATTACCAAGTGTTATTTTAAAAAACAAAGTCCAATGGAAATCCTTTACCAATGCAAAATTAATCTTGATTATTTAAAAGTATTTGGTTGTGTATGCTTTGTAAAAATTAAGAGAAAAGATAAATTTGACTATATGTCAACAAAAATTATTTTTCTAGAATACTCATATAAAAAAGGGCATAAATGTTATGACCCTATTACAAAAAAATTATTTACTTCTAGGGATGTTATATTTTGTGAAGATAAGCCGTATTTTAAAGAAATAGAAATGAGTGAAACACTACATACAAGTGAACAAATAAATTCAATAATACCTCGAATAGATGATCAAGTAGTTTCACAAGAGACTAACCATGAGGTTGAGACAAATAACCTTGAAGAGGAAATAGACAACATTGACACTAATGAGAATGAACGAGAAGAAAATTTAGAAGTTAGACGGTCTATAAGAACATACTTACCATCTACTAGACTTAGAGATTTTGTGACTTATACCGTTCAATATCCAATACAACAATTCATGTCATATAACAATATTTCTCCTCTTACAATGCATTTCTTACCTCCATTGGAAAAGAACTAGAGCCTAATAATTACCAAGAAGCCATAACCAATCCGGTATGGTGTAATGCCATGAAAGAAGAGCTAAAGGCTCTTGAAAAAAATGAAACATGGGTAATTGTACAATTACCAAAAAGTAAAAAACCCGTTGGTTGCAAATGGGTATATAAAACCAAATATAATAGTGATGGTACCGTAGAAAGGTACAAGGCGAGATTGGTGGCCAAAGGGTATACTCAAACATATGGAATAGATTATAATGAAACCTTTGCCCCGGTAGCAAAAATGAATACCGTTAGAATTTTATTTTCTATTGCGGTAAATAATAATTGGGATTTGTACCAAATGGATGTAAAAAACGTCTTTCTTCAAGGAACACTTGAGGAAGAGGTATATATGAACCTACCACCCGGTCATAAATTGGAGAACAATTCTAATCTAGTTTGTAGGTTAAATAAATCAATCTATGGATTGAAGCAATCTCCACGAGCATGGTATGAAAAACTTAGCTCTTATTTAAATTCTTGCAATTTTAAAATTAGTAATGCCGATCATTCCTTGTTTACCAAAAAGGATGAAAAAAACATAACTCTTGTACTAGTATATGTAGATGATATTATAGTCACCGGAAATAACATAGAAGAAATTAAAAAAATTAAAAGTCAATTAAAAGAAAAATTTGACATCAAAGACCTTGGGTACTTGAAATATTTCCTAGGAATAGAGGTAGCATATTCAAAACTAGGGCTCTTTATTTCTCAAAGAAAATATACTCTATACCTCTTAAAGAAAACTGGTAAATTAGGTTGCAAACCGGCATCCACTCCAATTGATAATAAATGTAAATTAAATAGTGAGGAGGTGAACCATTAAAAGACATAAATCAATTTCAAAGGCTAGTCGGAAATTAATTTACCTAACGGTTACCCGTCCGGATATTTCTTTTTCCGTAAGCCAAATTAGTAAGTTCATGCATTCACCAAGAAGTCCACACTTAGAGGCCATAAATAGAATTTTGAGATATTTAAAGAAAAGTCCCGGGAAAGGAATTTGGATGAAGAATAATAGTTCTAATGCAATATGTGGTTATTCCGATGCAGATTGGGCCGGTAGCTTTGATAGAAAATCTACCACCGGTTTTTGCACATTTGTAGGCGGAAATTTAGTCACATGAAAAAGCAAGAAACAAAGTGTCGTGGCACGATCTAGCGCGGAGGCGGAGTATCAAGCCATGGCATCAACCGCAAGCGAACTAACTTGAATCAAACAACTACTCAACGACATAGGCATTACAAGTGATCAACCAATGAAGATGTTTTGTGACAATAACTCCGCACGACATATCGCATTGAATCCGGTGTTTCATGAGCGCACCAAACATATAGAAGTGGATTGTCACTTCATTAGAGAAAAAATCCAAGCAAAGAAAATAGAAACACCATATGTTAGAAGTGAAGATCAACTAGCGGATGTCTTCACAAAAGGCTTGGACCCGAGACCATTTGAGGAAATTTCAAGCAAGCTAGGATTGTACGATATATACATTCCAAGCTTGAGGGTGAGTGTTGAGAAATAGAATCTAGGATCTCAGATTAATTATCATCATAGATCTAGAATTAGAGGGCTAGGATTAAATCAAGGAGTTAAAGGGGTCTCCTTGCATATAGTCAACAATAGGTACACTGTACATAGGTACCAACGGTATAGTAACGGTAACTTGATAACTTGTAATATATATAGCGATCATCACAGTGAAAAAATACAAGTTTTGATTCTAATAATATTTGATCTCCTCATAAATACAAAATTCAACACTAAATAAGTAAGCTTATAAAATCAGCAATTATCACACGTCCCTATAATTAATCTTGCAAATGCCACTGGACATTTGTCATTGGTTTATGATTCAGAAGTATATCCTCTTATAGTGGATGCATAAATTCAAATTCAAATATATTTTGAATTGAGACTGGAGTTGAGAATAATACACTGCATCCAAATTTTATAATAGAATAAAGACGAAATTAACTACATATCCATAAAAAAAAATTGTTTCTTAGATATTTCACGGTCTAATTATGTAAATTAGATATTTACATATTAATTAATGTTTTCCTTTGATATCTCTTCATAATAATAATGTGGACTATTAATTATTTAAATACAGATTTTTTATAGTGGACAGTTTTGCCCCTCCCTCCAAAATAGTGGAAAGAGACTCTTCATTTTTCTTTTTCTTTTTTGAAATCTTCACCGAGGCTGCAAAGGCGTGAGAGGGCTCGAACTCTCGACATTTGAATAACCACAGAAAAAGCGGTAGCACAATTGGCTAGGAAAATAAGTCATATGACTCTTCATTTTTCTCATTTATTATTTTTTAGTCATTTGCATAAACAAGCCTGAGTGAAGACTTTATTTAGTACTCGGTGCCCATTATGCAAACCTGTCTGATAAACAAATTCACTCAATTATAAAAAGTATTGCCCAGGAGCTAATTTTTTGTGAGCACAAAATTGGAATCTCATATGGGGATTTTTTTTAAAAATAGTAATTAAAATAATAAAAGTTAAAGAAACGACATGATTGCGGGGTTTGTTATAAAAACAGCAAAAACCGAATAGGCTATTCGGTTAAGGGGTTTTTTTTTGCTTCACCGAATAGCCTATTCGGTTAAACCGAATTTTCACAAAAACAAACACCCGGAGTATGTGATCTTTCGTGTAACACCCCTAAACCGAATAGCCTATTCGGTTTAGGGATTTTTTAGCCTAAACCGAATAGGCTATTCGGTTTAGGTTTTTTTTTTTTTTTTATTTTTTTATATATAACACCAAGAAGAGCAAAATAAAGAAATCTAAGACTGAAAATTTGATTTAAATTATTTGTTAGATTACTTCTTTTGATTTATAATTAGCAACAACAAAAAATACACTAAATTACTTGAAATTATGTTGAATTACACTGTATTACAATAAATTATGTCAAATTACACTAAATTACGCTAAATTACAATAACTCCACTAATTACGCTAAAATACGCAAAATTACGCTAAAGTAGACTGATTTTGTGTCATCTTTCATGATTCATAAAAAATAGTAAAAAAATTCTAAAAATAGTAAAAATTGGTATTCTACAAGTTCATTATGTAACTAATTTACTGAGCTACTTGGATTGAATAATAGAAATGAAAATATTAATCGGAAACTTCAACTCAAGTTTTTGAGGCTCTTCCCTTTGTTTTTAGCATTTTCGCAAGCTTTCCGAAAAGTGGTCATTTGCTGAAATCGGACACTCGAGCGCCGTTTTATAACCGTTTGAAGTTTCGCCGTCGTTTTTCGCCTTTTCAGTGAAGATATCGTCCCTATTCATATGTAATTTAGCGTAATTAACCGTATTTTAGCGTAATGTAATGTAATTTAGTGTAATTTAACTTAATATAGTGTAATTCAACATAATTTAACTTAATTAGTATAAATATGTTAATTATATATCAAAAAACTCAAATAATTTAAATAAAATATTCAAATTTTCAGTATTAGATTTCTTTATTTTCAGTCAAATAATCTTAGTCTCTAAAAAAAAAAAAAAAAAAAACCTAAACCGAATAGGCATTTCGGTTAAGCCCAAAAAAACACCAAACTGAATAGCCTATTCGGTTAAGCTCTAATACGGATCTTCTGTGGCCATGTTCCCACAACCTCTGTTAAAACCGACTGCTTAACCGAATAGCCTATTCGGTGAAGCAAAAAAAAACTTAACCAAATAGCCTATTCGGTTTTTACTGTTTTTATAACAAACCCCGCAATCATGTCGTTTCTTTAACTTTTATTATTTTAATTACTGTTTTAAAAAAAAATCCCTCATATGATGTCATTGCTTTGAAACAGTGAGATTCTTGTGATTAGACTTGTCCACATACTCCAATAA
The DNA here is from genome assembly GCA_025461045.1 of Carex parvula. NCBI lineage: Eukaryota > Viridiplantae > Streptophyta > Magnoliopsida > Poales > Cyperaceae > Carex > Carex parvula. The sequence continues at coordinate 540,033 of JAJGRW010000724.1, forward strand.
CATCTCCTCTTCGGCTTTCACAGTTCTTTATGGCCCCCATTGATTGTGCTCATGAAGATAATTTTAATGGTCTTGTTATCATAGGTTAATAATCAATTTATTTTATTTTTACTATTTTGGTGGCGTTTGGATTTGGAATTGTAACCTGTTTTACTCTTTCCTGTAATTTTGGGTCTGAAGTTAGCATCTATCCAAATAGTTTTGTGATCAATTAACTAATATTTAAAAAGATTTAATTTGCAATGATAAAGGTACCGTTGGGATCTCCATATCTTGTGTAATTGATTATTCTGTTGACAATATTTATTCCCAATTTTTTTTAAAAGCATTCAGAAAGCATTTACCTGTTTTATTTCTCTTGTTTGTTCGAATTTCAGACTGAATTGCCTCCTCATCAAGATGGGACTGATCCATAATTGATTTTTTTATCCAGAGCATTTAAATTTTTTTTTAATCTGTAGCATTAATTTTGTAAAATATTTAAAATTAGCAAAATCGTATTGATTTGTTATTGCTCATGAATAAAAAATATTTAAAATTTAGATCGTATTGATTTAGTTCTGCAGCATTACTTTTGTAAAATATTTAAAATTTGTTTATTATTTTTTATTCATTGTGATTCGAGGGGTGCACAACCTAGTATAATTGGACTCGTTACTTGTGACATTAGGATTCATTACGGTCCGTGAGCACAACAAACAATTGCGATCTTTTTAATTTTTGACATGCTGCAAAAATAATTTTACTGGTTCAATTTTCTATTTTTTTTAATGCTAAGAATAAAAATCGGGATCTAATGGAGAATTTTACAGGTTCAATTTTCTATAACCATTCTATATGCAATTGATTCCTCTTTGCAATAAGACCAAAAAGAACAAATATATTATCCTTGATAGGGCCATGTTCCACAGGCCCTTTTACTTGTTCCAAACTGGGCCATGAAAGACTGGGATTCGGACCTTTACAAGGCCAACCCGACGTCATATGAAAAAGCCCAAAAGCTCGTTAAGCCGGGGCCCAATATGCCGACCCCAAACCAGAGCCTTAAAATAGGCCCATGCCAACCGACATACGGGATAGCCGGGGAAACGGCTAGCTTAATGCCGATGTCCCAGTAACGGCTAGCTTAATGCCCACGTCCCAGTAACGGCTGACATAACTGCCCACGTTCTCCATAACGCCCGAGATGGCAGTTATGGCTGGACTATATAAGGCAGTGATTCCCATGAAACGGGGGACGCAATTTTCACTAAGAGAGAGATCATACAGGTCAGAGTCCGAATCTCTCACAACCCACCCCGAGTTCCTAACTCGATCCATACCTCGGCCTGCCATCCTTTGGCAGGGCGAATCCAACTCAGCCCAAACTTCCATACGGCCTCATCTCCCGAGATAGGACGTATCAACCACCGTGGGGCCACGCCTAACTCAAACACAGAACTAGATGGCTCGTCCAACCACATCAACTCCACTCCCACCGGGGGTGACGACCCCGCCCGGAGTAACAATCACACCACCTCCAGTGGTAACATCACCTACAGCAAATCCTTCCCACAGTCAATTCCCGGGGGCGAGGCCTAGCAGCACAATGCTGCGACCCCATGGTCCTCAACCTGTTCAACCTCGCCCCGACGTTACTCGACCTTCATTCACTGAAGGGAACACAACCAGGCCACTCTACGCCGAGCACAGTCAGATGGCTGGTACCTATCACAATCAAGTAACTGGTGCTTATCAAATACCCTACATACCGTATTACCCTCAGCAAACGCCGCTATATCACTACGGCATGACCCCCTGCACACCTTACACTCCCACGGGTCCCCAGTATCCCTATGTCACGCCACCTGGGCAATGGGGCCCGGGAGGCGCTCACGGGACGTATCCCATGACAGGTCCAGCACCGTGTCCCCCAGCAAATACCACTACGACCTGCCCACCAGGCCGTACCACCCGCCGCAGCTATACCGCGACCTTTGTCTGCAAATCGTGTCCACAGTCGGCCGGTAAATGTTTCGCCAAGAAATCTGGAGAGAGAGTTCGCACAGGTCCGAACAGGCAATGAGACGGATACCCCCTCACTACCCGACCAACAGGTCCAATCCGAACACAGGGACCAAAATGTCCTATCTGCAGGGGTACACTCCGATGTAGGAAGGCGCCCGGAAGGTCAGGATGAGAATAGGGGGCCCCATCCCGCGGAAGGACCACATGCCGAAGGCCCCAGAGCCCACCTTAACAACGAGCGAGAATCAGCTAACCACGGCAGAGGGCCCAGACCATCCCGCAGAGACCAATCTCGCTCCCGTAGAGAGCGCGAACGAAGCCCACCCCGAGGTCGGGATAGAGCTCGCCGTGATGACCGAAGAAGGAACCGGCGATCACCTACCCCAACCCGAGGTATCAACATGGCCCAAGTTGAAGAGCTGATCCAAACCAGACTCGCGACTAAACTGGCCGAGCTCGAGTCTCAGAAGACAGGCACCTACTCACGGCCTATGGGAATCGAAGACGGCCCTTTGTCCAGAGATATCTACCGCCATTCAATGACAGATTTCAAGTACCCGACAACCCTTCCCAGCTTCCGGGGTAGCGGAGATACACAGGATCCACACAACTTCGTGTACGGGTTCCTTGAGCGACTCCGCCTTCTTGGAGCCACCGATGCCATCATGTGCCGAGTCTTCACCACTTGCTTGACTGGAGAAGCATGGGACTGGTACATGACACTACCCCGGAGGTCCATCAACAAATTCGAGGACTTCGCGAAACTGTTCTTGGAAAGATACACGATAATCAAACCACCGCAAGCCACGTGCGAGATGCTTTTGGACATAGTTCAGGGACAGCGCGAAAGAACAGGTGCGTTCGTCAACCGTTTCATACAGGCATCTCGGCGAATTCAGAACCTCAATGAGGAATTCGCCCTAGCCGCAATCAAGAAAGGACTCCGCAAAGGGGGTCCAGGAACCTTGCGTTACGAAGCCCACATGAAGAAGATGAACACTCTAAGGGAATTTGTAACCTTTGCGGAGGGTTACATCCGTGCCGAAGATGACAACGGGAGTCCCGCGAGGCCTAGGTCTCGATCTCCCCGTCACCAAACTAACAGACAGCCAGCTCAGGACAGGTTTCGCAACCAAAGAGAACCTCGGAGAAACCAACCCAACCGATCAACCGAGCAAGAGCACAAATCTGGCACTGAGGGATACCGACAACACTTCGTGAGATACGCACCTCTCACCAAGAAGCGGCACGAGATGTACAACATCGTAGAGGAAATGTTCGACCTTCCTCCGCCTTTGCCTAAAGACATTTTTACGGTACAAGATAATTCCAAGAAGTGTGAGTACCACGGATTCAATGGGCATTCCACTGCGGATTGCCTTCAACTCAAAGACATCCTGGAGAGACTAGCCCGAGAGGGTAAGCTGATCGAGTTCATCAACCCCGACTTTTTCAGAAAATTCTCCAGGAAGTACAACGGCAAAGGTAAGATTTTCAAGAAACCTATTCCTTACAGACATGACTATACAGGACCCCGAGTTGGGGAAGCCGGTCCTCACACCCGGGACGGACCCGAGACTAGACACCAAGAACGGCAGAGCAGCCATGTCATTAACGTGATCAGTGGTGGTCATCGCGGAACCATTAGAAAAATCTTACCTCGCGACAATCGAAAACCATACCCCACTGTTTTGCAGGTTGAAACCGACAAAAAACGACCCCGATCCGAGGAAGCGATATCTTTCTCCGAGAAGGACCTGGGTGAGATTTCCAGCCCGTACGATGATCCCGTGGTACTGAACCTCAAAATCAATACTCACCGGGTTAAGAGGGTATTAGTCGATACGGGAAGCTCAGCGGACATCCTGTATTTGAAGGCTTTCACGCAAATGGGCCTCGACACTCGCACCCTCCAACAGCATATCTCGCCTTTGATAGGCTTTACGGGAGATGCCCTTCGACCTCGAGGTATGATGCCACTCAAAGTGACATTTGGCACGTCCCCTCGTACGGTGGAGGTCATGGTAGACTTCCTCATCGTCAGTGCTCCTTCTGCGTACAATGCAATCCTGGGAAGAGCAACCTTGAACAAAATTGGCGCCGTTATTTCCCCTTCACACCTGAAGATCAAGTTCCATACCGATAACGGGATAGGAGAAGAAAGTGGCCAACAACATGTGGCACGTGAATGCTACATGATGTCTGTTCAAGGTCAAGGGGGCTCTGTCCACCAGGTCGATCAATCTGGTGCCAAAACCAACCAACAGCGGTTGCGTTCAAGTACTGACTTTTTACCTCCAAACACCGACCTGACACTAGATCCGGTTGATAAAACTGATGCAAGCTCCCCTTGAACCCGCGGACGAAATCGAACAACTCGATCTAGGTGGTGACCACACACTAAACATCGGGAAGGCAATCCAGGGGCAGGCAAAAGAAGAGCTCATCAGCTTCCTCCGAGAAAACCAATCCGTTTTCGCCTGGACCGCAGCCGACATGCCCGGAATTCCGAGGTCAATAGCGGAGCACCGACTACATATTAAGCCGGACTCAAAACCAGTTAGGCAAAGGAAACGTAACATGGGGGAAGAACGACAGCAAGCCGTGAAACGCGAAGTACAGAAACTTCTCGATGCTGGTTTTATCAGGAATGTCGAGTGTCCCGAATGGACAGCCAATCCCGTACTCGTCAAGAAGTCCAATGGCGACTAGCGTATGTGTATCGATTACACTGACCTAAACAAGGCATGCCCCATGGATCCATTCCCTTTGCCCAAAATTGACCAACTGGTCGACTCCACTTCGGGACATGCCTATCTCAGTTTCATGGATGCATTCTCCGGATATAACCAAATTCAGATGAGTCAAGACGACGAGGAGAAAACTGCTTTCACTACCAACTCGGGGCTATATTGCTACCGGGTTATGCCTTTCGGGTTGCGTAATGCTGGAGCCACGTTCCAGCGCATGGTCAACACGGTATTCCACGACCAGATTGGGCGAAATGTAGAGGCATACGTAGATGACCTGCTTGTCAAGAGCATGTCCGACCTCGACCATGTCCGAGATCTCAGAGAAACGTTCGCGACACTGAATTCAGCCAACATGAAACTCAACCCAAAGAAGAGTTTTTTCGGTCTAACCGGTGGTAAGTTCCTTGGTTTCATGGTTTCTATGCGAGGTATTGAGATTCATCCTTCCAAATCACAAGCTATCCTTGATATGAAACCACCGAGAAATCTCAAAGAGTTACAATCCCTCACAGGCAAGTTGGCCGCCCTCAACAGGTTTATCGCGAGATCCGGGGACGTCTGTTTCCCCTTCTTCAAAGCCATGCGTAAGTCAGCCAAATTTGAATGGACAGAGGAGTGTGCCACAGCCTTCGAAAAAGTCAAAGCTTACCTCGCTAACCCACCATGTCTTAGCAGGCCGACCGCGGGCGATATCCTGGTGTTGTACTTGGCAACAACGGGTCATGCGGTAAGTGCTGCCCTTGTTCGGGAAGAGGGACGAGATCAGAAGCCGATTTATTTCGTCTCTCATGTGCTTCGGGATGCCGAAACTAGGTATTCCCAGATCGAAAAAGCAGCATATGCTCTCGTCATAGCCGCAAGAAAGCTGCGACCTTATTTCCAATCGCATTCCATAAAGGTTTACACCGGGATCCCACTCAAGAAGGCGTTCGCAAATTTCGATTCGTCCGGGCGATTGTTAGCTTGGGCGCTCGAATTGTCCGAGTTTGATATTTCTTTCCACCCCCAAAATGCTCTGAAATCCCAGATATTCGCCGACTTCATCGCCGAATATTCCGGAGTTCCTCCCGAGTCCGAGGGACGTTGGATAATCCATGTTGATGGCGCCTCTTCGTTACAGGGGGCTGGAGCCGGGGTATCCCTCACTGGTCCACACGGGGAAACCCTGAATTATGCTCTCCATTTTCAATTTCCGGTAACAAACAACACCGCGGAATATGAAGCCATGATAGCAGGCCTTAAGCTAGCTAAAGAATTGGGCGCCCGCGAAGTTCATCTTCGCAGTGACTCCGAGTTAGCGGTCAAACAGATAAACGATGAATGCCGAGTCATGGACGAAAAGTTGCGCAAGTACCGACAGCAGTTCCACCTGCTCAAGAGCCATTTCAACGAAGTTGATATCCAACATGTCTCGCGCAACAAGAACTGCCAAGCCGATGCTTTGTCCAAACTTGGCGCCGCGGGCAACCTTGACAAAAATCGACCCGTGATTGTTATGGATGTTCCAGAATCCAGCATCAACCTTGATACCGCCGCTGTATTCGCCATCAGTGAACCCGGCGAGTCTTGGTTTACCCCGATGTGGAAATTCCTCAACACAGGGGTCCTTCCCACAGATCAGTTGGAAGCCCGACGTTTGAAAAGGATCGCACCAATGTACTCCATGTTCAACAATCACCTATACAAACGGGGGTACGTGCGACCTTGGCTTAAGTGCATCAATGAGGAGATGGCCTTGCGAATGCTTTCCGAGGTACATGAGGGCATTTGTGGAAGCCATCAAGGGGCTAAAACTCTCGCCAAACGAATTCTAAGGGCCGGTTTCTATTGGCCAACCATGCAACAAGATGCGGCGAACTTGGTCCGAAAATGTGAGCGCTGCCAATACCACAGCAAGTTGAGCAACATCCCGGCATACGATCAGATATCCATCTCGGGAGCTTGGCCTTTCGACTTATGGGGGATAGACATAGTCGGGCCTTTTCCCAAAGCTGTCAGGCAGCGTCGTTGGATTATCGTAGCCGTTGAGTACTTCACCAAATGGGTGGAAGCCGAAGCGTTAGCCACCATCACAGCCGCAACAGCAGAAAAGTTTATCTGACGAAATATCATTTGTCGATTTGGCATACCACATGCACTCATATCAGACAATGGAACACAGTTCAATGCAGCCAGCACCATGCCGTTCCTTTCCAACTTGGGTATCCAGAACAATTTCACCTCGGTCAGCCACCCAGCTAGCAACGGATTGGCAGAAGTCACCAATCGTACTATCCTAGACGGAATCAAAAAGAAGGTGGCGGAGAACAAAAAGAATTGGCCCGACATTCTTGATGGTATCCTATGGGCTTACCGCACAACACCTCGTGAAGAAACACAACAAACTCCCTACTCTCTGGTATTCGGGATGGAAGCTGTTACCCCAATTGAGATGATGGAACCATCTCTCCGAACTTTGACATATTCCACTGACGAGAACCGCGATGCACGTGCCGCCGAGCTTGACCTCATCACAGAAAATCGGGAAAAAGCTCGCATCCGCACCACGGAGTACCAACGTCGAGTTAAACGTGCATTTGACAAACACGTGGTACCCCGAGAATTCCAGCCGGGCGATTTGGTGCTCAAGACCGTGGAAGCGACTGGCAAACATGTTAGCAAACTTGCTCCTCAGTGGGAAGGTCCTTTTAAGGTCATTCGCCCACGAGGTAAAGGCGCTTACGAGTTGGAAGATCCGAGTGGTTTCATACTTACTCGCCCATGGAACACTTGCCATCTCCGCAAATTTTACACTTAATGTATGTCGTTTTTTATGTCGCTTTTATATTCTTATTTACCGCGAGGTATTCAGGGCGAGATAAGCCTTTGTTTTTTATTCCATGTATTCACTTAGACCAAGATGCAAATTTTTGTATGGCTCTAAGCTTTTATCAATATATATATCTTATGTTATTTATGATTGTGTTTCATTTATTGGGTCCGAGATATATGAACGAAAGCCTTTTATGGCAACGAAATGCATCTCGGGTAATACCCCCGAGATACACGACATAAATTAATGTAGTCCTAAGGGACGACGACTGTTTTACCAGTAACATCAATTTTATTATGTCGAGAACATTTATCGAAAACCCCGCGGGGTAACGCATACGTTTACGCGACATACCTGTCCCCCCACATTGACCATTTTTGTCAAAAATAAAGAAAAAAAAAGGGGGGGCAAGGATATACAATCAAGCACATTTTGCCTGTTCACAAAGAAAACCAAAGCATGCAACCGAGATAAAATCGACAGAAAAGAAATCGAGATCGGGCAAAGAAACATGCGATTAAAAGAAACAAGTACATTTAAATTGTTCTGTTAAACCCCCACATCCCGGGGGTATCAAATACCATATTACATCTCAAATCTGTTAAACCCCCACATCTCGGGGGTGCAAATAAAACAACAATCTTCAAACTCCCACATGTCGAGTGTACTGCTTGCCATCATCCTTCCTACAAACAAAAACAAAAGGAATAAGATTAAGCGTGAAAGCAACATCTCGGCAATCACGATATTAGAAGTCTTTTACTTACAGAAGTTGGAGCCTTATCCGACTCAAGAACGTTAGCTCCACCATCACAAGGAAAGATGGAAACATCCTCCGGATCCCTTCCATCACCTTGTAGAGCAACAGGCTCCATCTCGACATTCACCTCGGTGATTACAGCAGGGTTCACCTCGAGGTTTCCTATGTCGGTCTCCTCTTCCTCACTTTCATCAGAGGAAGTCTCGGAAGGAATCCCGTCATCATCCCCTTCAGCCTGGTTATCGACAAGTTCGAGATGTTGAGGCCATTTATCTTTCGGCCAAGGATGAACAATTCTCCCACGAGGATGGTTCTCAAGTTCCAGCTCCTTTTGGAAAGGAGTACCATCCGGATTCAACAACACATCCTTTCCTTCGTCCCAACCGTGATCTGAGAGATTCTTTATAACAAGCTTCTCGGGTTCCACTTTTGTAAAACCCATATGCTCGGGTTTGAACGGATAAATCTTGGCCAGTTCACCCATATAACAATAAACGGTCTCCGTCATCATTTCTTGGCACGCATAGGGGACGGCTTGAGCAAAGGCCTTACTGCCTAAAAACTTGCTCAAAGTCTTCTTTTTAAGACCCTCCATCTCGGCCTTTAGTCGGACATTTTCCGATCTCGCCTCCTCCACCTCCTTGGCCTGGGTCTCGAGCCTGGAGTTAAGGCCATCGACCTTGTCCTTGTACTCCTTAGCTTTACGCTTATAGCGCTTTGCTTTTTCCTTATTCTCCTTGCGCTCCTTGTCAGCCCGCAAACCCACCAACCGCACCATCTCGTATTTCGCCGAGGCAACGGCGGCTTCGCCAGTGACTATCTTCCTTTCCCTTTCCTTTAACTTAGCCAACTTGACAAAATAATCCCTCTCCATGATCGCCTTGTTAATTGCCTCTTGATCAGTTGTGATAGTAAGAGCACTGCGATTTTCAAGCGAATCTTTGAGGAACCCAAAGAAAACCCCGGCATCATACAGCGACCTTAACACCTGACCGACGACTTGGTCAGGATGCTCTTCCGCCCACTTCTTTTGATGAGCGGTTGTGGTTAGCCTGAAGGTTTCCCGAGAAAATGCGGCCCGAACCTCGGGATGCTCTTCCTCATCCTTCATGGTAGAATATCCGGGTAGATACGCCAAAATACTATCAGGAAATCCTTGTGAAATATGGGTCCCCCACACTAATCCGGTATTTCGCCCTTGTTCTGATATACTCGACTTGAGATGTTCGGTGTGCTCCTTCGCGGGATCCCACACGTCGCGTGCTGCTTCTTCGGGTGTATCCTTCTCATTCTTTCTAACTCCTTCTCAGCAGCCTCAACCCGAGATTGGGGTGTATCCTTCGGGGCAACCCCAGACACTTCTAACGCAATATCGGACTGAACCTTTTGCCTTTTCGGCTCAGGTTCTTCTACTTCAACTCCTTTCCCCTTCTCCTGCCTTGTTAAACGCACGGGGGGGGGGGTCAACGGAAACTTCTTTCCTCTTCTGGGAACCCCCGAGCTTGGAAGAACCAGAAACACTACTCTTAGCTCCTTTGGCGGCTGCTGCAGTTTTTGTAGTAGACTTCGGGTGAACTGTTGTAGTTCTAACAGACCCCGACTTTACAGTCTTCGGACCCTTGGAAGAGGAAGCCGGCTTTTTAGAGGTCGCAACTTCCTTCCCTTTCGCGAAGCCGTCTTCCGGGGTTTCAAAGACGAGTACTGAACGAGCGGCCTTCCAAGGTAGTGTCATAAACCCGCGCCCTGTGGTAAAAACATGCATTAATAATTTATGTATAAAAGAATGATTGATGAATAGATGCGATGTAAAGGTATATCGGGTATGAGGTAAAACGAAGGAGGACTAACTTGTGAAATAAGTATCAAGAAATTCGACAGCCTGTAAATCTGCCGATGTCAGAGGAGGGGGAGAACTAGGGACCAAAGTTTCCTTTGTTAGAGGACGCCATTTCCTCCGTATCCCGCGGAAACAAGGCAAATCCTCGGGATTCGCAAGGTATACCCAACCCTGATTCCAGTCATCCACCTTTGATATACTCTCAAAAAGCGCAATTTTACCACGCTTCCGAATTGCAAGATGACTCTCAGTGTTATATATAGGAGAGAAATAACGAAAGAACAACCCGACGTTCGGCCAATACAGTTTTAACTCGGGCATATAATCGAACAAATACTTGAAGCTCATGATATAGCACCAAGCAGGCCCGGTTAATTGTGCAGGGGCCACGTCGAGATGTCGTAATATCTCTCGAACGAACTTAGAGACCCTGACTTTAAACCCACACTTGGGCATCTTCCAATATATGCATATCCCACGTTTCCAGTCATGTGCCCGGTCATCCGGGTCCGGGGCTACCAGATCCAACGCATGTTGGGGATATTCCTCTCTGTCATCTTCATCCACAAGTTCCTCGTAAAAGGCATTTGCGTAATCTTGACATTGAACAACTCGTTTGGGAGAAATGTCAGCCGATGTGGGGAACTACAAATCAAGTGGGTGACCCTCGCGAAGAACGATGTTTTCATGAGTCTTTTTCTTTCTTGGCTTCACAAGTCCTTGAGACGTTCCGGCTACGGCTAAATTGAGCTCTCCCCGGGATTGTCTCCCATCATCATCCTCCTCATCATTGTGTTGCTCTTCTTCAGAGTCTTCAGGCAGAATCTCGGAATTGGGAGGAGGCATACCATAGAAACCCTTTCCTCTACCCGGGCGAAGGGGTTGATGAGATTGTAGGGAAGGTTTCCCAGAAGCCTCGGACGATTGGTCCCGAGATCCGTCTTGTTCTTCGGCCATTTCTAAATTTTATAAATAAACAGTATTGGCTTAGGTAACCGGTTTTGCTTGGACTACCGAGTTACAAATCACTATCTTAACATATACACACAAATTGCCGAAATAATGAAAATTGTAATGGGTTATTAACTGCATTATCATACCAAGGTTAACCAGTTCAATCATTTTTCAAATTCGGCAATACATATGAATACCTACATGCGTAATTATTTAACATAAGGACAATTACCGAGATAGTAAAATTTACCTGGTGTAGAAAATTTCCTCGCACCTCGGTCTTCTTTGTCCAACGTAACTATGAGAAATCAACTGAAAACTCGATACTTCCTCTGTAATTCCCGAGATCACTTTCGATATATGATCACTTTCGCTCTGCTGCTCCGAGATTGATTAGCTCAAGAAAAACAAGAATAAATGAACGAATCGGGATGGAGAATATATATAGGGGTCTCTATTTTTCCCGCTCAGTCCTCGTGCGAATTTCGAAAAGGAGCCACGAAACGTCGCGTTTCATCATGGCGACGCCTCGATTCCCGCGCCGTATCAAGGAAATCGGGCTCTTACCGAGTTGACGCGTGCCAGGTGTCGTACGGAGATTGCGCCATAACCCCGTATCTGTGACTGATTTGACGGCTGACTTGATGGCTGATGACGATTAACGGAAGACGAGGCGTCGAGGTAATTAATGCCGGCATACTATATATGCTACCTCCGTCTCCCTTTAACGGAACGCCCAGCGATCCCTACTATACCTTCCAACTCGGATTATAATAGTATGGCAACTAACAAAAATATGAAGGACGAGGTTAAGGAGGAGAAGGAAGACATTCCGTCACCACACCCATCTCCCCAACATCGGAACCCCGCGATCAACATCGAGCAACCCCCAATTAACCTGAGGGAAGACGAGGACAACCCATTGGCATGGGATAGATGTGCCATTTGCCGATCCAGAGGGAACTATCGGCACATGTTCCATTGTGACGGATGCGAAGAAGCCTTTCATCCCGGGTGTCTGGCCCGCAGGTCACCTCGGAACCATGGTGATCCCCGCTTCACATCCTTCACCTGCAGGAAATGCCTGGATCAAGAACACCGGGCCAAGCGCTCCCGCCATAAATAGCCTTAGCTATATACAGAATATCGCGGGAATAGCCCGCCTTTTGTTTTTAATTAGATGTCAATTTCTAAATTTTGCTTATCTGCTATGTTGTAACATTCAGCCGAGGTTTTTATCTCGTGATTGTTTTGATTAATACATATCTCGCATAGACATTTCATTACAATTTAATACCGTCTAATGTGAGTCAGTTTGACCACCTCGGAAACGACGAAAGCCTGTCATGTCGTATAACTTACACAACGCCCAATGACATTTATGACTAGTAGCTGGCGGCTACCTATTTAAAACAATATGGCCCACATTATTTATGGCAATATTTCCTCTGACAACTATAAATACCAGAACCACCGTACGGTAAAAGGCACATTTTTTACTCTGCACCTTTTACCAATCTATATACTCCCGAAATGCCTTTCAAGAGAGTTGTTTCCAAAAACAAAACACCCCTTGATCGAAGTCAGAATAGCGATGACCAACCGTCAAAACGTCGCCGCGACGTGCCTCCCCCCAATTCCCGATATTCTCGGGACACAATACGGGCCCTATCTCGGCCTGAGAGATGGACACTCCTCCAACATTTCCCCGAGAAAGACTTGGATTGGATGCTCGTGAACGAGGACCTCCAAATCGGTGACCTCATTGACCTCACCCTTGCTAACGCACCCTCGTTCACCAAGGAAGACGAGAACGACATTCATAAATTCGTTCTTGAGCCCAAGTTGCGTAGATGCATCATCTGCCGTGACAAAGAAGCCCAGCACGAGATGGTGAAATGTCGGGGGTGCTATGAGTGGAGTTGCTTCACCCATTACGACATCCAAGGTCGGTCGGACCCTCGTCGTCGGTTCTGGAAATGTCCTGGGTGTTTATCCCGCAATACTGGAGGCCCGAGTTTGTACACCGCTACCCAAGATGAACTCGACGCCGACAATCTTTTTGAAAACACCGACAATGAGAGGGTATAAGTGGTCCGAGAAACGACATCACACCCGCCTTTTTACTGAGCATGGACAACGTGGTGCTTGGAAGGCATGACATGACAGAAGTGGAAATATACTTCCAGGCACGATGTTACAGCAAGTCTCATGTTTAGTCTAAATAGGCGTTGTATGATTTCGATGATTTCTTATATATTTAGGCTTGTTCTACTTTTATGATATCAATGATTTTTTATCATTTCTATGATTCACTTCTTTTACTGATCTTTGACTAACTCGGAAACCCTGTTGGGGCAAATATGTTAACACAATAACTGTCGACTACACACCGAGATAGGTATATATTAACACATTAATTGTTGGGTTTGTAACAAGACATGTACCCGACATATGCTACCCCGAGTTCTTACTGCGTCACTAACACACTAATGTCGGTAAAAAAAAAAAAAAAAAAAACTCTTCCTCGACACTAAGTACGCTTAGTTGTCTCAGGTTACTCACTATGATAATACATTAACTTCGGGTCACGTGTCCGGGATAGATGACCGACATGTTTTATACCCAAGATAACACATCACCAACACATAGATAACATTTAATAACGTATGTTTTATGAGTTATCCACCCTCAAGTCGAAAGCATCTCGCCGATGCATTCCGACTTCGGGGGCTAATGATAGGGCCATGTTCCACAGGCCCTTTTACTTGTTCCAAACTGGGCCATGAAAGACTGGGATTCGGACCTTTACAAGGCCAACCCGACGTCATATGAAAAAGCCCAAAAACTCGTTAAGCCGGGGCCCAATATGCCGGCCCCAAACCAGAGCCTTAAAATAGGCCCATGCCAACCGACATACGGGATAGCCGGAGAAACGGCTAGCTTAATGCCGATGTCCCAGTAACGGCTAGCTTAATGCCCACGTCCCAGTAACGGCTGACATAACTGCCCACGTTCTCCATAAACGCCCGAGATGGCAGTTATGGCTGGACTATATAAGGCAGTGATTCCCATGAAACGGGGGACGCAATTTTCACTAAGAGAGAGATCATACAGGTCAGAGTCCGAATCTCTCACAACCCACCCCGAGTTCCTAACTCGATCCATACCTCGGCCTGCCACCCTTTGGCAGGGCGAATCCAACTCAGCCCAAAACTTCCATACGGCCTCATCTCCCGAGATATAACGTATCAACCCTGGCATTAAAAAAAAAAAATAACTTCACTTTCCAAAACTTGCCAAGGAAAATGGACATATCCAGTTTAATCATGACTGCTGAGTAGAATTAACACAGGCTTTATGGTAAGCAACAGGGCCCAAAAGCCGAAAGGCAATAAATGTCTTTGGATGAATAGAAGGCCCATGAAGCCAGTACATGAGTTACTGTTTGTGTTTTAGTTGCAATGTTGCGTTCGCGTAATGACGTTAAGAGAAAAAAACAAAAAAGATTCTCCTGAGGCTGAGTTGGTGTTTAGGGTTTAGAGTTTAGTCCATTTGTTGTTCTTTAAATTTTTTCTTAAAATTTTGCATGGGTATAGTAATTTCTTCATATTTATTTAGTTGTGACACGTTATGACCGTGACTTGTATATTTTTATATCAATACCTATCTTATTTAAATAATATGAATTCTATGATACAACATGAACTGAAAGAAATAGTCACGCTACTTGTATGACTACAGGATCAAAATATTATTTTGTACTCTGTGGACACAATAAATTAATGATATAGAGTTGGTGAAACACCCTATCATAAGATTTTGCTCCGTATAGAACTTTATTTTTTTTTGCAATCTTTCATTAACCACAAAAATAGAAAAAATAAATAATTTAACTACTATATGTGCATCTAGCATGGATAATAACTACATATATTTTAAATGTATTTTTATTACATGCCATGACTTTTTTTTGACATAAAAGTAATATCAATGAGAAATTGGAGGAAAAATCAAAACTACATACTATTTGGTAATTTCTAAAAATAAAAACTTAGCCCAAGTGCAACAATAATATAAAATTAAATACCTATTTGGTACAATTTTATAAATATGTTAATAGCTGCAAACAAAACAATAAATGCAAACTCTTTTTGTAGGCCTAAGGCTGCCATTTCTTTTTATTCATGATATTTTGTTATCTGAAATAAAAAAAATTAATAAACAATAAATGCTTACTCTTTTTGTAGGCCTGAGGCTGAAAGATTTAGTTGATGCTGCTGAGAATTATCACAGAGTTTTGGCTGAAAACCAAAGATTGTTCAATGAAGTTCAGGATTTAAAAGGCAATCTCAATATAATTTGGGTTCTTGTGTAGAAATAGTTACCGGGAAGGGACTTTTCCTAGGATGGTATAACTGAGAAGTGTTCCTTCTCTATTATCAATTTTGTAGGAAATATCCGGGTTTATTGTCGTATTAGGCCATTTCTTCCAGGCCAAAGTTCCAAAACAACCAACATTAATTATATTGTCGAGAATGGGGAGCTTTTAATCATAAATCCCTCTAAACAAGGAGGAGGTGGTTATAGAATGTTAAAATTTAACAAGGTGTTTGCCCCTTCTTCATCTCAATGTAACATTCTTCTCTCTTGAATTCACTTCCTATTATTAGTTGACAAAAGGACCGGGAGTTGAAAAATAAATAACACTCAAAAAAAGATGTGTACAGAACCTTTTGTTCTTAGATGTATTTATAATGGAATTAACCACTAACTTAGGATAATATTAACTTGACTAAAAATAATATTTGTTACGACATGCTGCTTTGCATTTTTTTTTTTTTAAGATTTGTTTTTTGGATTCTGAAAACAACATGGCAGTGCCGAGATTAGAATATTTTTAATGATTTCGTTTTCGTATTCTATTCTGCATATAAATTTTTTTCCCCGAATAGATTATTTTTTGAGAATATGATATTTTTGAAAGAAATTGACAATTGTTGAGAATAGTGCTGACCAACAACGATTGTTTATTTTTTGGATTCTTCTATGATTGTATATTTCTGAAAATAATCTATTATTGGTCATCACTGCCTGTGCTAAGATACTGATTATGATTAAAGGGTGCTTAAATTAGATATTATTTTTTATTTTGTTTTTGGAGTGCTTAAATTAATATCTTATTAACAGACCATTCATCAATTGATCATTAAAACTTCGTCTTCTTCCTCAAGTACTATTCTCTTTACTATTAAATCTTTGTTAATAATTAACTTGCATGCAGGGATGAACTATGATTCGGATGATGATTCTCCAATCAGCAACTCAAAGCGAACTTGGTCGAGGAGATATGAAACTGTTCAAA
The DNA here is from genome assembly GCA_025461045.1 of Carex parvula. Lineage (NCBI taxonomy): Eukaryota > Viridiplantae > Streptophyta > Magnoliopsida > Poales > Cyperaceae > Carex > Carex parvula. Next base: position 556,521 of record JAJGRW010000724.1, read on the forward strand.
GGGGAGGATGTTGATTAATTTGTTGTACTAATGAAATATTTATATGTTGACCAAAAATAAGGGATTTTATAGGAAGATTTAATTGCATATATTCTGATATTTCTTGCAACAGTAAAGGAAATTTAATTTTACCAGATTGAAATTTTGGCCTTTGATGTCAGATTGAAATTTTGCATTGTGATTTTGTAAATCAGAAGTTTTAATTTCTTGCATTGTGGCCATTGAAGTCAGATTGAAATTTTGCATTGTGATTTGTAAATCAGAAGTCAGATTGAAATTTTGCATTACGATTAAATTAAATTCCATTCATCGTACATTGTTATTGTTCATCCATTGCCTTTGAAGTCAGATTGAACCATCGTACTATATAAATCCATTGGCCTTTGAACCATCGGAAGAATTGGCAGAGAAGGGAGAAGGAACGGCGGGGAAAGAGAATTAATATATTCCAACGGAATTTTTTTTTCAGTTTTAATTTACTGCTGATGTGGCTTATTAGAAATTAATTTCAGGGATGTGAACATTTAGAACTCCAGAGTTTATAATTTCTTAAAAACAGTTAACAGTTATTTAGATCCGAATGAAGATTCTTTATAACTCCATAATATTAAATTAAATTTGAAAAATTAGACCTTTATCTTTCTTTTATAGAAAAAAACAATCAATTTGATAGTATTTGATCAATGAAACTAATAATAATAATCAATTTGCAAAGTTATGTGTATTAATAGTAATGACAAACTTGAACTGGACTCACTACCATTCTTGTTATTTAGCTTACATACTGTGATTATTCAATTTTATACACTTTATTTGAATAGGACTCAAGTGTTGAATCAAAAAAAATAATAATGAAGGAGTGAAATTTGGAAAATTTAATAGTGGAAGACCCTTGAACTGGTTCCAACCGAACTAAATAACATACGTATTTTATTATTCAATTTAATAACATTGTTACTTAATTTATAGATATTATTGTCTGCAGAGGTGGAAAAGAATATTGAGACACGGCCTTGGTAAATAAGCGTTCTATAATTATATTTTATGAAAAAGACTAATAGTAATTTTTTTGTCAAAGCTAAATTTTTAAAAGATAAAACTAAAAAAAGCATCTCTATCTCTCTCTGTTGTTTGGTTTGTGAATATGTTATATAGGCCGGTTTAATTCAATAATAAGTAATAATGGCGGTAGTAATATAAGGAGTGTCTACAATATTTCCTGTTGCAGTAAAAAAATATTCATATTTTTCCCCAACTATTATCAATCCTCCTCAAAATACAATTCAATTTTGATAACAAAGTCTATAAACAAGTTATCTCGAATTAAACAGCTCCGTTAACTTCACATCCATGTTTCGACTGTTCCATGTGTTTATTGGGTGTTGCATTTATCATATAAGCATCAAGAATACAAATCTGTTTCCGCAGCAGGCAAAATAAACGTAATTTGTCGAAAAATTTATTACTATTAAAAAATTCAAAATTTAACAATCTGCACCCGTTTTCGGATTATTTCCGATTCTCCTCAATCCGGAGAATAATTTTCCGGATCCAAAGATTCACTTTCCGGAGAATTATTCTCCGGATTTGAGTTTTTTTTAATTAAACAGAAAATGTAATGATTTATTTATTTTTTGTATTGAAATATTAGAAATATCTTACATATTTCTTTGAAATAGATGGAATAATATATATACGATTTATTAGAAAAACTGTGACAAATAACCTAGATCAACATTTTTCAAACAGGATTTTTTGCGGTTGTAAGAAAAATTCAAATATTTCTTTGTGTTTTTGGAAAAAAGTAAAAATATTTTAGATCTGATTTATTGATTCCTGTTCAAAAGTCACTTTTGAGTAAATAAAGAAAAATTATTGTGGTCTTTCTAGTACATTTAAATTTTAAGATATTGTATCCATTTTGAATTTTTTTTTTGGATAAGAAATCATTTCGTTTGACAGAGAAAATTTTTATTTTTTTGAAAATAGAAGGACCACAATATTTTCTGTATTTACCAAGAATTGACTTTTGAATCGGATCAATAACTCAGATTCAAAATATTTTTATTTTTTTCAATAACACAAAAAAATAATTAAAAATTTTCTTACAACCACAAAAAATCCGGTCTGAAAAATGTTGATCTGGGTTATTTATTGCAGTCTTTCTAATAAATCAAATTATATAGTATTCCATTTATTTTCAAAGAAATAATAAAGTTTCTAATATTTCAATAAAAATAAATAAATCATAATATTTTCTGTTTAATTAAAAACACACAAATCCGGAGAATAATTCTCGAGAAATAGATTTTTGAATCTGGAGAATAATTTTTCGGAAAGAAGGCTTGGATCCGGTGAATTATTCTCCGTATTGGCCATATTTTGAATTTTACTGAATTTGGATGCAAAATGTTAAATTTTATATATTTTTTTAATATTAATAAAATTTTTGGCGTAATTTGCATGTTTTGGAATATATTTTCGAAATTTCTAATTATGAAATTTGACTAAAAGAAGTACAAGCTTCAATCTATTATTCTATTTCATTAATTTTCATGTCAATTACAATGACTCAAATGAATTATATGAGTAAAACTAGAGTGTTTTTCTGCTCATCAAGCCTTTGGCGAGTTTAACCTCAAAATTTATTAGAATGACTTCAAATAACAAATTCAAACCGTTAAAACCGATCTACTTCACGAGCGATGTATTTATATGTCGAATTTATAAAATTTCGAATTAATTTAATATAAAGTCAAGCGGTCAAAAAAGATAAAAATAAATATATTAAAATTAACTTACAAATTTATTTTTTTGACATCATTAGTCTGTGCAATCGTTTTCAACAGCAACAAAAATTTTGTAAGGGAAAGATGGATCCTAATTTATTGTTATTCTAAGAAGAATAATAGCTCTCTGCTCTCCACTTTTCTCTCTCTCTCTCTCTTTTCAAAGAGGAGGAGAGAGAGAATAGAGAGAGAGAAAATAGCAAGGACTAGCAAGATTTTGAAGGATTTTTTTTAAAAACAGTAATTAAAATAATAAAAGTTAAAGAAACGACATGATTGCTTCGTTTGTTATAAAAACAGCAAAAACTGAATCCGGAATTCGGTTAAGTTATTTTTTTGCTTCACCGAATACGCTATTCGGTTAAGCTGATGGTTTTAACAGGTGATACAGTGGGTTGCCACAGAAGATCGACCGAAGCAATTTTCACCTTTTTTGGCTAACCGAATAGGGGATTCGGTTGGGTGGATTTTTGTTGCTTTTTTGGCTTAACCGAATCCGGGATTCGGTGAACCAATTTTTTTGCTTTTTTAATTTTTTTGCTTTTTTAATAAAAGTCTATTTCAACACATTATTTAATAAAAGTTTATTATTTTTTTTATTAATACCCTGAAATTTATATTATTTTATATTATTTTATTTGATAGTTTGAATATAAACTAAAAGTTTGACAATTATATTATTTAATAAAACTTTTGTTATGAATCAGGGTGATTTGGTTTTTTTTTTTATGCTATAAATAAAAATTTCGGTGAAACCTACGATTAGGGTCAAGCGTCAAGCAAATTAATGTAATATTTTAATTTAATATATTAATATTAATTTTATGAAACTTTTATTAATTAATGTGTTCATTTATCTTTTAATTTAGATATATTAATTTATTGAATAAAATTAATATATCTAAATTAAAAGATATATGAAGAAAAATTAAAATAAAAAAGGAACTTTTATTAATTAATGTGTTCGAAATAAAAGTTTGACAATTACATTAATTAATCAAACTTTGACAATACCATTATTAAATAATAATATTATTTTTTATTAAATAATAAAAAAATAATAATAATAATATTATTAACCGAATAGAGTATTCGGTTATGACAATTACATTAATCAAAATAAAATAGATTAATTAATATTATTACTCTATTCTTACTCTATTCGTTAATTAATATTATTCTAAACCGAATACCCTATTCGGTTTAGAATAAAAAATTAAAAAATAATGTAAACCGAATTGGCTATTCGGTTTACATTAAAAAATAAAAAAAATCTTAACCGAATTGGGAATTCGGTTAATGGTGGGTGTTACACGGAGTTTACATAGTTTTCGGTAGTTTTCGGGATCTGTTTTGTGAAAATACGCTTAACCGAATAGCGTATTCGGTGAAGCGAAAAAACATAACTTAACCGAATTCCCGATTCGGTTTTTGCTGTTTTTATAACAAACGAAGCAATCATGTCGTTTCTTTAACTTTTATTATTTTATTTACTGTTTTTAAAAAAAATCCATTTTTGAAGCAGTAGCTCCAAGTCTATAGCTGAACCCTTCACCACACGGCGCACGTCTTGTCTGGAAGATTCTGTACTTCTGATCAGTGTTGTAAAAAACTGTCTAGCCGGCCGATTAATCGGAATCGGCGGCCTAACCGTCACGAACACTCTTAACGGAGGCATTTTAGCGGATGAAAACGATTAATCGGCTGTTTTTCCAATTAATCGGCCGTTTTTTCCGATTAATCGGCCGTTTTTTCCCGTTTATTCCCGGTTATTCCCGTTTATTTCCGTTTATTCCCGTTTTATTCCAGTGAATATTTATTTTCACATTTTTTTTTTTTCTGTGATAGTGTGTGATAATAAGGTTTATAATCTTATATTGTAGTTTTATTTATGCTTGGATATACATTCAATATTTTTTATATATATTTTTTCTTCTTACTTACTTTGAAATTGATTAATTCTTCTATTATTTATATACCATATATTTTTCTTACTTGCTGATGTAATTTTTTCGATTAGTACGACGTGTTCATTTATGTAATTAAGTTGTTATCATAAACTAATTTTAATGATTTTATGTTGGAATGTTAATTTCTTTCAAATAATATGTTATTAGTATTTGAAAATGCTTAATTCTCAATTTTATTTTTTCATTAAATAAGTGTGTTACTTAACATGTAAAATGCTTATGTGTTAAGAATAAATAAGCGTAGTGTCATGTTATAATAATAAAACTAAGTTAAATTAAGTTTATTTGATAAGTTTAATGAGTTAAAGATATATATACATAAATTTAATAAAAACGTTAAATTGTCCGTATAATTCCGATTAGTCGGCCGCATACCGATTAATCACTTATCGGTACCCTATCCGTCCGACGACCGAATACCGTTATTTACAACACTGCTTTTGATTAATAAAGGTACAAGTACAAAGACAAACTTGCAAGTATAGAAACCGACGTTTCAAACTTGTTGAAAGTTGTCAAAACATATTTTCTCTTCACCTAAGTTTTGGGCAACGATATATTGGTAATACACTGTACACATGCGCCCCTGAATTTCTTTAAAGAAAATGCGTAACTTATTTTTTCTCTCTTTGTTTTTTTAGAAGAAACCATCATTATTACTATTTGTTCATAAGGAAGAGGGGGAATGAATTTTCGCTGTATCTTTTGAAAAAAAAAAAAAAAAGGAGAACATTCTGATTGGGCCCATAGCCCAGAAAGAACAAAGCAGGGGTGTTTCTGAAACCTATTCACTTTTCCGAGTTAAATTGCGATAATTTTCCTATCATAAAGACGTAACGAGTATTTCGAGTTTTGAAGGGCTCTTATGCAAGATCTCTAAAATATTTGTTTTTTTTATTTCTAATTCTTATTTGGGATCTTAAATATAAATACGCTCAAAATTCAGCTTTTCAGGTTTTCTCTTCCCAAATTCATTACCGGCGGAAAATGATAGCACGTTCCCGCCATCTAATATTAGCGGAACTTATTTCCTTTCGGTTTATTCTTGATTTTGTGTTTCATTTTCTCCAATTCCCCTTTTCGCTGGTCAAATAAACAGAGAGAAGGAAGCAACTGCGACACTTTCTTAAATTCGGCTCAAATACAGCATAATTCGCTAGATCAATGGAGGAAGCGGTCGATCAAGCAGTCAAAGACCTCGGATATTTAAAATATTTTCTAGAAATAGAGGTAGCATGCTCAAAGTTGGAGTTTTTTATTTCTCAAATAAAATATACTTTTAGACCTTTTGAAAGAAACTGGTAAATTAAGTTGCAAACCAGTTTTTATTTCAATTTATAACAGTGTAAATTAAATAGTGAGGATGGTGAATCATTAAAAACATAAACTAATTTCAAAGGCTAGTCAGAAAATTAATTTACCTAACGGTTACCCGTCCGGATATTTCCTTTTCCGTAAGTCAAATTAGAAGATTCATGTACTCACAAGAACTCTACACTTAGATGTCATAAATTGAATTTTGAGGTATTTAAGGAAAAATCCCGAGAAATAAATTTGGATGAAAAATAATAATTCTAATATCATATGTGGCTATTCCGATGCAGATTAGGCCGGAAGTTTCGATAGAAAATCCACTACTGATTTTTGCACATTTGTAGGCGAAAACTTGTCACATGGAAAAGCAAGTAATAAAATATTGTGGCACGATCTAGCGCAGAGGCGGAATATCGTGCTATGGTATCAACCGCAAGTGAATTAACTTGGATCAAACAACTACTCAATGACATGAGCATTACATGTGATCAACCAATAAAGATGTATTGTGATAATAACTCAGCACCATATCGCATCAAATCCGGTATTCCATGAGCGAACAAATATATAGAAGTGGATTGCCACTTCATTAAAAAAATGTTCAAGCAAAGAAAATAGAAATACCATACGTTAAAAGTGAAGATCAATTAGCGGACTTCTTCAAGCAAGCTAGGATTGTACGATATATACATTCCAAACTTGAGGGGGAGTGTTGAGAAATAGAATCTAGAATCTCAGATTAATAATCATCATAGATCTAGAATTAGAGGACTAGAATTAAATCAAGGAGTTAAAGGGGTCTCCTTGCATATATTCCATAATAGGTACACTATACGTAGGTACCAAAGGTACAAATGGTAACTTAGTACAGAAGCAGTAACTTAGATAGTTTGTAATATATATAGTGATAGAAACAGTGTAAGAAAATCAGGTCAAGGAAATACCTTTTCTCATCATAATTCCTCTCCTCAAAAATTCATAAAATCAACACATTTTATTTCGAATCAGAAGTAAAATTATTTTTCAAAATTCTCTGTTTCAAAATACCAAGTGAAAAAATACTCTGTACTTTGCTCTCCTGGACTAGAGGCTATGCGTTGGTAGGGGCGTGTGCTAAACTAGGAAAATCAAATGAACAGTTTTATGAGAGTATTTCTTTTTCAAATTCTCATCATCCATCACATCCTCCTTATCTCTTTTTCTCTACTGGTAATCTCCTGTATGGGGTTTTCACTCATGTAGAGCACAGTTTCTTTATATAAATTTAACCATTATTATAATCTCTAATTATCCTAGATTGATTCATATGTTCCTAGTGTATTGATTATATCCGCCCGGTCCAACCCGACCCGCGCAAACCTGGGACCCGGACCCGGACCCGGACCGACCCGGATCCGACCATGAATCCGACCCGAACCGTCCTAAAGGGATGGGTCGGGTTTAAAACGGGTCGGATGCGGTTTTCTGGGAGAAACCCGACCTCCCCCCACCGTTTCAACCCGTCTACCCGAACCCGACCCGGACCGGCCTAAACCCGACCCGAACCGACCTAACCCGACCCAAAACCCCGACTGAACCCACCCCAAACCCGCCGAACCCGGTGAACCCGACCTAAACCCTCCCAAACCCGACCCGGACCCGCCGAAAACCCGGCGGGACCCGAGCCAACCCGGGTGAACCCGGTCAAATTTGAAATTTTTTGATTTAATTCGGTTTTTTTTTTTTTTGCCTCTGTTGGCTGACCGACCCGAACCTCCTGAACCACACCAGCACCCGCACCGTGAGCCGCGACCGTGAACCGGACCCGCACCTGTGAGCCGCGCATACACCGGCACAAAAATTGGGTATTTTTTGTGTCAGCGAGATTCGAACTCCGGACCTCTCTCTCAACAACCTTACAACCAATACCATTAACCACTAGGCCACTGTCAACTTGTGATATATTTCAATAACTTTAATATTTAACCTATTCTTAGATTAAGCCTTAATTTTTTTATAGTTTGAGCCTTTAATTAGAAATTTTATGATTATCTAAATACAATATATATATATATATAATAGCCGTATCGTATCCTTCGTTAATTAACATATATACATATTATTTGACATCTTAATTAAATTAACATATTCATATGCTAATTGATATGTTAATTCTATAAACTTTAATTTGAATTAACATATGTTTATATATATATTAGTATATTTGAATTAACATATGTATATACATATCATGTCCATCTGATCATGATCATGTTATATATATTAGTATATTTATACTAAAATACGCTAATTACTTGAAATTATGTTGAATTACACTATATTAAGTTAAATTATATTACATTACGCTAAAATACGGTAAATTACATATGAATAGAGACGATATCTTCACTGAAAAGGCGAAAAATGACGGCGAAACTTCAAACGGTCATAAAACGGCGCTCGAGTGTCCGATTTTAGCAAACGACCACTTTTCGGAAAGCTTGCGAAAATGCGCATGCGTCTGTGCCAGCTATGCTAGATTTTGAAATTCAGAATCGCCAAAAAATAAAGGGAAGAGCCTCAAAACTGAGTTGAAGTTTCCGATTAAGATTTTCATTTATATCATTCAATCCAGGTAGCTCAGTAAATTAGTTACATAATAAACTTGTAGAATACCAGTTTTTATTATTTTCGGAATTTTTTTACTATTTTTTATGATTAATGTAAGATGGCACAGAATCGGTCTATTTTAGCGTAATTTAGCGTAATTTACCGTATTTCAGCATAATTAGCGAAGTTATTGTAATTTAGGGTAATTTAACGTAATTTAGTGTAATTCAACATAATTTCAAAGTAATCTAGTGTAATTCATTTTTTTTCAGTCCTAAATTTGCATAATCATGTTAATTTATAAAATACACATTTATCATTTTCAATTCTAAATTGCACACTTGACTGTTAGTACGATTTAATTATTTAATTAATTGTTTTTAAATCTATTGTTTTAAAATAATTCGGTTTTAAAGATAAAAAATAATTCGGTTTTAAACTAATTCGGTATATCTCGGTTTTAGAATAATTTGGTTTAACAAAATTCGGTTTTAACTTAATTTGATTTTGTTATAACAAAAATATATTGAGTTAAAATAAAATAAAAAGAAAAAAAATGCAAAAAAAAAAAAAACGCCTCTGCCTCTGGCCGGCTGGTCCTCTCTGCCTCTCTGGAAACAGAAAAAACAAAAAACAGAAACCGAAAAAAAAAAAAAAAAAAAAACCGGACCGGACCTACCCGGACCGGACCGACCCCCGACCCGACCTAACCCGCCCCGACCTAACCCGCCGGTTTAGACCGGGTTAGGATCGGCCGAGTCAGACCCCAACCCGACCCCCCCTACCCGACTCAACCCGTTGACCCGGGTTAACCCGTGCCCGAGTCAACCCGGGGACCGGGCGGGTTTGGACCGGACCGACCCGAACCGGCCCCTTTTCAATACACTATATGTTCCACACACAATACAATTAACTAAAGCATTTTTCTTCGCACGGTAATCTTTGCAAATAAGTTTTTCTTAATTATATTAAATTTTGAACTTACAAACTGCCAAAAAGCCTCAAACAGAGCTCATATGTCACACTTCATAAAGACATGTCATTGAAAGAAGCAAATGCCAAGAGATTTTTTGTGAAAGAGCACATAAATGCGCACACAGTGGTGAGTGGTGGGTTGTTTTCCAGGTATTAAATCACCCCATTTATTACCAGTCGTTTCCTGTTTCCAAAGAAACGCAAACAGTCATAATGGTCGATTCTGAGTCTCTGACCTTACCATCCATCCTTCCCCCAGAAAGATTCATATCTCTTTCTCAGTTTACCTCGCTTGCGTGTTTTGGGTTCCAAGAGATATCATGCCTTTAATGAGTCCGCATCGTCTGCTTTAACTCAAAAGAGCATTTTTTGAGTTAAGGTATATCGGTCGTCCGATTTTAAACGGAGCCAATCCGGCCACAGCCTGTAATTCAGGGGCCCTTTAATATTAGTGTGGATTTAGTTCGCACAAATCTTAAAATGAATCGGACGATCCAGATACATTAACTCAAAAGATTCATTTTTGAGTTAATGCAGAGGATATGAATTCGCCTTTAATGAGGCTGAGAGCATGAATGTAATGTATCTTAGTATTTATTATCAGATCATGAAAATCAACAGCGGTGTTTATGATTTTTTATTCTCTCCAGTCTCTACACCCAACAGATGAACATTGATTGAATTCTAAAGTTCGTTTTTACTTGCATCAATCTTCTTATAATAGTTTGTGTCAAAGTGTTTCACTAAAATAGTAGAAAACTACAACTTATATATATAAATAAATACAGGATGTAGACCATAGCTGATACTACTTTTTGTTTTCTGTTATTTCTTATATACAAAAAAAAATGTATCTATCTGTGAAGTAGCTTACACTCAGGTCTCAACCTCTCTCTCTCAAGTTTGTTTTTACTTATATCAATCTTCTTATAATAGTTTGTGTCAAATTGTTTCACTAAGATAGTAGAAACCTACAGCTTATATAACAAATACAAGATATGAACATAGCTGATACTATTTTTATTTTCTGTTATTTCTTATCTTATATTATAAACGAATGTATCTATCTGTCAAGTGTCAAGTAGCTTACACTCAAGCCTCTCTCGCTATCTTGGACAAGCTGCTTTTGATACTTCCCGCAAATGGTGTCTCCAGTCATGCACGAACTTGAGAGAAAATTGCAATTCCAATAAAATTAATATTTCTAGCAATACAAAGTAAAAAGGTTGTACTTGTACATCGGTATTTGATCTTTTCTAGGTTCACAGTCACTGCCTTTTGATGCAATTTCTCCTCAACCTTATTAATTTAGCTCTTTGCCTGTTGTTCTGATTTAAATTTTACCAATACCTACTAGTTCGTTTGTCTATATAAAGGCCACCACAAAAACTTAGTGCTCCAAACCATTTTAATTTTTGTTCTGTTACTCTACCATGCATTTTGTTCCAACAAAAATAGCAATGCGCAGCAGTTCTTTCTTGGATCCTTTTGTTACCTCCTACCTCGGATGGTATTCTCTTCTCTCCTCTTGTGAGAAACACTGCTTCAGAAAACATTTAGAAAGACAAGCTATTGTGTGCGTTCTAAGTTATGTTGTATGGTGCTATTCTTACTGAGCTTCTCTCTTTTCTATTTTTTTTTTTGTGAAAATCATCCAATCTTTCTCTCTTCACATCACTTTCTCCCACCTTTTCTTGACCTTGCAAGACCTTTCATTTTTTAATATAATAGTCAAAGCTCTTGCATTTTATTCTTATCTCATTCAATCCATCCACCTTTCTTCTTCATGCCTATTCCTCGTGAGCTTTTATGTTTACTATTTTGTTGTAATTTTTTATAAAAGATTGAATTCCACAGTTGAATATGTAAATTTTTTTAAGCTGTTGAAGATATGTATTATATTTATGGGCTTTTCATTATTCTAGGAGTTTATCTGTGTTTTGGTTGTTGCCAAGAGATTTGTTGTGTGATCATTAACGAAATTCTCTGTATATAACTATATATATATATGCAATGCAACTGTTTCAGACTTTCAGTTTACGAAATATCTCTGTGAAATGCCTAATAGTAAACACTTGAGTAATGAATTAAATCAGCGTTAAACATGGAATATTTGAAATAAATTATCTTGATATGTTGATTAATATCAGTTGTTTATCCATTAATTACTGCCAGTATGAGTGTATCAGTGTATGACAAAATAGTTTTGTTAGACCACATCTGTAGCGGGTCATCAGATATTTGTGCGTAAAATCACGATATTACTTCCATTTAATCCTGCCTGAATATGAGTTTTGAAATGTTCAATTTTGATCCTAAAAGAAGAGCCTATCATTGTTGAGGCTCCAATAAATCAATTGCCAAGGCACTTAATTTGTTGGCTGCTCATCAATCAGATAAATATTGAATTAATAGAAATATACATATTTATGTATATCTGTTTTTTTTTTTACAAACAAATGGAAGTGCATCGCACATTATCCACAATATATAATAGTTCCCTCTCTTTTTACATTTGCCCTTCCAAAAAGATAAATAATACCCCGTGCTCAAAGAATGGCAAATAATTTTTTTTTACAAGAGAAATAAAAAAAACAGAGAAAAGAAAATAAAACTCAAAACCTCTTTTAACTACTACCAGCAGTAGTAATTTGGTTAAATGCAAACGGCCATGAACTCCTCCGGTCTCTAATTGTGAAGTGCTCCGACGTAGACTGGTTCCAGGCCGGGTGCACCTTGACATGCACGGGCTCATTCCTGGTACACCCATGCAAAACACTGGGTTCAGGTTAAGAACCATAGAAGGGTGACAGCTTGTTTGCCTGAGATGGGATGATGAGCTGCACTGCGACTCGGAATGGCACAGATGTGCGGATAAGGCAGGTGAATCAGAGCTGACAGATGGGCATGTGGCGCATAGAGTTAATGATAGGCTGCGTCTAGGTAAGTTTCTTATCGGGGTTGCAGTAGCAAGTGTGGTGAAGGAAATAATTGGGGCTCGGCAGAGTGGGCAAGGGATGGCGCCAGGTGGGCCCGGTGCAATAGATGAAGTGCTGTTAGTTGTGCAAAGGTAGAGTGCGCATCTTGTGCAAAACTCATGGTGGCATCCTGTATAGGAGAATAAAATGTCAGCAAGTTTTCTCGAGGTAAAATTCAGGCAAAAAGAAAAAAAGAAATGAATGGTTACCTTCAGCAACAACAGTGCAACTCTCTTCCAAACACACAGAACAGGGGTCCATGCAAGGTGACAAATCACCTGTACTTCTCCACCCTCGCTCTCTGCAATTTAAAAGAAAAATTACAAGAAATCGTAAATGCAAAATAAGATAAGAACTAACAAAGTAACAAAAGTGAATGTATACACTTACCTGACAATGTTCATGATACTCATGAGAGGGAGCCAGAGGTATGGAGATGGAGATATTGGTGCTTGAACTTGCATGGAATTGCACAGAATTTCCTCGAGCCAGTTTCGTTGCCATGTTCGAGCGACCATTAATGGAGTCAGACTACATGACATAGAAGCATATGTCAGCAAAATGTTATGTCAAATGCAGATGTCCGAAATAAAAATTTAGAATTTAAAAAAGAAAGTTTACACAAGCATACCCACTAGAATTACTAACAGTGATGCAAGCTCCCCGAGCAATCAGAATCTGCATTAGAAATTTCAGTTTCTTAATAGTCCATCAATTTGAAATTTCAGTACAATGAAGCACATTGAAAGTACCTGACAACAGACAGCATTTCCACCGCATGCTGCATAATGTAGTGGCGTGCTTCCTGCACCTGTGATAAACCACAGTACATTTATAGGAATCAAACTTCAACTTACCTGCTGTTCTGTTAATATACTCACTCTAACATGCCTGAGGTTTGGAATAGATACATAGATTCATATCATCTCTCGCACTCAAAATTGCTAGGGTAAGAAATCAATACTGCCCTTGCAATCAAATGGTTCTCATTGCTCTCTTATTCTTATCAGCATTTAAGCAGAGCAGAATTCTTCCTATTTTCATCTAATTTTCCATTTCACCCCTGGTGCATCGTATCTTTGTTACAAGAAAACTTGCGGTATCAGATATCAGATACCAGAACAAATTAATTGACGTGAAGCCCACCTCAATTATGCAGTTAAGCCATGATTGTTCCTTTTTTTTGCCTCACTAAACCTCAATTTGATGATTTTGCTTGTATTAAAACTGAATTTTATCAGCAAAGTAAGTTGCCTCATTGCTCACGCCACGATGTACTTTTCCTGTTTCTTTGTGCTAACGGTTCATTCATCTTGAAATTACATCGTTTTATGGCAGAAACTCTCTCACTCTCCCCTAATTACTTGTATGATCATTCATTCAACATAATAATATCATGACAAGAAAGAGAAGAGAAGGCACATAACAGAAGAATTTGAAATCATTAATGAGAAATTGAGAGCAAGCACAAGCGACACTAACTTCTTAATTAGAATTAGAGAAAAGGCACAAGAGGCTGTGAGGGAGAAAAAAAAAAACGTGACATGGCAAATTAGAGAGGAAACATTAAGGACCATTTGATTGCACGGACAGCACAGATCTCTTGCAAAGGAAGTTCTTCACACGAGAGACGAGGTAAAAAATGCCAGATATATATTTGTAGCAGCCTTTACTAGATATGGCCACTATAATACCAACAGTTTTGGAACTGATAATAATAGGTTCCGTTATGCATCATCAAGGAAAGATAAGTCCAACACAGCAGAAGTAATTTACAGAATAGTGACCAGTAACCCAGGTATATATACTGGTAAAGCTAACAATATTGAGACGAAAAGAAAACCTATCAAGTCAATTGTGGTCCCATCATCTACGGTCACCTCTGAAACTGAAGCACCAAAATCCAATAGCAATTGCACGCATTCGACATGCCCGTTTAATGCTGCCATGTGAAGAGCAGTGATGCCTCCATCTGCCTTGTGGTTCACCACATCAATCAAATTCCTGTTTTCAATCAAAGCAGCAAAAATTTACATTAGCTCAATTGGGTTTTTCTGAAAAAACGTACAAATGAGAGTTTGCAAGGGCATACATCATATTGTGATGTTTTACAAGGCATACACAAAGAATGTTCTTATTTTGAAAAGCTCCATTCAAAATTGATTGACACGTAAAAACAGTTGAAATTACTTAAGATCATGGTCTCCGATACAAAGTTCATCTTCAACTGATATGTTTTGCGTAAATTTCCAAAAGTTAGGGATGCTTGGTACATAATCTGCAAGGAGAAGGCGAATGCAACGGGCGTGGCCATTCAATGCCGCAAAGTGAATAGCGGTCCCACCATTCAGGTAATCTGTTTTATGAATCTGTCAACGAATCCAAAAGCAGGTTAAATTCTATCCAGTTTACCTGTAATATTGTGAAAGCAGAAAAAAGAAAGAGAAAATAATGAGAAGAAGGTTACATTTGCTTGATATAGCACGATAGTTTGAACCACCTCCCAGTGACCATACTGGCAAGCTTGCATCAAAGCTGTCTGCATCAAATCAAAACATAAATCTAATTAGAAAAGGTATAGTAGGTCTTAAACTGTATCAGTCTAGATCAGTATTCAGTACCAGAAAGTATTTGAACTACCAAACCGTCTTGGTTTCCTAGATCTTTAGATCCCTTTCAGAGTTCACATTTTGGAAGGATCAAATCTAAATCAAAGCTCAACCAGTATCAATACCAGGAGGTGTGTTAATTACCACACGAGGTAAATATCACAGCAAGGATTTCCAGACCCTAATTATGTGAAATACTAGCTAGCCATATCTAAAATCAATCAATTCTAGCTAATGACATGTTAGGATGGAGACAATTTGGTTAACTAAACTTAGTATTGACCAATATATGACCAAAAGATTATTTTATCTGGAAATAAAATTTGATTATAATCTTACTTGGCCATGATAATTCCGGAGATTGATATCAACACCCGACTCGATCAGCAATGACACAATCTAAACACATTTACACAGGTCAAAATCAAATCAATAAAATCTCAATAAAGTTCTACAAACAATAGAGAATCCACAAAATCTTTTACCCCATGGTGGCCCCGTGCAGCAGCAAAATGCAAAGGGGAGTTCCTTCCACCAAAAGTTGAGTATCTCGCGAGTCGAGGGTTGTACTCCAATAGCGCCTTCGCCTCTTGAAAATCGCCATCTCTTGCAGCTGAGACAAGCCTCTCACCTGAAGCTGAACATCCAAATGAATTCCCCACAATGCTTAAGAGCCCCATTTCAATTGACCAAATCAAGTTGAAATTGGGGCTTATTGATGGAATGTATGAAGTCAATTAATCCATTAAATGTAGATTTAATAAGGTTATTGCCTATTTCATACAATTCCATTGCCCTGAAGGTACCACATTTGGATAGGATTGAAGATATTTCACCCAATTAGGAAGGTAACATTTGTACGACTAAAACTTGATCGTTCCCCGTGATTTGAGGATTGGACGAGGCATTTAGGTGAAAGCTGGATGTTGCTAGTGGAAATGGTACAATTGACCCAGCTAATCAAAGAAATTCGTTGAACTTTTTTTGGAAAAAAAAAAAGAAACTTGTTGATCCAGAAATAAATGTAGACAGGAGTCGGACTAAAATTGGTAGATTCTGATTTCCAACTGAAGGAGACGATCTAGCAGGAGAGAGAAGGAGAGATTGTCGCAGGTGGGGTGGGAGACTCGAAGGAACGGAGTTGAATATTTTGAAACGGTTTTCTGTTTACAAAGAATCAATGGAAGATAGTTTAGATGGAGACAAGTTATCAGGTGGAGTTTTTGTCCAAAGGATTTTGGACAAAGTTTTATCCGTATCGGATCACAACCGTCCAATTCGGGTTCATGTTTTGCCTTTTGAATTTGTGAAGCTTTGAATCCATTTGCACGAATCTTAATGAATCCTGACGGTTTATGTCATAATTTGGATAAAGTTTGTCCATCGCCCTTGGACCAAACACAATGACCGAGTTCTCGCGGTAAGATACGAAAAGTTAGGTATGGAATTGACTTGACTTAGTTTCTTTCGCAACACTATTCAACGGTGCATTGCAATGAATCCATATCCTCGACGGTACCGTAAAAGATTCCCTTTTACAATTAGCTATTTACGTTTTGAGATGAACTCTCAGCCGGTTTGGATTCGGGCTGACTGAGGGGGCAGTATTATTGGGCTTTGAGTTCGTGTCAATTTAAAAAGAACGGTCCAGATCAAGTAATTGTAAAAGATTCCCTATTACGGTACCGTCGGTGATATGAATACGCATTGCAAGAGGAGGAATTCAGATCCGGGGTAAAGATTTTAACAAAGTAATTTTGGCTTCATATAGCGCACTCACTGTAAAATCAAAACAACGTTACATATCGTTCGTTCACTGCATAAAGTCAACACTGCTCTGTTGAAATCTTTACCTCAGAGAAGGACTTGGAAAGTTCGAGTCGTCTCCGGACACGGAAAATTACTGTTACCGATCCGGGTCCTCCAATCTCCATCCGAAAATTTGTACTGCTTCAATTTTAAAATTAGTACCGAAGATTTACGTTGCCGATTTGCACGGTATGTCTCTCCTGGATGACGCGGAGAACAGATTTTTACAACGACGAGAGATATGAAAAGAAAATAAAATAAAGCCTGGTGATGCAGTTGGTTGTGACATTCATGAAAAGAAAATAAGCATAAAGTTAATATAAACAAAAACAAACTAAAACCAAATAGACCAAAAGACCTCAAATTTGCTTGAATCTGTAATCCGACTGGCATGCTCATGTTGTTCCTTCTTTTAAAACCGATTCATTCCTGAGTGTAGTTTTTTCCTTTTTTTTTTAATCATTAAATAAAAGAAAACACTACACTAACCACTGTATGTTATATGCAGTGTTCTAAATTGGCACGCTATAGCAACGCAATAGCGGCTCTATAGCGGTTTCGGATCTTAAAAGCTAAGCTATGAAATAAAAGTGCGTTATTTCAGCTATGACCGCTATAGCGGTAATAGTAGTCTGCTATTTGCGCTACACACCAGGCGCTATAGCACACACTATGCTACATAGATTTTTATTTTAAGATCCAAATTGAAATTTTTTTTAAAGATTAATTTTTTTTAAGGTCAGAATTGTTTTTGCTTTTAAATAGAAAAAATATAAATAGTTTATGCCATGATGCTTAGATTTTTTTTTAATAAAATCTCAATAAAGAGGCACATCAAAAAACACGAATCGCCTACATTGTACAAGTAACATCTATTGTAGTACAATTTATCAATAAATTACAAGATTACCATCTTATTTAAGAAAAAAAAAAAATCTATTGCCCTGAGGCCAGTTGCAATTGTGAAGGTTTTGATTGCTGTTGGGGTGTAGCCTATCGAAGAACAAGAGATAAAAAGAAACAGATCTTGAGTGTCACTAGCATGTTTCATGGAATTTTTTTTTTTTTTTAAGGTTGCAAGCATAAGCTCATTTCATGGAATGTTAGAGTTTGATTTCTTCATGCTCTGGTCCATGAGGTTGAATAGATTGATGGACCTTTAGACATGTGATTTTGTTAGTATCATTGATAATGATCATAGTGGAAACTATTTGGCCTAAGCTCCGCCAACAAAGAATTATATGGGTGTGGTTCTAATAGACAGACGGAAACAGAAAATTAAAATTAAGGACGGTGAATAAGTTTTTTTATTTATTTAAAGGATGGTGAATAAGTTAAATAATATTATTTTTAGTATAAGGGGACTAAAAGATATAAGTAATACTAAAAGGACAAATATGTTAATTACTTAATTTTTAGGAGGTGACTAATCATTCTGATTAGACTTCAGATCTGTCCATGATAATAGAATTGAGAATCTTTATAGTAGATTATGTGAGTTGCTTCTAAGTATTACAAGAGGTTGGAGAGTTGGTATTATTTTTTTTTTGAGAAAAAGGAGAGTAGGTATTTGAAAACGATACCAAAAACTTTTATTTAAAATATATATTCTTACTTATGAGGTCTTTGAAACAAATTTCAGATTCGTATTTTATTTTTCGGACTAATAGAAAAGCTGTTAATTTTTTTTTTTAATAGTGAACATCCTTTATTCTGGAAATGGAAAGGGTTCTTTCATCTTCTTAATTAATGGAGAACTATTCTAATCATGCGGTTTACCGTTCTTGGATGTTATAAGTCATTTTTTAAGTTTCAACAAGTGAAATGCACCTCAAACTAATACGGAGGAGACTCGATTTGAAATGCACCTCAAACTAATATGGAGGAGACTCGATTTTATTTAAAATACGGTTTACTATTCTCTACAAAGAGACACATGTTCAATTCTCGAGAATAACATCTAAAAGATAGTGAAAGTGTACTAGGACTCTTTTTTAAAAATACAAAAAAAAACTAGACTCTCAAATTTTAATTAAGAAAAATAGACTCGCAAATAGAGAAGTGATATAACAAATCTAGTTACGTGCCGAATTTTACATTATCAAATAAATTGTATTTTTTTTCTGTACGCTTTTTCACAAAAAGTTGGAAAAGGCAAATTGAGAAAATGATGTACTTTGAACAAGTTTGATGATTATAATATAATTCGAGGTTTTCCATAGCAAATTTAAAATAATATTTTATTTGATGCGAGATCACAAAATAAATAACAATGGTTCCTCAATGTCAACAACATATTTTAAATAGATTATAATAAGTCGAAAATTAAAAAAAATGTAGATATGTAATTTGAAAATATATAATATGTCAACATATTAATAAGCAAGTATAATTATTTTCGCATATCGACTCGAAAAGATAAATATCAGTTAAAGAAAAGTCAGTATTTAAAATACGATTATACCAATTTTACAAAATTAAATTTAGTAAATCTTGAGAACAAAAATACTGTTTTAAATTGTTAAAAATGTGTACAATATTAAAAAAAACCATTAGTTACTCAAATATTTCACGTAAAAAAGTTATTGCCCTTAAACATATCAAACATAACCATTTTTACTTCTACTTTATCTGAAAAAGTTTTAAATCACTTAATTAAAAAAAAACATTACATAAAAGAAGCGCCTTTCAAGATTGAAATCCAAACAGTAAAATGCGTCACATTTATACACTAAACAAGTCAGGTTTCAAGATAAACAGCTCCATAAATTAGTCACCAAAACCCCATAATGTCGCAAGTGAAGCACAAGGCATAGGAAAGCCCAACCCCCCTGGATCCTGGTCCACTACACCCGTTTTTCCCGGCACGATTTGTGATGCCATTACTCCTCTTAAGTTCCTAGCCACCCAAATGTCAATGCCTAATCAGACTCTTTCTGTGGACTTGGTTTACGGCTGTCCCTGTGGACGACATTTATGTTGGGCAAAGCAATCTTCAAAACTAAAGACATGGAAAAGTTCTTTTTTTCTTTATTTAAAATGAATGCAAGGATCATGGAGGATATATATTTTATAATTTTAAACACCTCAAAATGGTCAAAACTAAAAATTATAAGGTCCACGGAGACAAAATCTTTTGTGGATTTTAAAATAATCAACCTTCTTATTTAAAATTTCTCTTTATATTGACAAAAGAAACTAATAAAAAAATTACTTGAGAAACTTCCTCCGATTAATAAGGAAATATAATAAAAAGAGAAGAAGAAAACCCATTTCAACACTTTTCATCCTATGAATTAATCAAATTGACTAAATACACTTAGCACCTAATGCCTTAAAGACAATAAAGAAGAATTTGTGTAACAAAAAACAAGGCAGGATAACTGGGCAAAAAGACAAAAGAGTGGATGTGATGAGATAATGCCACGAGAGAAGGCACCAAAATTTTGTTTTGCTTTTATGAAAGTGCGCCTAAAATAAAATTATTCTGGTCTCTTGTTGCACGGGAAGGGAATTTAATGGAGCTTTGGATTTGCTGCTCATTAAAATCTATTAATTTCTAGGAAGTCAAGGCCCAGAAGTAAACCATCAGGATTTGAACCGGGCCTTGGATGCTGTCCCTCAGATCCCACATTGTTTTAATAATACAAATTAGAGGGAATTTCATATATACCTCTAAAATGTCTCAAAATCATGTATTTTCCATTTTTCCTTAAAATTCATAATATCATATTTACCATTCTAAATTTCAAAAACTCACAAATTACGTATTTTCGAGAATCATTTGTCGTCGGAAATCAATCAGTTAGAAAACAGAACATTATTCTTACACATATTGTATATTTTTATTTTTTTTAATAAATAAAATGGACACTTTATAAAGTGAGTTTTAATATAAAAGTCAATAAATTAGATAAATTTGTGAGTATTCAAAATTTAGAAGGGTAAATATGATATTATGAATTTTAGAGGGAAAACTAAGTAATTTTGAAGTTTTTGAAGTATACATAAAATTCTTACTAGATATTAATTCAATCTCCATGCATATATATAGCTGTGGCGCGTAGATTGTGAAATTTAAATGATGTGGATTTAATCGTGCAAAATGAAAAAAAAAACAGAAAAAATAAGTTTGACTAGTATGAATTAAAATTTCAGATGAATCTGATCGTTCCATTTTTTGAATTCAGATCGGTACCTATTACGGAATCTTTTACAATTACTGGATCTGAACCGTTCTTTTTAACTTGACACGAATCTCAAAACCCAATAATACTGCCCTGCGCTAGCTCGAATCTTAAAGCAGCTGAGAATTGATCTCAAACCGTAAAGTGAAGGAAATCTTTTACAGTATTGGAAAGGATATATACTTGTCCCCATCTTTTACAATGTCACATGCGTTTCACTATTATGTAAAAAAATGAAGAATAGTTGGAGCTCATTTTTTTTATAAGATTTCTGAATTTCTTTTTCAAAATTCATTTCAATTTCTTGATCATTTAATGTTGTCCAAAATTATAATTTTGGATATGTTTGCAAGTAATAAAAGGCACAATAATTTTTTAACCATAATCTCGCACAAAACAGATTTAAAACTTAAATTATTTTCAGTTTCCTTGCTTCACTAAGATGAGGGCGGGTGATTATCGGACATTAATTTTTATGATATACATATATTTGAAAAAATTAAACTTTGCAGATCTATTCTTATTTATTTAGATATGATAAGTACTACATTTGAGTAAATTTGAAATTTAATTCATTATTCACTAAAGTCATTAAAAATTCAGCGCTGATAATTTTTAATTGTTTGATTAAAAAATAAACATCCTTTTAAATTAATTCAGAATTGTTACAGGTGATATTTAATAATAAAATGCATTTACAATTGTATTTTATTTGTAACTTAAAAAATAATTGTTTAATAATTATATATCCGGGTGTGTTTCATGTCTAGAATCATAGAATTTGCGCGTCTGATATTTTATGCTTTAGTTTAATTTATTCTCAACCTTACTGATGTAATTAAATCTAATGATATTCTAGCATATAGTCGATGATAAATGAATCAAGTTGGGTCAGTTCAAATTTGGGATCCCCATCTTAATTAGCCCTGTATAGTACTGTATAATTGAATGTACCAGTATGTAAACGCCGGTACCAATTTAAACTATTTAATCTGTTATTTATGAGTATACTAGTCTAGTGACCTTTCCATCTTAGCTGTCATTTTCAAACTTTAATGAGATTAAGGTCAACTGATAGCAAAAGAAATAACAAATAATAAATTAATAATAAATATTAGTTTGCAATCCCAAGCAAACACTATCTAAAGCTACAGATGCCTAAGGGCTTTTCCTCAGAAAAAATAAATCTAAAGCTACAGAAACTAGGTGGCAAATTACTACTCTCTTAATCACAATTGATAGATAGCTCAATTCATTGAAAGCGCTCTCTCTCCCCCCTCTTCATCACATACAATGACACAGAACAGATCCTGTAAATAATTGGATCTCTCTTCCCTGTTTCTTTCTCTCTTTCTTTCTAGTGCAATTAATGGAAACCATGTAAGAGACTACTGATCTTATATCTAGTTTCGTCGTACCTACTCTTGCATTACTCTCTTCAGGTAAAGTAAATCCCCAAATAAGGGGGAATTCCTTTTAACCTTTCAAAAGCATGGATTTCTCTCTCTCATCTTTTCTGAGTTTTCTGACATAATTTAAGTAGCCAGCTGCTTTGTACCTCAAATCTAAATACACCATTCTCTCTCTTCCTCTCTCTCTATCTCTCTGTTTCTCTCAACATGAATTTGTTCACACACAGTGAGATCTTCTCACCTCCCATACAACTTCCCTTACCATACCTGCCGCCGCCGCCGCCACCTCCAGCAACTCTACCTCCTGCATCTCCGCTTTCACCATCTCCTCCTCTTTCCCCCTACCAAAACCTGCTTCAAAACAAGCTCAGCCCAAGCATCCTCCTTGTAATCATAGTTCTAGCTCTTATCTTCTT
Source organism: Carex parvula (assembly GCA_025461045.1). NCBI lineage: Eukaryota > Viridiplantae > Streptophyta > Magnoliopsida > Poales > Cyperaceae > Carex > Carex parvula. The sequence continues at coordinate 579,569 of JAJGRW010000724.1, forward strand.
CATCTCTGCTCTACTCCACCTCCTCGTACGCTTTCTTCTAAAACGAGCCAACCAAGACTCCGACAACTCTGAATTGAACTCTATAACTGCCATGCAGGGCCAGTTACAGCAACTTTTTCATTTACACGATGCAGGTGTCGACCAATCCTTCATCGACACGCTCCCTATATTTCAATACAAAACAATTATTGGCCTGAAAGATCCGTTCGATTGCGTTGTTTGTCTATGTGAATTTGAAGGTGACGATAAGCTGAGGCTTCTGCCGAAATGCAGCCATGCATTTCATGTAGATTGCATCGACACTTGGTTGCTGACTCATTCCACATGTCCTTTGTGTAGGAGAAGTCTCTTAGTTGATAATTTCTCTCCTAATAATAGTAGAGGTGCCACAGTTTTTATTCTGGAGTCGGGGAGCGAGAGCTCAAGAGAGATGGCATCTGACAGAGTTGAGCCACCGGGATCAAATTCAAACTTGAGTTCGCTCAGAGAGAACGAGATGTCGCCTTCTGTCGATGAGAAGGTACAAAAATCAGAAGAGAAGGTGGTTACTATCAAGCTTGGAAAATTTAAGTGCACAGAATTAGAGGCAAGAGAAGGAGAAGGCAGCAGTACTGGTAATAAATCTAACAAAGGGAATATGAGCAGTAGGAGGAGGTGTTTTTCTATGGGCTCATATGAGTATGTCATGGATGAACAAACTTCTCTTCGTGTCACAATCAAACCTAATTCAAAGAAAAAACCAGCTGTCAAGAAGCCAGCCCGGCACCGCCTTGCCATGTCAGAATGTGATTGCTACTCAAGACGAGACGTGTTCAAAGGGGTAGTGGATTCGTCACGTTTCTCGTGTGCTCAAGCAGAGAGTACAAGATCTAGCATCAGTGCAAAGGGCAGCAGCATACAAAAGAAAGACAGTTTTTCGGTCTCGAAAATTTGGATGGTGCCCAAAAAAGATCAAAACATCCCAATTTCTGATGATTTCAAAAGGCGTGCTGTATCATTTCGGTTACCATTGCACCGGCCAACGCCAGTTGGAGGCATGAGTCCGGTTAAATTGTTGGGGTTGGAAAATAATAGCATTGGAAGTGAAATTGATTGGGATTTGGAGGAAGGAAGTTGTATTGATGGAAGTAGCATTGCGCCTTCTCTTGCCGATGAGACAGCGGTGCGGGTGCCATCCTTTGCCAGAAGAACGTTGCATTGGGTCATAGGAAGGCAAAACAAGAGTTGATTATATCAATCTATTTTCTTTGTAAAACATATTAACAGATTTTGAGTTTTTGACAACAAATTCATAGAAGTTAATGCTGGTGCGGGGCAGTCCGATGGGCATCGGATCAAATTCAACTTAATTCGGTCCAATGTCCATTTGAAACCGTCCTATTGGCATCAAGATTCGTGCAGACTTGATCAATGTGAATCTTAACATGTATGCACAAATCTTGATGTGAATTAGACAGTTGTCACCGGACACCGATGCCCATCGGACTGCCCCCGATTCCTAATTAATGAAACTTTAGATTATAGGGGCATGTCTTATTCTAGGTGCTTCTATCTAGCAATACAATGAACTAGAAAATTGTTTATGCTGATTATCAATGGTTACCAAGTTATGTATTTCGACATTCTAAAATTCTAATGCTGCACGTACGTACCTTTCTTTATTGAAAAGGAAGGTCTTAGTCTAGGTATTATGAACTTTTAGGTTTCCTTATTTGGAGAAGCAATGTTTCCGAACAAATTAAATTTGATGAATAAGAGAGATTAGAGCAGGTGCAACATAAATATTAGATTGTACGCAATAATATTAATTGCTTCTTAAATACAGCATAAAAAAATCATTTTTTTGAATTCAAATTCTTTTGAATTCCTTCGTCTTTGGTAAGTTTTAAACGACTACATTCATTTATTCACCCTCACATCATGACCTTGAATCTGCACAAGGCTAGGTTGCAGCTGTGTAGTAAATGCTCTTTGGCAGAGTAGCGTAAATGAATTTGAGCAATAGTCACTTGAAAGTTGGAAGGCCTTGAGAATATTTATATATTAATTAAAAAGAGGCTGATGGCCTGATGCAGTGAGAAAGGCTTTTATTGTTGCTCATATCCTTAAGAAAACTTAATATTTTTTATTTTCAAAAGTGATACTGAGATGTAATAGGGTGTCGGTGTAGTGCATAATTTTAATCCTTCAACGGAGCTCATGACCTATCCTTTTTTTTAAACTTTGTTTAATACGACAATTACGACGACAATGTACTATTATTTGATTAATTTCCGGTTTAAATAAGAATAGTATAGTGCGTTAATGTCTAACAAGTTCAATATATAAATACAACGCCAAGAAATAGTAACGAACACACAAGTGTAATTTACCTTTTAAAGCTAGTTCAAAAGCTTCACGGATTGGTAGTGAAGTACAATGGTTACAAATGGATTCTTTTTTATTTAATTGCGCATTCATGGCACACCAAGGTTTTAAAAGCAATCACATGCGCCACATGTCTCACGGTCCCATGCAATTAAGAGTTTACCTGTCGCTCCATTGCTGTAATCAGCAACAGATTGAATTCGCATCCTCCGAGATATCTCATATTTTGCGTGACTTCTTGGAAAATCTCAACAGTTTAAAGACGTTCTGTACGAATCTCAAAGCTCAGATAATATTGCCCCTGCGCTATCTCCGAATAGGCACCGGACACGTCGGTCACGCAAAATATGAGATATCTCAGAGGATACGCACTCGTCCGTTGGTGCCTTCTTTCGTTTCAAAAAGCCTCAAATTTGCTAATTCATATGAGGCTCTGTCTCACTGGGTACAGCACAAGAGGAATGTAAAGGCCCAATTAATGATTGGCCCATCATGTAAGCCCATTACAGAATAAGCCTGATTTGATTAAGGTTTACAGCCTGTCAGAGAGGTCTCAATTGCTTAAAATTTCAACTTGACCTGGTGTGTGTTTCATCCATATATATTTTGCAGAGTAGAACTAAGGTGTTCTTAAGCTCATCAAGTCTCTTTGTGAGCTTAACTCAAAAATCTATCGGATTGACTTCAAACGATGCATCTAAACCATTCAAACCGATCTACTTCGTTAGTATTGCGTTTACATGTTAAATTTTTAAATTTTGAACTAATTTAGTATGAAGTCAAACGGTCACAAAAAGATGATTTATAAGTTAATTTTAATGACTTCATTTTTTATCATTCTTTAACCACTTGACTTCATACTAAACTAGTTCAAAAAATTATAAATTTGAAATGTAAGTACATCACTCGTGAAGTAGACCGGTTTCAACAGTTTGAATATGTTGTTTGAAGCCAATCTAATAGATTTTTGAGTTAAGCTCACAAAGATACTCTAAAAAGGTTTGAATATGTTGATGAAGAGAAGTCCAGAGGTCCTTGGAGGTCTGACAGGCCACCTCCAGAGATCGAGGTACGGAGCCAGCCGAGCAAGAGAAGATCTTGCCTGTGCCAAGCAAGAAAGGCCGGATTATGTGAAGAAACGCCATCACTGATCAGATTCTTCTCCAGCGGTGAGACATAGGATCAATGAACCTTGAAAGACCGAAGCCATCAAGAATTGGCTCAATTTGGGATCTCCAAGTCAGAAAATTATCACAATCCAATTTTGTAGAAACGGGAAGCGTGATTTGAATTACATGATTGATCGGGGTGGGAGGAGTGGTAAGAACCTGAGAAGTCTCGCTTGTAGTCATAACTTCTCAAGATCAGAGATAAGGGAAGAAGAGATGCTCTGATACCATAAGAGGATTGAGCTTAGAGACAGGATTAAAGAAGGGAGAGAGAGAGATTGAGTCTGGATCATTTGTATTTTCATTAACCTTCAATTGATACAATAACCTGGTATATATAGACAAGTGTAATACGCTATCTCAAGCAGTGAAGAACAGAATATCAAACTAACTGAATTGTAATAAATGCTACGCCTAATATACTCGATGAGCTTAAAAACACTGTTGAGAAATAGTATAACCTCAGAAAAGATTCATCATAGGTTGTAAATAGGCAACTATTAGACTAGCATGCAAAATACAGCTGTATAGCTATAATTGGTACCTAGTCTGTAATTATGGTGTAATTAGGCAAGAGATCAAGCAATCCTTTTTAAGGAAACCAGCCAACGGCTAATAGAATAGAATAGGCTATAAGAATACCTGTATAGAGAGCTTGTAGAATCAGAATTCATAATATAAAATTCATATTGTTCATCACATATCATCTCTCTCAAAACTTATTATGGTATCAGAGCAGGTTTAATCCTGCACCAGCAACAAACAAAAATTCTGCAAAATTCAATTTCTTACCAGTATCTCCAAAACCAACCATGTCTCAACAATCAGACATCACAAAACTCACCACAATAATACTCAATGGCAGCAACTACATTCCTTGGTCCAGATCTGTCACAATTGGTCTCGGTGGCAAAGGCAAATTAAATTTTGTCACTGGAACCAAAGAAAAACCAAAAGCAGCAAAAACCAATGAGGCAACCGCAGAAGAGACAGCCAAAATAGAAGAATGAGAGACTACAAACCAGATGATCATGTCATGGTTACTGAGCACCATGGAGCCCAAAATTTCGAATGTTCTCATGTACTCCAACACATCAAAAGAAATTTGGGACAAGGCAAAAAGAAGGTATGGCCAGCAAAGAAACTTTGCACATATTTTTAGCCTCAAACAAGAACTTGCTCAGATCAAACAGAACGGCCAAAGCAACAACGAGTTAGTAACCGAAATCATGTCTAAATGGGAAGAACTCAATGTGTATCTTCCACCAACAACAGACCCAAATGAAACACAAAATAGATCTGAACAAGACCTCATCTTTACTTACCTGGGAGCACTCGACTCAACTTACGAAGCAATTCGATCCCAAATCCTAGCCTCAGCCGAAATGCCAAAATTCGATGATGTAGTGGCAAGGATTCAACAAGAGGAGTCTCGGCGGGTACTCATGAACCCTCCACCATCAACCAACACCGAGAACCGAGCTTTTCGAGCACAACCCTCTAACCCTAACCCGGCGGCCAGGACCAAAGGGACCACAGCAGCTGACTGGTGTGACCACTGCAAGCGCGCAGGGCACAGCCGAGAAGGCTGCTGGGTACTCCATCCGCATCTCCGGCCATCTTGGACCAAAGGAGAAAGGGGCGGCGCTAGAAGAGGCGGTGAGCAGCGATTTGGAGGAATGAGCCAAGGGTCGGGGTCTGTTGGAGAAGGAAGCCAAGGGTCGGGTTCGGATCCAACAAAACAAACAGGGCCGAAATCAATCCAGCAGGCTGAACCGACTTCAGATTTTATGGGATCTTCTGTGGCACCAACAGTGCAGCTAAATCAACTTCTGACTCAGTTAAACAGTCTGTTACAACAACAGACAGCAGGTTTTGTACTATATAATTCAAATTTATCTTCTTTAGAGTGTAATAACAGTAGTCCGAAACTTGCAAATCTAGATCATAACACTAGTAAATGGATTATTGACTCCGGTGCTACCGATCATATGACATGGGACCGAAATAAACTGAAAAATATTGTACCAACTATAGAATCACAACATGTACTCGTTGCAAATGGAAATAAAGTCAAAATTGAAGGTTTAGGTACTACAAATTTTTTCTCAAAAGATGTAAAGAATATTTGTATCTACCAGATTTTAATTCAAATCTTTTATCAATTAGCAAAATAACACAAGATTTGAATTGCAAAGTAATATTCTCACCACACGAAGTGATATTTCAGGACCAAGAATCAGGGAAGAAGATTGGTGAAGGTTTTTTAAAAAATGGGCTTTATTATCTTGAAGAACCCATAAATAAATGTCATGTGTCATTAAGTCCAATAGACCGTGACAAATTACTGCATTGGAGATTTGGTCATCCATCTGATCAAGTTTTAAATAAACTGTTTTGTTATAATCTAGATTCTAGTAATTGTGATGTTTGTAAGCTTGCAAATCAAACCAGATTATATTTTTCCTTATCTACTAGTATATCAGAAACAAAATTTGATTAAATTCATTCGGATGTGTGGGAACCAGCCCCAGTTGATTCTTATAACCATTTTAAATATTTTATCACATTTATTGATGATTTCTCTCGTACTACTTGGGTTTATCTTTTAAAAGAAAAAAATGAAGTTTTTTCATATTTCAAAGAATTTTTTATTTTTGTTGAAAATCAATGTAATGCAAAAATTAAAATTTTTAGATCAGATAATGGAACATAATATGTCAACAAAAATTTTCTAGAATTCTTTAGATCAAAAGGAATCTTGCATCAAACCACATGCATTAATACAACTGAACAAAATGGTGTTTCAAAAAGAAAAAATCGTCACCTTCTTGAAGTCACTAGATCACTCCTTTTCAAAATAATGTTCCAAAAACAAAAACATATTGGTCAGATGCAGTGTTAACAGCAACCTACCTTATAAATAGGTTACCAAGTGCAAGGTTAAAAAACATGAGTCCTCTAGAAATCCTCAAGGGCAGAAAAATAGATCTTGACTATATTCGCGTTTTTGGATGCACATGTTTCGTACACATAAAAAGACAAGATAAGTTAGACAAAAATTCTGTTAAAACTATATTTTTAGGATACTCTTCTGAAAAAAAGGGATATAAGTGCTATGATCCGAAAAATTTTAAAGTTTATTTTTCAAGAGATGTGTCATTCTTTGAAAACAAATCCTATTATCAGACAAATGAGCAAATAAATCCCCCAAGTCAACCAATTGTGTTGCCTCCAAATAACTTTGTTTTTCCAGAAGAAACAACTGAAGGACAGGTTATGAATGAGGAACAGGTTATGAATGAAGATCAAACTAGCGAAACAACTGCAATTCCTTCAGGGGGAGAAAATGAGGACAGTGAGTCAAGTTTAGAATCAACTCAAGAAGAAATTGCCGTGAGAAGATCCATACGACAAACCAAACCTTCCGTCAAGTTAAGGGATTATGTATCCCATCAGGTGATGTATCCAATTCAAGATTATATTTCTTACAAAAAGGTATCACCAGAATACCGGGCCTATTTAGGGAGTATAACCAATCAAACCGAACCAACTACTTTTGATGAAGCAAAACAAAACCCCGTTTGGCATAAAGCTATGAAAGAAGAACTTCAAGCTTTAGAAAAAAATGATACATGGGATATTGTCTGCTTACCAAAAGGAAAAAAACCCGTAGGGTGTAAATGGGTATACAAGATTAAGTACAATAGTGATGGAACAGTTGAAAGGTATAAAGCTAGATTAGTTGCGAAAGGATTCACCCAGACCTATGGTATTGACTACCAAGAAACCTTTGCACCAGTAGCTAAAATGAGCACGGTTAGGATTTTGTTGTCAGTAGCCACCAACTTAGGATGAAATTTGTTCCAAATAGATGTGAAAAATGCATTCCTTCAAGGAGTACTGGAAGAATAAGTCTACATGACTCTCCCTCCAGGACATAATACTGCATTGGACTCATCATACGTATGTAAGTTAAAGAAGTCAATTTATGGTCTGAAACAATCTCCAAGAGCATGGTATGCCAAACTAAGCTCTTCTTTGTTAAAAAATAATTTTATTAAAAGCACAGCTGATTCTTCTATGTTTATTAAACATAGACATAATTCTACACCATTATT